>OY743219.1:3075192-3579157 GCA_963555745.1 Cardamine flexuosa | reverse complement strand
CGTGTATATATATATACAAATACATTATTCAGGCCGATGGGCGATAAGTATGATACGAAGTTGACACATGACATTGTACGAACAAATTGTAGTTTTGTCTTTCTTCCACAGAAGATGTGACACTTGAGGAATTTGGTCGGCAAGTGTAGACAGGAAATTTGAAATTTTATTCTCTTTATACATATACATAATGTGTGTATATATATACATATATTTAAACTTGTATAAATTAATACTCGATTTATTAATAATCTCAATAAATTAATAAAAAATTTAGTCCAAAAATATTATTTTAAACTAAATATCACTTATATAAATTAATAACTTTGATAAATTAATAAAATATTATAAATATATTAATCCCAATTTTATTAATTTATAATTGTGTATCATATCATATCATCCTACAAAAGAAATAGCATATATATTATGTATTTGTATAAGGAGATACATAATACATATGTATGCTGCTATCAGTACAATCCCTTGAAAAATTGCATAGTCTTAGTTAGTTTTACAATAAATTTATGATTTATAAATGACACTTCTGCAAAAAAAAAGCAAAAAAACAAAGGAAAACCCGAACGATATCTCATTTCGCGTTTTTATATATTTATGAGTGCGTAAAACTGCATTAATGGTAAGGAGTAATATGAGACATGCACGGGACACTAAGCAAGACGAAAATGGTCCAAAGAATATAATGACAATGTGAATAAAACCAAACATTGTTTTTATAAACAAAGTACTCTTCACTAAACAACATAACAGTGCTTACAAATATCTTTGTCAAATTGCATTTTGTTTTAAAATTGTTCAATTCGGTGTCAAAGTCAAAGTTCACGTGGCTTATGTTACTTGGAATTATCCCAGTCAATTAACATTATATCATATCGTGTATATATATGGTTCCAGTTTTATAAAAAGGAATGCAGTTTTAAACGAAACTTTAGTACACCGTTGGTGTGGGCGGTCTGTTAATTAGTTTGAATTATTTCAATTCGGTGCAGAGAAACTTTATGATTTAGAGTTGTAAGACAAATGTAGGGAGTAGTGGCTTAAAAGCTATGAATTTTACACTATAAAGAGGTAGCTAATTAAGTTTGCAAAATATTGCATATCATGGATTTGAATTTCCAAAACTCTTGTACAGTATGTAAAAACTCTTGCATTGCATGCCCCCAAACATTTCACGATTTGTTTATTTTGCAAATTTTAAGGTTAGTTTTAAACCAAATTTTATGTTAGAGTTGATAATATACCCTAGTTGAACTATTATAATTGATTCGAATTGATATTTTAAAAATATATTGAAATTAATAAACTTCTAGCTCAAAATCAATTAACAATAAATGGATTGGTTCATGCCATACTAGCTTAAATTTCTTCTAACTTTTGGTTTTTATCCGCTCATCGTAAATATAATCTTGCTCGAAGATCTGCCATAAATCTCATACATGCCCTTATCTTATAAAGTTTCATTGGCTAGCTTGTACATGCCCTTGCCTTATTATTCATTAGTTTGCATAGTTTTTTGTGTTCTTTTTTTTCTTTCTCTTATGTATTTTTTCGCAAGTCCGTTTTCCAAGTGTTGGAACCTCAAAAAGCAACCTTGGTTTCTAGCTTTAAGTTTATTATATGTTATTAATTATTTGTAAAGATAAAACAATCGACAGAGTTCGATCAACCCGTTTGTGTTAGTGCAATCGATACCTATGGAACTTGTCTAACTTTAATGGACACCATTATTGATTTAAGTAACTTCTGAGACAACTTTTCGGACAAAAGTTAAACATGAAAATAACTTATACTACCAAATAAGAGTTGAGAATCTATTTCTTGAGCTAAATTATGATTATATTAATTAATGTTTTGTATTTGATTCAATATATCAATGTACAAATGCAAACTGAATGAGAAATTATATACTTGATTTTTAAAGTATAATGTCCAAGATCAAACTCTTATCCCATTTACTTTTACGATTATATCGTTTCGGAAGCATGTGAATTCGTCCCTTACAGAAAAGGAAAAAATATTCTGCATTTGTTCCAACCTGCATGATAAACTTCAACATAACTGGTTTTATCAGTCATCAAGCAAGTCTACATCTTTAACATAGTATATATACATACAAATATCATTGGAGTTATGTCTATTTTATATATCTAAAAAAACGGCTTGGTTAATATAATTAGTGAAAGATGTCTTCTACATGTTTTCAGTAATTTATAGATATATAGTAGTAGAACGAGAATTACGTTCTTATCCTAGTCAAAAAAGTCGAAGGCGGTCTCACATTGTAATGCCCACTCATATTCAATTCCCTATGACGATGTTCCATGCACCATATATTATTTTATTTATTTTGAATCGATTTTCGAATTATTAATACTATTACTACAGATCGATATACGACAGTTTCTTTTTCAAAAAAGAAAGATTGATACGACATCAGTTTGGATACTAATAGTTCTTGGCAAGTGGTGTTTAGGCTCTAACTACTATGTCAATGTTGTAGAATTATCGTTTCGATATGTTTTTCGCGTTACTTATCAAAAGGTTCAATACTTCAACTAATAACAAATCTTAAAAGAAACTGTAAAAAAAATCATTAGAAGTTGTTCACAAGCTTACATCTCGAAGGAGTCATGACATGGGGAAGAATTTAAGGTTAAAAGAATTTGTAAAAAGTACCGACAGACATGTATTGGTCTTCTTTGTCCCTTGTCTGTACTGTAGGTCTACTACACTTTCCTATCCTTTTTTCTAATCACTTTAACAGACGTACGTAGAACAGATAGGTTCACTTATAAATCTGATATATTCTTCAGTCATGTACTACTAATTTAGAAGTAATTTTAGTTATTTCTTTCAGAAAATACCATGTACTGATGTACCGAGTCTGATTTATATATGAAATAAACATTAAAAAGCTTGGGAGCTTTGATGTTTTTCTTTAGAAACAAAAAACTTCACAGCTCCTTTATCAAACAAAAAACTCCACAGGTGACAGGTCTAACAAGTAACAACACACGGACTAATTATAGACGACTGATAGCCTCCAAAAACCTAAATGCATAATATACATATATTTAATTTCATAGCTAAACTATAAACTGAACAGTGTTTTTAATTTAATAATCGTATACAAATGTCCGATTCATAATTTGAAATTTGAATTAAAAACGATTGAAGGTCAAAGCTGATAAACAAGGAACATTTTTTTCTTTTTTTGTTGTCAATTGTTTATCCAACATTAATTAGAATTAAAATTTAAAACTAAACAGAAAAGTAGAAAATCAGGATGGATTCAAGGCATGAAATTAGGGCACGCGTAAGTTCTTAGGGCAAAGAGCCTACTACGAAGGAAAGCATCAGAACAAATAAAACGTAAAAAAAATCTTGTTCAATGGAAAAGTGACATTGTTTCTTTGTTCAAATAGCAATATTTGTTTTATATCAATCTAAATCATAGTACTTTATGTAGCTGTTTTCCCAACGATTCAGTGACATGTATCCGCCCATCCTTCAGGTGATCTATCGACAAAATAAAAAACTTACTTAAGAAAATATTATCGTTTCTAATGGAATCCAAATAATGAGTCTCCGATTGTGATACATCAAACATATATTTTGAAGTTGGAAAACGAAACCCAAGAGAGAAACCTTTCCAAAATAAAGAAGACAATAACATGAATCAGAATTGGCCCAAAACCAAGAAAATTGAGATCAACGTTTACTACAAAGAAAGCAACAGTTATAAGCCAATACAAAAAGGTAAAGCTTTAATAGACAAAATCTACTCTTCGTCGAACAAACCAAAGCCACCCTCATAGTCTTCTTCGTCTGATTCTTCAACCACTTTCTTCTCCTCTGCCTTACCAGCTCCAGCTTGAGCACCCGCACCTGCATCCGCAGACACCGCTACTGCAGCAACAGCAAACTTGCTAGGATCCTGCATTCCAAATTTAATCCCAAGGGTTAACACATTAACGAAAAAATATTCCAAAGCTTCAGAAACAAGCAATATTTAATGACTAACCTTCAAGAATTCCTTGACCTTCTCTGCTTGAGGGAAACTGTACTCAGTAGCAACAGCGATAGCTAAGGCATTCTTGTAGGCATTGATGAACATATGCGGCGCAGCAGCAAGGGTAGGGTAAGAAACTGCTAGAGCCAAGGAAGTGACCATAGAGATACCAGAAGCAAACTTCTCCACAAGTTGATCTTCTGTAAGATCAAGAACCTCTGGGCTGAAGACTGAGCCATTGTCATAAACCGACTGAACAACTAAACCGTACGAGAAAGGCCTAATGCCGAGTTTAGCTAAAAGCGCAGCTTCAGAAGACCCGACCTTGTCACCTTGCTTAATAAGCTCGACTGGTGTGATAATTTCTACAGTACCCTTGTTAATCTTAGTTGGAATGTTAAGCACCTAAAAGAATCCAAAACGTATTCACATCTCAGGGAACTTCAGATAAAACGGCAATAACCCAATGCATGATGATATGAACAAACCTGGAAGAAAGATGTTTGGGATGGGTCGAGACCAGTGTTCCCAGGTTGAACAACCACATCAATTGGAGCTACTAAACCCACACGAGCAGGAGCACCAACCTAATCACATTCACAATCTATCAAATACTTACTCTTAGCTATGGAAACTAGTCACATTCAAGGCTATAATCAAATATTTTGGAGAAATTAACCAAACCTTGTACTTAGCAACCTCCTCGCTGACTTCCTTGAGGTCACCTTTAGTGAAGATCAAACCAACATTACCCTAAAAACAAACGCAGATACCATCTCAATTATAATCTTAAAGTCTCCACACGCAACAAAACTTCGAACATTTCCGAGAAACGGATCAATCAACCTGAAGGAGGGGAAGCAGATTCATGATTGAAGTGTTTCCAGTGTTCTCAGAGTGGATCCTAACGGAACGCTTCATCATAGTGTTTTTTCCCATTAGCACCACTGAGTCTCCACGAAGACCTTTCCTGATGTTTTGTAGCTGAGTCGATCCGACGTTGTCCGCCGCGACGACTAAGATCTGAGTGTATTCGTCTACTAGCTGACATAGCTTCGCGTCATACGCGATCTTCTTCTCCGCCTTCGTTGCCTTCACCATTGTTGCTCAAATGATAAAGCTACAGATTAACTCAGTGTCCTCTGTTCAGTGAGTGTTAGACGAATTGGGAAAGAGAATCAATGAAGCTAGGGTTTTTTTGGTGATCCGAATCTAACGGTTAGTATTTGCTTGATTAACTGCTGATTTTGACGGCTGTTGATTACTTCAATGAAACTGGGCTTTATCCTAAATTAGGCCTAAGTTGACAAGATATAACATGCGTGACGTATGTTTTATCAAGAGGAGGACTCTCTGTCGGTTAAATTGATAAAAACTACATGATGTTACTCATGAAAACGCGTGACGTTTGTTATGTCACGAAAGGAAGTCGTGTCGTTCACTTTGGTGAAAACCACAGGGCGTTGATATCAATTTCCAGGAAAAGAGCTTCTTCTTCTTCTTCACCGGGAAGAAGAGCTTAGAAGTCAGAAGCACCACCGTGGCTTTGATCGTGTGAATTATCTCCGATCATGTCGTCGAAGAAAGCGAAGAAGAAAAACGAGGCAAGTAGCAGCCGTGGAGGCATCGGCGGAGATAGTATAGTCGCTGATTGTGGACTCAATAGATCCAATTGCGGTTACTGTAAATCCCCTACCGGCTCCAGTATCTCTCACGGTTCGTTGCGTCGCCATTGAAGTTTATCTTTCAGTTGATTTGATCGTTGAATTGATCTAAGTTTCTAACTAATCACTAAGTCGAATAAGAGATTTTGAGAATTTTGAAATTCCCACCATTATATCGTCTCATTGAGCATCGTTGATACTTACGTAGATGATCTGACTGTGAAATATGTGAGATTCGCCTCCATGGTTTTTTATTGACTGTGTCTCATTTCCATCGCAGGTTTATGGACAGAGAGTCTCACTGTAAATGACTACCAAGGTTTGTTTGATTCTCTGCAAACACAAAATTTGAATGAAGTTTTTATTGTGATGATTTAGCTTATCGATTCAATGTTCTTCGTTAACCATTTTGATTCATGTTTTCTTTGGTGTGTTTTTATTTCTGTTGAGTAGTTCTTATTGACCGTGGATGGAGACGATCTGGCTGCTTCCTTTACAAACCTAAAATGCATAAAACATGTTGCCCTTCTTATACTATACGATTGAAAGCAAGTGATTTTGTTCCTTCAAAGGAGCAACAGAGAGTGCGTAGAAGAGTAGAAAGGTATTGTATATAGAGATGCACTCTTCTTCAATACAGACTAGGGATGGGAAACTTCTTTCTCTTTTTTAACTGTTTCTGTGATGTTGTGTTACAAAGGTTCTTGGATGGTGAACTAGATGTAACGCCGAAAGAGAGAACGGAAAGTCCAGACGTTTCTTTCTCGGGTGAAGTTTCAGAGTCGGTGAGAAAACCCTTTGGATCTGCTAAAAGAGGACAAGCCTTAGACAATGAAGTGGAACCAATCGTGAAAGATTTTTCTGAAAAAATTAATAATGCGGTTCAAAGATGTATACAAAGTGAGGAGTTTCCTTCTACTATTCAGATTCCGAAAGCTTCAGTAAAGAAAGTTCCATCTGCTAAAAGGAAGAAACTAGCTGAAGGGTCAGAAGAAATCTTGTACACCAGCAACATTGCTTTTCAAATAGTTGCTGCTGTAAAACACGCAAGCGAGCAAAACAACAACGTAGAAGAAAACAGATTGTCACCAGAGACTGTTTCTGAGAAGTTGTTAAGTGCAATGAA
The DNA here is from genome assembly GCA_963555745.1 of Cardamine flexuosa. NCBI lineage: Eukaryota > Viridiplantae > Streptophyta > Magnoliopsida > Brassicales > Brassicaceae > Cardamine > Cardamine flexuosa. The sequence goes on along the minus strand of OY743219.1, from coordinate 3,572,334 downwards.
TAAGCTTGGAGTGTTTAGTGGTTTTTCTGTTAAGGTCTGCAAAGGCCATATCAACTTCCTTTCAGCTACCCGAGGAGTTACTCCCTCAGATAGAGAAGGTGAAAGCCTCTTTGCTACAGCAACAAAGTCTTCTTCGAACAATCTTCATGAAAGAAAGCGGAAGCTGGAGATGCGCTTGAAAAGGTCGAGTTTTGATCCAGAGGAATATGAATTATACAGACGGTATCAAGTGAGAGTGCATGATGATAAGCCGGAGAGCATCTCAGAAGCTTCATATAAAAGGTTTTTGGTTGACACTCCGTTGATTGAAGTTCCGCCTTCAGGTTATGATGGTGAAAAAAAGGTTTCTCCTTCTGGCTTCGGTTCTTTCCATCAACAATACCGAGTTGATGACCGTCTAATTGCTGTTGGGGTAATCGACATTCTTCCTAAATGCTTGTCGAGTAAATACCTATTCTGGGATCCAGATTTTGCATCACTGTCTCTTGGAAACTACTCAGCCCTGCAAGAAATCGATTGGGTAAAACAAAACCAAGCTCATTGCTCTTCCCTTCAGTATTACTATCTTGGCTATTACATACATTCCTGCAACAAGATGAGATATAAAGCAGCTTATCGTCCGTCCGAGCTTCTATGTCCTCTCCGTTACCAGTAGGTTCCCAAAACCACAAAGCTAAAACTAAATTCTTGTTAACTGTTGTCATTTGAGAGTTGTTTTGTATTTTGTTCTCAGGTGGGTTCCATTCGAAGTAGCCAAGCCTCTGCTTGATAAAAAGCCATATTCCGTCTTGTCCGATCTCGCTGAGGCTTCTGAAACATTAGTGGACTCCACGAGTGAACTTGAAGACATGGAACAAAAAGATACAGATGATGATGATGAAGTAATGTATAGCTCTGATGAAGACTCAGACTCTAGCAGAAATCGAAGTGACATTACCAATATCCTTATCAGTCTTAATGGACGTCGATTTCGATACAAGGTAATATATCAGTATTACTATCGTTACTCTCTTGTGTTTCGTTTCAGATCATCAAATTCTCAATCTTTGTAACAACTTTTTTGTTTTGTTTTAATTGTCTCTGAAGGATATACGACAGATCAAGAATCCGGCAGTTCGGAAACAACTGGAGTCAATGCTGGTTACTTATCGGAAAGTTGTTGGAGTCGAGCTCTCGGAGATAATGGTGTATGAACTCCGGTAACATTATTAAACAATAATATCAGTGGTCATGTTTCTCCTATTTTGATCACATGATATGATACCAAAATAGACGAAATTTTTATTTGCGATTGTACACTTTCTCCAAATTTTCCCATAGATTCTATCGGATTATTGAACTTTTTGTCTTCCTTAATTTTGAATCAAATGTGTATATCTCTACCAAATTGGTGCATAATACTAAGTAGTAAAAGAACTTTGGAAAGAACAAAACTTAGGCAAATAAGATAATGAGAGATCTTTATATGTATGTGTCCAAAAGTAGTTGCAACATCAAAGATCTCTGAAGCTGACCTAATGTAAGATAGATGGTTTACAAAATTAGGGAGAAAAACATAGGAAGAAGAATAAAAAAGAAAAGGAGAGAATGTACAAATCAGCTTATATGAATGATGAGATCGATCAAGCATCATCAGTATCACTTTCTGCAGCTTCAACTTCTTGAGACACCCAATAAGTGTTGCTCCCCGTCGGACCACAAACCTTGTACCTGTCAAGAATATGAACTAATTCATCATCTCAAGAAACTCTGTCATATTAAATAGAAATCAGCAATACAAATGTAGTTGGATATTAACCTCTCGAGAACTGATTTCCCTTCCTTGTACTTTTGATTCTTCTCAAAAGCAAACTCCTGAATATATAACAAAGAAGTGGTTGATGAAGATTAGATACCAAAAAGAAGTATAAGAAGAAGAAGACGTTTGCTTACATATCTCCATCCAACATAAGAGCCGCATTTGACACAGTAAATATCGACAACGGTGTGCATTCCCGTCATCATCATCCTATCTTCCTTCTTCCCAGCATACACATTCACTCTGTTCACACAATTCTAAAACTGGTGAAAATTTCATAAACCTATTCCTATCCATCATATAGCCATTTCAAAAATGATTTTCTTTGAATCTGGTTACCAAACCCCCAAATCAAACTTGAAAAAAGAAAACTTACACCTTACTGAAGAGGTAAGCTTTCCCATGCCGGGATTGAAAAGACTGTAAAAACAGGCAAACAAGATGTTGTCAGTATCTTACAGTATGCCACAATAATAAGACAACATTGTGAAGCCAAGTAGAAGAGAGTAATAAAGAGACATTGTGAAGCCATGCAAAAACCAACTAAAATCACAGACTCCAAATCTTTTCACCATTGAATGGGTTTCATTTAGCATATAACCACAATCAAATCCAAGATATGACACAGCTTAAGCACCAATTAAATCATCGAAAGCGATGAGAATGCAGGACATACCATAGAAAGAGTAAAAATGTCTGAACTTGATCTCAATTCCTAACAACAGAGTTGCAATGAAATTAAAAATGCAGGAATAAAATATCCCCAATTCGCGTTCCATTTTTAACTGATCATGATCCAAAGATATAATCATCTAGATTCCAGATCATCATCATCATCATCAAAAGGCTTATAATTTTCCCAATCAATTTTAGATCATCTAATAATCGAAACACACAATCGTAGTGAGAAGAAACACCCAAATGATGATTTGATGTGATCGGAAGAGATAAATCGCAAAAAACCCAGATTAAGATTTACCAGCAAAATGACGTTTAAGTAGAAATGAAACCAAAAAAGTTATGAGATTCAACCTTAGAGACGACATCTTCGCAAAGGGCGAGACTGGTCTTGCAGTGCATACAAGTGTAACCCTTTCCTTCCAAATTCACCAAGAACAATCTCCCCATCTCTTACTATTCCCCACAATCTCTTAACTTTTTTTAATCTTCTTATTATGTTATGTTGTGGAGAAGAAGAAACTGATCTTTATAAGATTGTATGATAAAAGGGTAAATCATTAATTACGGAACAAGGCCTTTAGATTTTTTATCTTAATTTTGGATGAATAAGAAAAAACTTTATGAAAATGAATAAAGTTAAGTGTTCTTTTTTGACGATATTATTAATTTAGAAAATTCTTTAAAATGCTCATTTTTGTGGACCTGAAAAAGTCATTGCCTGGGAATATACGGAAACTATAATGTTTTATTAAATGCGAATTACGATAAATCTGTATAGTTTTATCATGTTACTACTAGATTGATTGATGGCGTCTGTGCTGTGCTTCTTATCCTTGATTGAATGTATATTATATTAATGGTGAAAACATTATAATTATGGTATTGTTTACCACGTATTGAGATTGTGTAATTTATTTGTCTAAAAAACGTTGAATTCATTTTTTCCTTCTTGTTATTACAAGTTTATCGTATTTTGGTTGATATGTAATAAACTAAATGGATTTTAAAACATCTATAAAAATCGAATTTAAAGATAAAACTTTTTTTTTTGTTTTTCTTTGTTTTTCCCCTAATAACCCTCTGGATAATAACCCCTCTGGAAGACCGACTCAACCGTTTTTTCGTTTTCGGTTTATTTTCCGCGACCCAACCGCTTTTTTAGCGTCGTAAAATTGAATTACGCGAAAACACACAAAACCCTTTTGGGTTACTTCTGATTCGTCGAAGTTAAATCTTCTCACTCACAGTTTGTCGCCGGAGACGCCAAAGAGCTCCTGAACTACGCGAAAATATTCTGAATTCTGAGTAGCAAAGGCGAAGCCTTTGGAATTGTCTCCTGAATTACTTGGAAAATAGCTGGTAATATTAATTGTTTTTATTCGTTTGTTTGTGAGTTCTAGCCTCTAGGTTTCATCAATATACATCTCTCGTTATGTGTTTAGTCTTTAACTATTGTTAGTCGACGATTCTAATTTTTGCTGCGTGCCAGTTGTTCGATGAAATGTCTGAATGAATTAGAAAGCAGTGAAATTCATTGTGAATATAGAGGAATTTTAGCAAACGGCTCATTGTTTGTTTTTTTGTTTGGGATTTCTAGATTTTGAACCTGGAGCGAGTTCCTTGTGTGTGTGTGAGTACTTAATTCAGCTATGGCTGCACCAAATGTTCGTAGTAGCAGCTTCTCTCGAAACATATCAGTTGTGTCATCACCTCAAATACCTGGTCTCAAGTGTGGTCCTAATGGCACAACCTTTATATCAACCGGGATTCGTGATCTTGACAGTGAGATTCCTTCTTATTTACTTATCAAGTCGATGATAGAATTTTTGGTTTTGGTGGTAAAAGTTTTGTCTTTTACTATTTTGTTCAGAGATACTAGGTGGTGGGTATCCTTTGGGAAGCTTAGTAATGGTGATGGAAGATCCTGAAGCACCACATCATATGGATCTCTTAAGAACTTTCATGTCTCAGGGGCTTGTTAACAATCAACCACTTCTTTATGCTAGTCCTTCGAAAGATCCCAGAGGGTTTCTTGGTACTTTGCCCCATCCTGGATCATCAAAAGATGACAAGTCTACTGCGCCTGACCCTGATCAGGTGCTTCTTTTTAGTCTGTACCTTCTTTCTGTTTGTTTTTTCCTGGCATGACACAAACTAGTTACAAATTGGGTACTGTTTTCAATTCTGTAGGGAGAGAGCTTGAGGATCGCTTGGCAATATCGGAAGTATTTGGAAAACCAGAAGAATTCTATTGGTAATCTAGTTAGTGCGGTTATATGATCTTATGTGTGTCATTCACGAATAAATCGAGCTACTAGTAAGTTACTATCAGTCTGTGGAAACCTAATCCCTTTTATCTAATTCTGGAGCAGATGATTACTCCAATGACTTTGATATGAGAAAGCCCTTGGAGAGGCAATTTCTTGCCGGAAGGCCGATAGATTGTGTCAGTCTGTTAGATTCTTCGGATCTATCCGTTGCTCAAGACCACTGCGCTGCATTTTTATCAAAATATCCGAGGTTGTGTGGCATCTCTTTCTTATTTGATGCTTAACTACTTCCATCTAGTTCAAATTTATTGAATTTATTGGTACACTTAGTATTTATTGAATTCGTTGGTACACTTAGTTTCTTAGTTGCTCCTTAAAAACAATGATACAATGCGTTGCCAATAGTTCGCAATATTGTTTTGAGTTTTTTCCCATCATTTTTTTGGCTTTGTTAAGAAGTTTTTTCTTAAGAACTTGTGTGATAATTTCCCCAGGAGCAGCAGTAACATTGCATCCATTGGTCGCATTGCAATCCAGTCATTCTGCTCTCCCCTGTGTGAGTATTCTGAAAAGGTAAATAATTTGGTCAAAGAGCTCTCTGTTTACTTTCTAACTAAAATTCTCGTGACTCAACAGTTGATGAAAGCTAAAGCTTTAACCAGGATCACAATGTTCTGTATTTTCTTGTTGATTTTCTAACTTTGTTTTCTATCAACACAGGAATCAGATATGCTATCATTCATAAGATTGCTGAAAAGTATGCTGATGGTTTCAAATGCGGTAGCCATTGTTACTTTCCCGCCTTCCCTGCTCTCTCCATCTTCCTCAAAAAGACTGCAGCACATGGCAGATACCTTACTCTCTATCAAAGCGATCCCGGGTTAGTTTTCCCTGATCCTTTTATTCATTAGTAGATTATCGTCATTGTTTCTGACACGTATCATTGCATTTTTTCCAGATGGTGACAAGGAATTGGAGAAGCTCCTCACTGGCTACAAGGACATAAATGGATTCCTCAACATACACAAGGTTGCGCGTATCAACACACAGGTAATTACAAGTTTAGAATTGTTATTCCCCGAAACCCTTTGGCAATTTCATTAGCAAATAGAAACCCTTTTGGGTTATGCCAAATCACAAGCAAAGCAATTTCAGCCGATAGAAGTTTTGTGAAGTTCAAATTTTTACCAAACAACTTATCCACAAGTCCCCATCTACTCCAAATATTTCACTTTTGATGATATTTGCATGAACTTGCTTGGAAACCACAGAAAAAATGGGGATTCACAATGGTCGTAAAACAGTGGTTCTATCTGAATTGTTTAATGAAACAGGTGCCTGTGATGCTTGAGGCAAAGACCTTCTCCATGAGCTTGAAGAAGAGAAGATTCTTGGCTCTAGAATGTATAAATCAAGCTCCTGTAGACGGATCTAGTGGAACATCGTATGGCACATCCGGGAGCTGTTCAGGATCATCAAAATCCGGAGCACTCGATTTTTGAGTTGCTGAGTTAGTTTTTCTCATCATCTTTTTAGCTTTTTGTGTTTCATTTCTTTGATTGCACTTCTAGACATTAGAGTGTTTGGTCTCAAAAACAGTTTTTACATTAGCTAAAAAAGAAGCAAAAATGGTTCTCTTCTAATCCATCTTTTAAGTAAGTAACACATTATCCTTATGAACCTGTGACCAGTAGTAATAGATGCTTAGTACTAAACGGTCGACATTTTAAATGTTCAAGTGGTTATTAATAATATAGACATAGCATTAACATATGAAGAAATGAGTTGGGGCATTGAATGATGTGTTATAAAATATGGTTGATCTATATTTGATGCTCCTTTAATTTGGTGCTGCTTGACTTACCAACCAACGACCATATCATTTGAATTATTTACTCATAAATTTCTCTCAACCTACACTCTTTACTTTCTCGACCTGATTTTTATTGACTTTTCTTTTTCCCAAAGGTTACATAGATAAAGTATATAAGATAAACCATAAGCTAATATTTCCATTTTTTTTAAGTATCTTATGAAAGTAAAATCATTGATTGTATTTTTTCGCAAACAAAAAGAGAAACAGATCGTTAAAAAGGGAAATAACAGGAATGAGTTTGCTGAGGATAATATAAGAAGGCTTTTTGTTTTGTTTGTTTTATTATTGTTTTAATTTTTCTGTTATATTCAAAAAACAAAAAGAGAAAAAAAAAACGAGAGGTTCGTGCATTTAATCTCGCACGGTCTCACCTTACGAAACAAAAGAGTGAGAGAGAGATAGATCGATATACAGAGAAGATCGCTCTCACGTGTTTGTTGATTTCTCCCTTCACCGGCCGGTTTCAAAGAACGGCCAGGTTCAGCTCTGAAACAACAGAGGAAGAGAGACCTGTGATTGTGTAGAGAGATTAGAGACAATGGTTGGACCTTCGCGACCTCAGATCGTTTTGTTTGGATCTTCTATCGTCCAGATGAGCTTCGGTCATGGTGGTTGGGGCGCCATTCTCTCCGAGGTCTATGCTCGTAAGGTATCTTCCATTTCTTCAATCACTCTCTGTAGAACTAAAGTGGATCCATGTATTCTAATTTCTGTCTGTTGTTTCTGCTAATTTTACATTTGTTATTTGGTTATCTGAATTTAAGCGTTGATGATCCTGGGAAAATCATGAGTTTTATTCATTTGGATATTGTCAAAATGAAAGCAAGAAGCTTTTTACCGTGTTGTGAATTGGTTTCGTGGAATGATATTTCAAAACAATGCATTGAATGTCTTAACTAAATTTGGTGAGATTTGAAGAAATTAAATGTATGTTCTTTCATCAAACATGTAACGTGTACTTGTCTTGTTTAAACAACGTGTAAAGGCCGACATCATTCTGCGAGGATATTATGGATGGAACTCTACTCGTGCTTTGGAAGTTGTCGACAAAGTATTCCCCAAGGTACTCTTTCGTAGTATTTTTTATGTTACTCTCTTGAGAAATGTATACATTCCATAGACCCTTACTAGTTTTTTTTTTAATACTAGATTATGATATAGATGCAGAGTTTTGAGGGTCTTTATAGTTCCTACAGGATGATGTTTTGTCTCTTATAAAGTCTTTATGCGATTTTAAAATGGCTTTAGTTTAATGAATCAGTTCACTTGTAATGGTTGCAGGATGTTGCGGTACAACCTTCTCTGGTAGTTGTATATTTTGGAGGAAATGACTCAATGGCGCCTCACGCTTCTGGTCTAGGACCTCACGTCCCACTTCCTGAATACATTGATAACATGAAGAAGATCGCTCTTCATCTTCAGGTTACTTCCTTACAGATTTCGATTATTGATCTTCCATTACACATTTCGAATCTCACTTTCTAGAATGTTTCGCTTTGCAATTATAACATTTTCCTTTATGTTCTGTTTCAGAGCCTATCAGACTCTACCCGTATAATATTTCTTAGTTGCCCTCCAGTAGACGAAGCCAAAGTTCGTCAGAACCAAAGGTGACTTCCCTCAATTTCTCCACTATCGACCTCTCTGTTGCTCCTTATTGACATTTTAGTGCTTCTTTTTTCTCTCACAAAGCCCATACTTAAGCGAGGTGATCCGCACAAACGAGCTTTGCAAGACTTATTCAGACGCATGTGTGGAGCTATGCCAAGAGCTTGACTTACAAGTAGTTGATCTCTTCTCTACTCTTCAGAAAGCAGATGACTGGGAAACCGTTTGCTTCACGTAAGTATCCAGAACTCAGATTTAACTTTGAGCTCTGAAGATATATTAAAACTGTGTTTGTTGTTTGTTGTTACAGAGATGGGATACATTTGTCAGCACAAGGAAGTAAACTGGTGGCGACGGAGATATTAAGAGTGGTTAAAGAAGCAGAATGGATACCGTCGCTTCACTGGAAATCAATGCCTACGGAATTCTCAGAGGACTCTCCTTATGATCTTGTTTCAGCTGATGGCAAAAACACTGTTAACTCTGCCGAATGGACTTATTTCTGGGAAGAACAATGGGACTGACCATTTCAACCAACACTCACAAACAAACACAACAACAAGACCCTCTTTTTACAAGTATAATTGACTGTCTTATTGTGATGAGCTTTGTTTTAGATTTGTTTACATGTGTCTCTGCTTCTAAACTTTACTATTTTAAAGTATTTGTTATCGGTTATGCTTTACGTTTACACTTGTCTAATATAGCCACAGGGATCTTTACAGTTTATCTATTTCTTTTCTTTTTTGGTTAGTCTAAATTTAAGTTTATACATCAACAAATGTCTTCAAACCCATCACATTGCGGAAATACACTCATACATACATTACAGTAGCGAATTAAAATCATGGTAACACTTCCAAGTTCCGACATGGGTTTTGTTAACGTTTAAAGGGTAAATCACGAAGTAAATGTAAATTAGTTTAATTAACAAAATTGTTATACCTGAATATTTTTTTAACAGAAAGTCAGAAACGTACGATTTGTGGCTAGAAAGTTTTTCAACTGTTATTTAACAACAACAAAAAAAAAAACTGATTTTCAACTGTTAAATTAAAATCACCAAAAAAAAAAAAAAAAAAAAAGTTTTGAAATATGAACAAGGAGATAGATATAGATACAGTTGGGCCTAGACCTAAAACAGATATCAAACTTAAGGGCCCAAATAAAAAGCCTAATATATAAAAGCGACGCATATTGTCTACTACCAAACCTTTTCGCTGACGCAACCAAACTCCATAAAAATAAAAATAAAAAAGAAAATAAAAATTATATACAATCTGAAAAGCTTTTCTTCTTCTTCTTCCGTCTGCTTCTCCATCTCCTTCCAAGTCTCTCTCTTTATCTCATTCGCTCTCTCTCTCTCTCTCTCTCTCTCTTCATGCCGGAACGCATCGGGTCTCAAAAACCATTGATGCAAACCTCGATCTTTCTCTACTACCACTGATCTATACGTATACACAATCCTTTATTATACAATAGCTCTTTCTCAATACTCTTCATCTATGGCCGCCGCTGTTTCCTCTAACCCTCGCACCGTTGAAGAGATCTTCAAGGATTATACCGCTCGTCGCACCGCTCTTCTTCGTGCTCTCACTAAAGGTCTTTTAACCTAATTCCCCCACTCAAAAATTTCCTAGATTTCTTGGTAATGTCTTTGGATTTTCTTTTTAATTTTCCTTTTTTTCTTCGTTTTTGTGTAGATGTTGATGATTTCTACTCTCAATGCGATCCGGGTAAGTCAGATTTGGCGAAATTTCGTATTTTTTTGTAAGTTTGGGATTTATGGATTTATCCCTCTTTTTAAAGAGATTTGATTTGATTTTTTTCTGGTTTGTGTAGAGAAGGAGAATTTGTGTTTGTATGGACATCCGAATGAGTCGTGGGAAGTGAATCTGCCAGCAGAGGAAGTTCCTCCAGAGCTACCTGAGCCTGCGCTTGGTATCAATTTCGCAAGAGATGGTATGCAGAGGAAAGATTGGCTTTCTCTTGTTGCTGTTCATAGTGATTGTTGGTTGCTCTCTGTCTCTTTCTACTTTGGAGCTCGCCTTAATCGCAATGAAAGGTATTTTCTCTTTTAGCCCCTTTTTTTACAATTTGGGAATTTGATTCTGCATCATCTAATGTTTTGAGTTCTTAAGCCAAGTCTGGTCCTTTTTCTTGATTTCAATGGATTTTGTGTCATGAAACCATTTTTTTTCCTTCCTTTTATGTTTCTTGACTTTTCTATGTTAAAAATGTATTGTGAAAAAACGTGAAGAGAAAATTAAAGCTTTTGTTATAATGCTGAGTTTGTTTGGAATGAGATTCAATGTTGTTCTTTTTTCTCCTTTGATGTGTGTGTGGATCTTTCTTTGCTTCTTAGGCTATGTTTTCATATCTATGGACTTGTTGTTTGTTGCATGCCTTTATCTGTCTAAACTTTTCTCAAGTTTTTTCTTGTATCTTTTGGACATTGTAATGGCTGAATCTTGAAACTTTGATTACTTTTTCGGTCATTGCTTGATTATTCTTGTACAACTCTTAAAATTGCTATTCTGTGACATCTTAAAACTGATATTCTTTGGAAGCATTTGATGCATTTCACCTTTTAATTGTTACATCTGTACACTTATCTTAGTTACTATTAAACCCGGTGCATTGGAATTCCAAGAACATTGCTGAAAATGGGATATGTGAAAGTTGCATATTGACAATTACTTACTCTTTGATGAGCGCTAATGAGATCATATCACTGTCATATATCATCTTCTATTAAACAATCTTATTTTGGTTATTATCTTTTTCATTGTTCTTCTTCAATAGAGAAGCTGTTTTTGGCATTTGGATATGTAACTTTTATAGTTCCAAAAAACTTTACTTTGATTTAGCTCACTGCTAATTTCATTATACATTAGCAGGTCTCTAATCTGATGGCTTCTCTACCATTTTAGTCCTCTATCTTGGTTACAGTAGACTAATAAAAGGCATTTCGTAGATGCATTCCCAAGGATGGAGAATTTAAACCTACATAGCTAAAACATATAATGCTAGATAAACATCACATAGATTCACAATTGTTTGTTGTACTTATATGAAGTTTCTGGATATGGAGCACTCATGGACTTTTTTCTTAATTTTGATTATGCAGGAAGCGGCTATTCAGTTTGATCAACGATCTCCCAACTCTCTTCGATGTAGTGACTGGTAGGAAACCCATTAAAGACAACAAGCCAAGCTCGGATTCCGGAAGCAAATCCAGAAACGGCACTAAGGTACATTAAAAAAAATGAGCTTCCTTTCTTCTTTTATGTTTTGTAGATTTTCCGGTTCCTCTCCTTGAAAGCAAAAAAAAAACGGTTTTGCAGAGATCAATAGACGGGCAGACAAAGACCACAACACCAAAACTAATGGAAGAGAGCTATGAGGAGGAAGAAGAAGAAGACGAGCATGGAGACACTCTCTGTGGAACCTGTGGAGGCAATTACACAACAGATGAGTTCTGGATTTGCTGTGATGTTTGTGAACGTTGGTACCATGGAAAGTGCGTGAAGATAACTCCAGCTAAAGCAGAGAGCATCAAGCAGTATAAATGCCCATCTTGCTGTGCAAAGAAAGGAGGAAGACAGTAGTGATGGTGATCAACTTATGATGATGATTGAATGATCTCTCAGAGACTCTCTCTGCTTCTCATGTTTTAAACTATATATTAATCAACTTTTTCTTCTTTTTTTCTTTAACTCTTTTTATTTTATTTTAAAGCATACAGAACTCTCTCTTTAGATCTCCAGAAAAGAGATTTCAAGAAGTTGGGAGAGAGTGTAGCAGCTGTTTAAGTATTATTATTATTATTCATATTAAAAAAAAAAAACTGGTTTGTTCCATCAAATGTGTCATGGGGTTTGTATATGTTGAACTGTAATTTGCACTTTATATGCTTCTGTTAGGTCTTTTATCTATGTTAAGGTTTTGTTCGGATTTTGGTAAGTCTTCTCATTTGGCCCAAACTGTAAAGAGCTAAAATGTTTTGTAAGTTCTAAAGGGCACGTAAATGGGATCGCAACCTTAGAAATGATGAGTTTTATATGCTTTTGGTTTTGTAAATTAACAAAATCGTCAATTTATAAGAAGATTACTAACATAATCTTGCAAGTATCAAGAAGGGCAATCCCAAGAAAAATCAGCATGAGGCTCACAATACACAAATATTTAGTTTGGGTGTTGGAAGTGTTTATCCGTCCAAATCTTCTTCGTATCCGTTAATTATATATAAGCCCCTGAAGTCCCAAGTGTTATACATTATTTATAAAATTAAAAATCTCCAAACGAATCTAACAAGAGTTTATAATTTGGTCAACACGAATTATCAATTGTTTCACATAATTTAAAATAATGTGTGTACCAACATAAGAAACTAGATATTTCTTGTGTTCACATGTCCGTCATTTGGTATGTAATTACTAGTTTTTGAAAGAAAAAAGGTTGTCGGATAGATTAGTAGCTTAATCAATACATGGAAGACTATTAGTAGTGCCAATAAGCTCCATTATTATTGTTACTAATCATAGAGGATGGTATGATTATTGATTAGCATGCTTCAGCAATCACGGGATCACCATAACATCATGTCACAGTGAGGTTCGATAATCATAGTTTATATAGTTTCTTGTAAATTAATTAATTTGTGTCCTCGCTCAAGTTTTTCGAATATAACAATATTAATCATCTTGATAAATAATTGTTGGCAAATTAAATAATGAAAGAAAGATAACACATTTCTTTTTTAATCTAATTATATAGTATAAAATAATCTTATCTTTCATAAGATAAATTCAGTATACACATACATCGAATTGCACACACAAGGGAACTTACATTTCTTCTCTTTATCGAACATCCATAAAACGTAGTGATTAACGAGAGGATATATGAGAGTCAACGTGGGATTTGCCACGTGGACCTTGAGTTCTAATAAAGAGTCTATACTGATCAAAGGTCATGGGAGGATATAAAGGAGGATTAGAAGATGTGACAAGTTGTTGCAATGGTTGGATCGGAATGTCACTCTTAGGGTTATAGAAGAATGCAAGTGAAACCCTTTCTTTTTCCGAATTCACTATCACTCGATGTTCGACGCTCTTGTATTCCGAATTGCTCAGTATCTGTCATTTTCACAAGAGAAATTGCTCTGTTAGTAAATAAGCTAGCTATAATATGCTCGATTAGTGCATGCCCTTTCAAAATCTACATCGTGATATTTTTCTTTACGAATATTTTACATTTTTCTGCAGTTTGTCTTTTGCGACATGGTTATTATTGTTTATGCGGATTCAAACAACTACTCGAATTAACACACAAAATGAAAAATATCGTCTTAGATAAAATCAAATCGTTTGATGCTATGAAATTGACATAAATCATTTAAAAAGAATAAATAATTTAATATAAAAAGCTAATAATTTTTTGATTGGCACGAAGTTGAAAAACTGTTTGCCATATTGATATTTTAAGACGAATGTCTAAAACGTGGGACTAAAAAAAGTTTATAACTAGGATCCTCTTTCAAGTTTCACCAACTGCCATAGACATACTATGTACTTTATATATATTTTGTAAACATTTTAGATATTCTTTACTTTTTGGTCTACGAATATATGTGGCACTTAGCTTAAAAGAAAAAAGGAAACATATAACAATTAAAAAATCCATAGGATTACCTGAACTTGATCGCCGATATTAACGATAAAAGCATGGCGAAGAGGATTGACTGTGATCCACGTGTCACCGTGACGGACTTGAAGGCCGACAACTTGATCGTCCGGGTAGAGGATGGTAATGCCTCCGGGATCGGAATGGGAGGAGAGGCCGAGGGCAAGCTCCGGTCGAGGGCATTTCGGGTAATAGTTAACCCTTAAACATGCACCAACGTCTTCTCCACCAAAGGCTTCTTGAAGTTGTTCTTCTTTTAGTCCCAAGTTTGACGATAATATCATCATAAGTCTCCCGCCTAGCTTCACTAGTTCCTTACCGTACTCATCCATCACTTCTCTATATCCATAAGAAAAATTTGTATGAAAGCATTATAATTTTATATTTTAACAAAAAAAAGGTACATAATTAGTTTATTTGATTAATATTGATTGATTATTTAACTCTTCTTAAAACCGAAATTAACATATTTGTGATAGATTAAACAAGTCATCAACTTGGTGTAATTTATTATGTTCTAGTGTTTTCAACATAGTCGCCAATTAATGTAACAACACATGAAGAAAAATTTTATATTCATAATATACTTTTTATATTATTATTATTAAAAGACCCTAATCATAATTTGAATAGTCTTCTTGTAATAGTTTAAAGAAATTAAAGGAAGAACTCCAACTAGTTTCTGACTTAGATCATACTCAAACTTCGCCATAAATGATACGGTTGAAATTGACTTATATCATATCTCGATCTCTAACCAAAAATTAGTAAATTTTATAAACAAAACTCTTTTTTTTTTTAAACACACATGGGAGGCTTAATTACCTAAGGTTGGAAGGCAAAGAAGGCCATTTATTGAAATCCTTCAAGAGAAGAGGAAGAAAATGGAGAAAGTAATAATCACTCCAATCAAGAATGGCTCCTTTTTCTACACCCAATCTGCTTCCATATCCTTCATAGGTCTTTGGGGAGTTTGAGTAAGCTTCTTTGGCTTCGAAGGGTAAGTTGAAGAAGTTTTTCCAACCTTCTTTAGCTGCGTCCATCAGCTCCGGCCTCACTCCGTGGTTGATCACCTAAATAGTATTATGGTGCATATAAACCGAACCAAATCGCAATTTATAAACCGAATTCTTTGGTACCCAACCGAAACTGAATTTGGTACCATAAAACTGAAAGTTGTGAAATTCTATATTTTTAGTTTAAAAACTTAAAATATACACTACAAGTATAATTCATGTTCTATATTTTATAATTAACATTGATAATTTATATTGTTTTATCAAAAGCTTAAACCGAATCAAACCAAAATTAGTTTGTTAAATCAAGTTCAATCAAATGTCACTTACCTGGAAGAACCCCCATTCACGGCATGCTTCCGATAACCTTTTCTTCTCGTCTTCGTTGCCGGAGAAGAGGCTGTATAGGTCTATGATTGGGATATTTATGGCGGCAGCTTCCGGTTGGTGGTTAAAAGTGGTGGTCTGAGGGCGTTGAGACAATGGCTTGATGTAACGGTCGGGGAAAGTGGTGAGTTTGCTCTCAGCTACGGACTGAACTCGGACTATAGGTTCTGGCCACTTA
The DNA here is from genome assembly GCA_963555745.1 of Cardamine flexuosa. Classification (NCBI taxonomy): domain Eukaryota; kingdom Viridiplantae; phylum Streptophyta; class Magnoliopsida; order Brassicales; family Brassicaceae; genus Cardamine; species Cardamine flexuosa. The sequence continues at coordinate 3,556,832 of OY743219.1, read as the reverse complement.
TCGCCGAGGCCTTTCGTGTTCTTGGTTTCGATCTGGTTCTTGTCCTGGTGGCTCATGTTGTCTACTTTGACTTCTTCCTCTTGTTCTTGATCGTTGAGGCCGTTTTTGTTCTTGGTCTTGTCCGTGGTCTCGGCCTCCATCTTGATCTTGTATTGGTGGTATCTCTTTTGCCTTATTAATCTTGATCTTGTTCTTCTACTTGTTTATTATAAATTGTGAAGTGTTGTTAACTTGTTGTATATACAGGTGGTTATGTTTAGAGACAGAGAATGAGTACGTGAAAGGGAAAAGGGAAGAAGATTTGGATTTACCAAAAAAAAAATAAAAAAATTTGTTTACTTGTGGTTTGGAAATAATTTTTATCCTTCACAAATTTGATCAAACTCGGATATATAGAACTGTGCTCAGGCTAATCTCGTGAGTCGAATATTTATTGGTATCTTTCTTTGTAGTATTTAACTTAAGAAATCGTAACCGATCGATGAGGGAATTCGGAGCTTGTTGTAGCCATACGACTGAGGCAATATGTTTGTTAATTTATGAAACGTGTATAAACTGTTATTAAATGTTTTCTAGCACGTGATAAAAAAATATTGAAAATGATCGATGTGGTAGGATTCCAAGTTTCCAACTATACGTGCAATTTTAATCATTTTAGACATATTTGATAATTATCCAATCCGAAAACTACGAAACATTTTCTTCCAAATAACTTTTAACTTGCTTACAAATAATTATGTGGAGTTCTTTGGTTGTTGTGTGTGAAAGTACGTAGATTCTACCATTACACAGAAAAATATCTTAGTTGTACAATAATTTCTTCTTTAACATATCCTAATAGCTTAAAGTAAGATCGGTATAATTTTCTTCTGTTTAAGAATGTTTGGGTAGCTTAACGATGTACTCAACCTTGAAATATTCAATGACTTGAGATATATACTAAAAGAATATAACTTCAACATTTTGAGAAGAATATTTACCTTTAACTTTCTTAACTCGAAATTGTACTAATTTTAATGATATTTTACTATGTGTAAAGTGATTTTACTTACTTCGGATTTTAAAGTGTTCTTAATAGTTCAAAATGATATCCTACGCAAGGAAGAGGATGCTCTTTGGAGTTGTCCAATTAAAGGCAAATAATATGAAATAATATAGTTCTATATATGGTGAAATTAACTGTATAGTTCTGGTGACTAAGAAAAGTCACTATAGTTGTAATTGTCTATTTTCTTCTATGTTGTAATTTCCGTTCTTAAGTAAGTAGTACGAAAGCAGACGGTGACTATCTCTATCTTATATTTATGCCACTGTGCGATGATAATTATTGAAATTATGAAATTTTAAGTTTTAATTACAACAAAGCCCAAGAGTGTAAATGACTATTTTCGTGTCATGCAGTAGCCAAATTAGGTCCCCGAAGCCTATCCAGTAAAACAAGCAAACAAAACGTAAAACGCTCAATTTAGCCACACGCTAGTTTTGTTTATTCAGTGTATCAATCAAAAAATTTGTTTCGTTTATTAGTTTAGTAACCATATTGCTTTAAATAATTTAGTTCAAGATTACTTACTTGTTAGATTAGTTAAGGAGAGTTTGAATTTTTAATGTAATGTTTACGAAAGAGAGTCGATTTTAATGTTATTATTATGGGCAAGTATTAATAAAGAGTCCGTCGACCATGTTTCATAACTAGAAGGCCTACTTCCTAATCATGGAAACATGGTTCATTAATGAATTTGGAAGGCACATGTACATACTAAAAGCATGTACATTGCGTTGAGAGACTCTCATAGTCTTTCAAATAAAAAAATTATTAATATTTTAAATAAAATTAATTTTAGAACTAAATTTATAAAACTTAAAAAAAATTGAATCAATAAAAAGTGGATACCTATTAAATTTAATAAGTCTCTCATGAAATTTTCAAAAATTCTTAAATGAAAATCTCATCTCACTCTCTTTCTTTTTTTCTAATTAAATATATTTTTTTAGTTGTGAAAGATTCACTTAAGAGATTTATATATGCCCTAATCAACTACATACTAATCTATTTTTCGAATTTATAAATCCAAATAAATTTAGGGAAGTTAGGGAGGAGACACTTGAAATAAAATAAAAATCATGCGAAACCTCGGAATACTCTTAAGATTGTAAGAAAATAAGGTTCATATTTAAAATTTAATGAGTTCTCTCTAATACAAGCAGGACCAATGATTCATGTGGAGTGTGTATATATAACAGCCAACAAACGCATAAAATATGTGTCAATCAAAGAGCCTAGTAAATTAAAGCTTTTCCAACCAAAGTCACCGAAACAAAAAAAAAACCTTTGGAAATAACCTAAGAGTAGTACTTTCAAAATACCTTACACATCTTTCTACTAGAATGCAACATATTTTTGGAACCAATACATTATAAAATATCTTGAAAAGGTAGGTTTCTAAAACATGCTAATCCAACACAAATGCGCATCGAAATTTACATTGTTCTACTAACAAAAATAGGATTCCATTAAATTTAGTACTGTACTCACTAAATCAAGCATGATTACTTTTATACTATCAAAGACATGTAATAGTGGTGTACTGGTGTGCATTTGTAATACGCATTTTTCATGTGCATCTTTTGTCAATTCACAACTCCAATTGATTATTTGCTGAATTTTCCTTACTGTATTGTCCCTTTCACAACTTTTTGTTTTTGGCCAAACTGTCATACCGCATGAACAAGATTAAACTAAACATTCTTTAGAAATGATTATTGGAAACGTTAAATCAACGCTGAAAATGTTTGGTTTAATCATCCAATTACAAAATATCTATAAAGCTTCTTCAGAAGGAGAAGGAGATGAATCTAAAGACAGTGCAATGTATCTTATATATCGAAAACAAATATGTTGTTTCCATCTGATTGTATTCAGAGATACTAACTCTCTGGTGAGGTAACAATAAATTGATACAGTAAGCAAAAATTTCAGCTGGTCAGAAGTTGAAGAATCTCACAACTTCTGTCTCTGTCTCTGCCTGCTTCATTTCAATCTGCTTTCACCCCATAAAGATTAGGATCTGTTTCATAGTATACAACATCTCCTTCATCGCTCACAAAATGATCTTCTTTCATACTTTTTGCTAGAATTCCCAGTAAATGTAATGGCAAAGGTCCAGACTTATCAGGCTCTCTGTAATACTTCCCTAATACTGGTTTAGCTGCTTCTGTCTGCAAAACAGATGAGCAAATAAACACACACAAAAATATTAAGCTTTTGTAGCATGAAACACCAAACCACATACAGTCTTTTGTTTCAGTTACTTACTGCTTCTACTAGATGATAATGTGGGATCTGTGGGAAAAGATGATGTATCACATGAGTTCCAATGTCGTGATGGATGTTGTTGATCACTCCGTAGTCGCGATCCAATGTTGTTAGTCCTCCTCTCAGGTAACTCCATTCCTGTTTTGGGAGAGAATCTTGATAATTATACACTGCTAGCTTTAACCTTTTAAAGTGAGAGCATTGTAGCCAAAGAACAGTGAAAGCAAAGACTATGCATTTTACCTTCCCACGGTACCAAGGGAGCTTATCTTCATGACCATGGTGATGGAGGTAAGTCACAAAGTCCAACCACATTACATTTATCTGTATTTGACATTAAACAAATTTTTAAGTAAGGCAGAGGAAATAATAATACACAAAATGGCTTAGTCTGAAACAGAAGAGTAACATCGGCGCATTACCCAGTAAGGAATTCCATAGAGTTTGAGCATTTGAACTGGACCAACCACGAAGTTGAGACAGATAAGCAGAGCAGCCATTGCAGTCCAACAAGCAGTAGAAGTGAGAACATCTTTTTTCTCTTTAGGAAGGAACAAGTCGCTGTCTGGATGGTAATGAGAACCCTTTTTCCCTGGACTCCGAGCCCACTGAATCAGATGAAGAAACATTAGCTTTTCTACTTGATGTGTCAGCTTAAGTTACGATAGCAAATAGAAAGAGTTTTACCAAGTAGAAAGGGTATGCAAGCATCACAAGAGGCAGTGTAAATCTAAAGAATTTAGTCGGTTTCTCCAAATTCTTGTAGATTTTCTCAGACATCTGCAATTACGAAAAAAAAGTAAAAAAACTTCATCTAAGAAACTTCACCGGGAGACTGACTAAAACAAGATAACCAAAAAGGCGTGTTTTGACTTACAGGATGCCAAGATTCGTCGTTCTCAACATGTCCATGGTTCTGGTGGTGAGTTCTGTGGCTAATTCTCCTGCAAAACAAACCAAAGTCATAAACTTTACATGAATAAGATGAGATTCTGCAAGTGGTTTTCTGATAAAATGATTTGAAAGCAAAACTCACCAGCCATGGTAAGGGACTAGAATTGAGGAATGAAGAAGGTGACCCACCACACTGTTCAACCTCGGATCATTTGAGAAGCTACCATGTCCACTGCAATATGATCAACATAAATTAATAATCTTGTTGACAATTCAAAGGAGATTACTTACACAGTTGCAAAACCAATACCCACTTGCCAATTAGGTTGGTCTACAAGCAACATCAGGATGATAATGACAGCTTAGTAACAATCAGAAATCATTTATGTCCAATAGCTATTGAAGAGATAGGGATACATATATACTAATAAACAAAGATTTTGTTCAATTGGTTCAAAAATAAAGTGAGAACCATCCATCCAAAGTTGATTGACCCCAAATCAGAGACTAGAGACTAAACAGGAGAAAAAGTTAGGGTTTTTACCAGTCATGACCAAGAACAAATAGAGCCCAGAACATGGTTCCTTGAGCAAGCCAATAGAGAGGCCAAACAAGCCAACTATTGAGGTAAGCAGCTCCAGCAGCTAATGCGAAGACGATAGCGACATCTCTGACAACGTAACTCATAGACTTCCATGGATTCTTAACCCAACAATGCTTAGGTATAGCTGCTCTAATATCAGCTAAATTGAACGGAGGAGGCGCACTTGGGTTGAAATTTTCCGTGTATTCGTTATCTTCTTTCTCCAATGGAGACTCGTCAAGTATTGGTGTCGTTAACGGTATGCTCACATTCAACGCCCAATTCCTCGATAACCCATCTCGTGAATTCAGACGAAAAGCGAGAGAAGACGATGTTTTTGAAGAAGATGGTCTGAAATTGAAGGAGGAGGAGTTGTTAGAGACGAAATTGAATCTGGGTTTGGTGTAGATTCTGGGGAGAGGTCTTATGCCACATTCTGATAAGACCAAGTTCGCCATTAGAGCTCTCCTCTCCCCAGAAGAGAAAAGACTTGTCTTTTATTTTAAATGAGAGGTTAATAGAGAAAGAGAGAGAGTAAGGAAGAGATAATGTATGAATGAATCCTCCTCCACTTGAGAAAGGGAAAGAGAAATGTTAATAAAAACTTGTGCTCTCTGCTTTGCCTTGTCGTCTCTCAGTTTCTATCTCTCTGCTTCACACAATTAAATATTTGCCTTTTTATAAAGTTCGACAATTATATGTATTTGTGTGGGAAATCGGCAAACTATAAAGGGAGAAGGAGAGAGTTTCGCTCATGTGGGAAAATTTTGTGACGGCCAATTTTGACCTTAAACTAGATTCAACACGCTTTTGATTTATCTCGTTTTAATTTTGCTTTATAAATCTTTCTTTGGTATACGTATATATGATCTCATTTAGTTTAAGACTTCGAAAATAAAGTGAAACAAAATAATAATTTTAAAATAAATAAAATAATGACACATAAGTTTCATGACTCTAACTTTTTAATTGAAGTTATACACATTATTTTAGTGACACAAATAAGGTTAGACAAAAAGAGGATTTTGGTGAAGAATATTAGAGAATATTAATCAATAACCTTTCATTGTTTTTTTTTCTTTCGATAATTACGCTTCAATGATACTAATTTTATGTAGAATTTTACTTAAAATTATCATTAATATCATGTTTACAATTTTAATTTTTTATATATTAAATGATACTTTAAAAGTATGAAAAAATATTTTTTTAATCTCTACGCTTTTATCAAAAATATCTTATATTTTAAAACGGATGAGATATAAATGCAATAATAAGTTTTCCACTGAATTGTATAAAAATTTAGAACAAAAATGTAAACATCATATCTCAATAGTACACTCATAGAGAGCTTCGGTTTGACATTTATCAGATTAGTAAATTAAAATGTTTAAATTGATAATGAATATAATAAACAATATGTCGGTAACTCGGGCTAAGGCCCAACCGTATAGGCGAACTAAAAAAATGCAGGCCCATTTCATCATATTTTTCGCGGGTTCTTTTGAAGAGAAAATCAAAAATCAAAAGACGAAGAAGAGCGAACCCTAACTTCCGATCATGCAATAATGGCTGGTTGTTGTGATATCTTTTCTTGGGAGTATTGTTTTAAGACAATTCATATTATTTTTTTATCAGATATTGAAGAAGAAAAAACTAATTGGCGATTGCTTTTTGTTTTGTTTTTCGTACCTCAGAAATTATACAGTTGTTAGATTACGGTCGAACAATCATGAGAGATAAAGAAGAACGTAACAACGTCCCGGTGGAAAGGCATCAGCGGCCAAGCTGCGTGATCCGCGTAAGTGGCGTTTCAAGTAATTGAATTCATAAGATAAGTTTGTGCTAAGTTATCAATGATCTGTGTTTTTATTTTAATTTTTGTTTTGTAGTATTAAATTACTCTCTAGGTATTAAATTATTAGTCCGACGATGTGGAAACCTATCCTTGATCCACATTTTATCGTGAGTCTTATTTAGAAAAGAACAAGGCTCGGTTAACACAAAAAGAAAACATAATTTTCTTTTCCTTTTTCCAAAACTATTGAAATATTCATGTAATTCAGACAAACGCAACATACATCATTTGTGAAAACTGTTAGATCACTAATTCAATAATGCAACAAAATAGTTAACTGTTTACTGTTTGTTTAGTTTATTTTATTGAAAAGTTAAGTAGATCTTTAGAGCATAGTTAGACTTTGAGAAAAGGGGGAGAAAAACGAATTATATGCCAACTAGTCTGGATTAGTACCATAGACAAAACATACAAACTCCCACAAAGTAAGGGACAGTTGGGAATAAATATATGCAAATTAAATGGTTGGGAATATTATTTGCCTTTGGACAACCAGCCAAAACTTTATAAATGTATTTATTTATATAGATGCGCATGCAAATAAATATAGTATTCTTTTTCTTATTAACGAAATGAATCAGTTGAGTTGTACAATTTTGGTATTTGAATTTTCTTTACATCCATATAAATCTAATGGAAAATAATGCTACACTACCAAATTGACAATTACTAATTATACAATTTCTCTTGTTACTGTATTTGCCTGGACACTTGAGTCTTACTTTTATTGTTTTTGTCTATGGACACTTGAGTTTCTGGGATTTATCAGCGTCTATTCAACTATATATACATATATAAAATTCCAAGTATGTATACATGATTAAGATGAATACAATTATACACATACAAATGACTTCGATTGTGGTTAAAAACATTGCAAAAATGACCTAATACAGTAATAATTAGGTAGTAAATTCACCAAACGAACAAAATATGATACTAGTTGTTTAATCAACGTATTTGTTTTATTTCTTACGATTTTAATCAATCTGTAAAATTAGGTTTCCGCAGTCCCCACACATGTGAGGTAAAGCCTTATATATATATTCCATGCGTACACTCAAGATCCACATAATCCTACTTCTCTGAGCTGCCTCTTCAAAAGTCACATCCATTTCAAATGGCTTCCTCTTCAGCTCACCTCGACCACCACCAGCTTCCCAACATGCACTGTGGAGCCACGGCGGCTCCTCCGCCTACTCCGGCATGCCCTCATCCCAACACCACCAGCAAATCAGAGACAGCAGCCGACGCTCTCTCCCGCCTCTTCCACCGTCTCCCTCCCAATCTTTCACTCCCCAACCGTCGCTCCATTTCCACAGCCGCACCCTCCATCGCTTCTCTTCCGACTGTATCTATTTCCGCCGGAGATCAACAAAGCTGGGATGATCTTGTCTCCGCCGCTACTGATTTCGGCTACTTCCAACTCACCAACGATATTACTATCCCTTCTGGTCTCGCTGAAGCGGCCGAGTCTGACTCGCTATCGCTCTTAGAGCTCAGTGAAGAGAAAAAAGAATCGTCGTTTCCGAAGAACTGGCCGCTGGGCTACGAAGCCGATGCTGAAACACCGTCGTTTTGCTTGAACGCCGACTGTTCAACCGAGTCGAGCGAGTTAGAGCTGAGTTCGCTGCGAGAGTTGACTCGGACTCTTGAGAAAGTTGGGCTGAAGACGGTAGAGATGTTGGCGAGCGCACTCGGGTTTGGATATGAATCGACTCGGTTTAATACTTTGATGTGGCTTAACCAAGGTGTTTCTGATGATAAACCGGAGATAACCAATGGATTTTATCCCTTTGTTGTATGTTTACAGTATCAGATAAGGGAGCAGAAGTATTGTTTGCTGACCGAATCTGGCTGGGTGTCCGTTTTGCCCCGAGTTGACTCGGTTCTTGTGACGCTTGGTGACATTGCTCAGGTTAGTTCTCTTCTAAAAAAAAAAAATTAATTGGTTGGTTATCTTCTTAAGTAATTGTTTAAATCAGTTTTATAATCACATTATCATCATCTTTATGATGGAATGTACGATTCGTCCACGATGGCTATTTTAAATTATTTTAATTTTTAACATTATTTGTATAATATTGTACATTTCCATATCAAAATAAATTATTTCCCATGCATGAACATTAGTTATCCCAATTTATCGTTGATCAACAAAAATTAGTGGAGCAGGAGCGGATATTTAAAAAAAAAAATTAATTGGAATGGGTTTTCATTTGAGACAGATTTTATGGCATTGGAAAAGAAAATAAGATTTTGAAAATATAAGATAGTATTTAAATATAAATACATTCCATGTACAAATATCACTATATGTAAATATTAATATATTTGGCATATCTAATACTAATATTTAGGGTAATTACCAAAATATCACATATTAGACTTTTTTCTTAGTCTACGACCATAATTCAGAAATCCAAATAGTATCATATCTAGTTTTAAAATTAATATTTATAGTATTTTGGGATGTTTACAAAAATTTATTAATTTTTGTAGAAATTACTTCCAAGGATAATTTGTCTTTCTAATATTTTTAAGCTCACACATTTGATATACTTTTAAAATCAAAACAAAGTTGTACTAAATTAAGTAGAAATAAGTTGCAAACTATAGTTGACAAACAAAAAAAATTGCAAACTATAAAAAACGGATGTATAAGAAGTTAATAACCATATGAAATGAATTGTGGAAGCATCTCCTTGTCTACTAGCATTGGTTGGCAAATGGCAATACTTGGCATATTCTTTCAAAACATTGATATTGCATGATATAAGCTTTCTATAATATATATAGTCTTGCTAGTTTAAAGGTTGAACCTCTACTCAACAACTTTAACTTTGCAGGTTTGGAGAAATGGAGGGGTCAAAAGAGTGAGATATCGACCGGTTATGTGCTCGGGACAAATCGATGATCCAAGAAAGTGTGTAACAATGACATTGATGATTACACTTCCCATGGACACTATGGTTTCTCCATTGAAAGATATCAGTGACGAGGACACAGAAGAAACATATGGAGAGAAGGAGGAGGAAAATGGAGAAGCAAGAACTGATGACAAAAGGGCATTTAGGTCGTTCTTTTTTGAGGATTATGCATGGAGAGTGTACCATGAACGTCTCTTCTTCAATGATCCACTTGACAGATACAGAATCAAATCTTAGAAAGATTTAAGAACTCATGTTTGATTTGTTTGTTTCTTGGATTGAATTGGTATTAAAGCCTATAGTCTTGTTGTTGTTACTTTCTTTTCCATAATATATTTTTGGGTTAAAAGAACAAATTCAGCAGATTAATCTGCGGCTGGAACCATCCTCTTTGACACCAGATCACCTTTAGTCTTCAGCTTCAGTTGGATTAGTTTTGCTCTCTCCCCACTTCATCCGGAATGCTATGCCTTTGGTTTGTGTCTCTTTATTTCCATATTTGGAAATTAGCATTCGATGACTCCTACAAGAAATTATATACTGTATGTGTAGAATCTTGTCGATTATGAAAAGTTTGAGAGCTTTCCCTTTGTGAAGATGAAACTAGTCTCCAATTTGTGGCTCCGTTATATATGTTGCCCTCAAATTCGGTGCCTTTGTTCTGTTTTTTTAGTTGCTGTCGACGGTCAAGAAAAGCAAACTCATTTTTTTTTTGTCATATAATTTTATTGATACTACTGAAAAAGCGAAAATATACAAAGTTGAGATACATATGCGGGCAGAAACACAAAATATCCTCATAGACTTAGCCCAAAAAAAGGAGAGGAGAATAGAAAAAACAAACTCATTAGTTTGGTATATTTCAAAATATGATAATTTTTAAAAAATCAACACGTAAATAATATATTCTTGAGATTATTGTCAAACTAACATTTTCCTTAACTTCCCAATCGAATATAGCATTTTTTTTTCAGTTAGGAAACTAGATAAAAAATCTTTTTAGGTGGTCCATTACTATTTTATACACACACTTTCTACACTCTATGAATCAATCCGTTACCATATTCATATGATTTTTTCCTTATAGTGCTAAATATATGAAAAAAGTAAAAAAACTATTCAACTATTCTCAATCAGTCAAATGTAATAATGTATTTTACCATAGATGATACGCGGTATTCGGCTCAGGGAATATAAAAATTCTCTGTTCCGTGACAAAAACATAAACCCACAAATTTTCTCGGATCAAATCCGACCCGTTAATTTGCAAAAGCACATCGTACAGCTCAGGCACTTGTAGCACGTCGTCTCCTATCATTCTCCCCTTATATTCGACGAGTGACTCCGATTGGATCGCTGTTTCGTCATTTCTCACTTTCGAGAGAAAAAGAAAAAAAAAGAATCTCTCTTCTCCATCACTTTTCTTGTGTTCACTTACCTCAGATCTGCCAGATCTGGCAGCGATTTCTAAATCTTCTTCAGTTTCTCTCGCATCGCTTATCCGTCTCTCCCGGCCGTTGACGGTCCCGTCCCGGCCGTGGATCTGATTTCGGCCCCTGATTCTCTTGCCGCGATCTGAGATCAAACATGGCGGCAGCTAACGCCCCCATCACCATGAAGGAGGTCCTAACGGTGAGTTCTCTGTCTTCCATCTCCTTTTTTTGTCCCCAGAGAAATATGTATATCTTCTGGAATCAAGCTAAATTTTTGGACGATTTAGATGTTTTCGTAGTTTCAATAACGATTTGGTTATACTCAGACTGTTAAATTATTGATTCCAGTTTCATACTGTTCTGAATTCTGATCGATCGTTGCGTTTCACTCAGTTTCTCCGGATGATTAGTTTGATTAATTCATGTCTCTGATCAGATTTTATCTACGCACGCTCAGATCTGATTTACCTGAATCTATCTAGCCCGTATTTCAATCTATTGTGTAGTGCAATGTGATGATTTACTCGGATCTCGTAACTATGCCAATTGACGCTTTGTTTTGAAAATTTTCCAGCTTCCGAGCATTGGGATCAATCAGCAATTCATCACCTTCACAAATGTTACTATGGAGTCTGACAAGTACATATGTGTACGAGAGACGGCACCGCAGAACAGTGTTGTAATTATTGATATGAATATGCCGATGCAGCCTCTAAGAAGGCCTATTACTGCAGATTCTGCTCTTATGAACCCAAACTCGAGGATCCTTGCTTTAAAAGGTATTTTACTGCTTCCTTTTATTGAAACAAACTTGCGTAGTTTTATCAGTTATCATACCCATAAGAGTTTCCTTTTGAAGTTTTCTCCAGAACTACCATTGATAAATCCTACTTCATTTCGTTAACTAAATATGCTATTTATTACGGATATGATGTTTTTGAAGTTTAAATGACTCTGTACCTGTTGTGATACGTCACTTTATAGAAAACCTATTTTATCAAAATAAGTATGGAAAAGTAACTACACTCATTGAGCTTATGTTTTAGTCCTATACTCTTGTTCTGGACATAGGAAAAATAGCATGTTTAGTGATGTAGAAAACATCAGTGTAGAGTTTTATGTTTTCCAACATGAGTTTATTTTGCGTGAATGTTTCCTTACATAGGCTATTACTTATTTCTTCCTTACTTTGTTGCTCATTTTTCTCTCAAATTCGTGTATAGCTCAAGTTCCAGGAACTACTCAGGATCATCTACAGATATTTAATATTGAAGCAAAAGCAAAGTTGAAATCGCATCAGATGCCTGAGCAGGTGAGTATTGAAGCAAACATTTTGTAACCCAATTATCTTTCATCTTGTACACTTCACTCAGATTGATTACATTGGTCTGATTTTTATTTTGGGATATTAACACCCATGTTTTATAGGTTGCTTTTTGGAAGTGGATCACACCAAAGATGCTGGGGCTGGTCACACAAACTTCCGTGTATCATTGGTCGATTGAAGGTTTTATATCTTTAACTTACTGTCATCTTTCATATCATGTATAAGTTTTTTCTCATTTTTGCTATGATATATCCAGGTGATTCTGAGCCAGTCAAGATGTTTGATAGAACAGCCAATTTGGCAAGCAATCAAATTATAAACTACAAGTGTTCTCCTAATGAGAAGTGGTTGGTCTTGATTGGAATTGCTCCTGGCTCTCCTGAGGTAGGTTTTCTGCGCCACAGTTTAGGCTGAATAAAGACATCATAATTGCAGTCACGTTGTATATTTTTGACTGGATCTTGTCATTATATTATCTTCTGTAGAGACCACAGTTGGTAAAAGGGAATATGCAGCTTTTCTCTGTGGACCAACAGAGGAGCCAGGCCCTTGAAGCACATGCTGCGTCATTTGCTCAGTTTAAGGTAAACTGTGTGGTTCTTTTGTAAGTTCATTCCATGTTCGGATCTTGAACTGTAGTATGACAAGCTACTTTATTAATAACAGGTCCCTGGGAATGAGAATCCTTCTATTCTTATATCCTTTGCAAGCAAGAGCTTTAATGCTGGGCAGATAACATCAAAGTTGCATGTTATTGAACTTGGTGCCCAACCAGGTTAGCTTCCTCAGTTGCTCTATGTTTTCATGGTTATTCACCGTCTTCCGTTACATTTGTCTGATGAATAAAGGTGGACGACTTTTTTTGCAGGAAAACCATCATTTACAAAGAAGCAGGCGGATCTCTTTTTCCCCCCAGATTTTGCTGATGATTTTCCTGTGGCCATGCAGGTTTGTAGTTGCATTATATGTTAATTAAATTCAGTAAGTTTCTGGTGAAAATTTCATGACACCAACTTCTCTTTTCCCCTGACAGGTCTCTCACAAATTTAACTTGATATATGTCATCACCAAGCTTGGCCTGTTGTTTGTGTACGATTTAGAGACAGCTTCTGCTATCTACAGAAATCGAATAAGTCCAGACCCAATTTTCTTAACGTCTGAAGCTTCCTCAGTTGGGGGTTTCTATGCCATTAATAGGCGAGGACAAGTTCTTTTGGCAACCGTAAATGAGGCCACCATAATACCTTTTATTAGTGGTCAAGTATGTTCAACTTGTATTCTGTTTTTCTCTATATAATTTATGTATTCATAATGACATGCTAAGAACTCCATGCTTTTGTATGACAGTTGAACAATTTGGAACTTGCTGTCAATCTTGCTAAAAGAGGAAACCTCCCTGGTGCCGAAAATCTGGTATGTAATATTTATCTTGAATCAGATGTGTACCTGTTCTCTTTGTGAAGTAATTATTGTTGATTATTGCCAGTATAACGAAAAGAGTCATTCCGATAGGAAAAATACAAGTGTCATTTTCATGCAAATTGAGGAATAATAAAAATTTCCATTATATCCCTAAAAACAAGATTCTCTTAGATTTCTATTGTATTCTAGACTGTTAATTTAATAGGATGAAAATAGATAATTTCACATCAAAGTCACATTTACTTTGATTAGGACACTTATTTTGAGAAAAAAAATTACTCAAAAAAGCATGGTTTTGAAAACCAGACCGGACCGGCCAGTCGGACTGGTTCAACTGGGAACCGGCCACATAGCCGAGTCTGGTTAGCAGTAAAACCTGGATTTGACTAAAACTGGTAAAACCGATCAAAAACCGGTAAAACCGATCAAAAACCGGTAAAACCGGTGACCCGGTTCAACACTAAAACCTGGTTCACGAAAATTAAATGATATTTTTAATGAATTAGATATTTTGAGTTAAAAAATTCAAACCATAATTTAAAGTCACTTGTTTATTTTTTTTAGTTTTAATTCTATTTCATAATTTGAATAGAAATAAATTGATTAAAATTTTGATTTCAACAATTTTATCACATTTTTTTTTCCTCTAAAAAATTAATTTATATTAAATTTTAAAGAGAAAATCATGTTTGATTTCTTGTTATTATTATTTTTATAAGTTTAAATGATCAAATAAAAATAATTTATTTTTAATGATATCAAAACACTGCAAAAAAGAGGAGAGTATATGATAATCGTAGGAGTAAACTTGAGGAATTTGATGATTAACCTCTTCCAAACTCCCAAGACATCTTATGTAGATAGAGACTAAAGATCATAACCTATTTAAACCATGCTCACTTAGAAGTTAACACAGTAAAACCTTAGTAACTTTAGAACACTTTGTAAACAGTGATATTATCCTTACAACTCTGAACCCACTGCGTCTATTACATTCGTTGATCCAAAGTTTCTGATATTCAATTTGGATGTTGCAGGTTGTCCAGCGGTTCCAAGAGTTATTTGCTCAAACAAAGTACAAGGAGGCTGCTGAGCTTGCTGCTGAATCTCCTCAGGGCATTCTACGGACACCTGATACAGTGGCCAAATTCCAGGTATTTGTTCCATATTCAAGCATATAGTCCTCTGTGAACATGTTGTCTACTATTATATTTAGGTAACACCAATCTGATACTACAAAATCGCACTATACAATTTCGCAGAGTGTTCCAGTACAAGCAGGGCAAACTCCACCATTGTTACAGTATTTTGGGACCCTTTTGACTAGAGGGAAGCTCAATGCATATGAGTCTTTGGAACTATCTAGGCTTGTTGTGAATCAAAACAAGAAGAACCTCTTGGAAAACTGGTTGGCAGAGGATAAGTTAGAATGCAGTGAAGAACTTGGAGACCTTGTCAAGGTACTACCATGGTCATTTAAAAATTTTCATATGTCTCCTTTAGTATGTTTTAACGATAATCTTTTGTCTCAGACTGTGGATAATGACCTTGCTCTAAAAATTTACATCAAAGCTAGAGCTACTCCAAAAGTCGTTGCAGCTTTTGCAGAGCGAAGGGAGTTTGACAAAATATTGATTTACTCCAAGCAGGTAAATAATGAGTTTGAAAGTTTGCCCGCTCTACTGTTATGGCTACCCTAAAAGTCATTGCGCTCAAGAAGTAACATTGTTTCATATTGTGACTTTAGGTTGGGTACACACCTGATTATATGTTTCTTCTGCAAACCATACTCCGTACGGATCCTCAGGTTAGTGTGGTGCACTTTTGATTCTTGCAACATATTAAACTATGGAATGTCTGGTTACTAGAATCTTGCTCTGTAAGCACAAGACGAGTCATGAAGCAAATAACTTTTTATTGATTAATTTTGACCTTATTTTGTTTATTAAGCAACTAATATTTTGCACTGTAAAAGATCAATAGCCTTTAACTGCTAATTGCAGGGAGCGGTAAATTTTGCTCTAATGATGTCCCAAATGGAAGGAGGCTGTCCAGTTGACTACAACACTATCACTGATCTTTTCCTTCAGGTAGGGGAACTCGTAGGATATGTTGTATTCAGTAATGCTCAGAGAAATTGATCTGCTTCTATATATTGAAACTATGTTGTACATAAGCGTTATCTTGTACTAATTTACTTATTTGTGAATATTCAGAGAAATCTGATCCGTGAAGCAACTGCTTTCCTTCTGGATGTTCTGAAGCCAAATTTGCCTGAGCATGCTTTTCTGCAAACTAAGGTTGACAAGAGTTGCCACCTCGAACTTCTCTGTGCTTTTGCTATTCACTTTTCTTTCTCAGACATTTTAGTCCACTGACACAGGTTTTGGAGATCAATTTGGTAACCTTTCCTAATGTGGCTGATGCAATCTTAGCAAATGGGATGTTCAGCCACTATGACCGGCCTCGTGTTGCTCAGCTTTGTGAAAAGGCTGGACTTTATATCCAGTCCTTGAAGGTTTTTGCCCAATGTCTACTTTGATTTCTTGGCCTAATATATGCATTATCTTTTCATCTGTAACTTCTTTTCCTTTTTCTTTGTGCAGCATTACTCAGAGTTACCTGATATTAAACGTGTAATTGTGAACACACATGCTATCGAGCCACAGGTAACACACCTCTGAAATTAAATGGTTGTTGCTACACTCCTGGATGTCCAAGTTGTTGAACATCCCTCGGCTCAAATTTGCAGGCTCTTGTCGAGTTTTTCGGTACTCTCTCTAGCGAGTGGGCTATGGAGTGCATGAAAGATCTTCTGTTGGTCAACCTGAGAGGCAATCTTCAGATAATCGTTCAGGTATGTGTTATTTTGTGGTATGACATAAATTTTATTATTTAATGTGACACTGACATGTCCATGTCATTACAGGCTTGCAAGGAGTACTGTGAGCAACTTGGTGTTGATGCATGCATTAAACTCTTTGAGCAGTTCAAGTCATACGAAGGGCTATACTTTTTCCTAGGTTCATATTTGAGTATGAGGTGAGTCATTGAGAACCTTCTGTCATTTCTGTAAATAAGCACAATCCTTCTGTTTCTGATGATTTACAATGTCTTCCCTCTTGGTGATAGTGAGGATCCTGAAATTCACTTCAAGTACATTGAAGCAGCTGCCAAGACTGGGCAAATAAAAGAGGTTGAGCGTGTGACTAGAGAGTCTAACTTTTATGATGCTGAAAAGACGAAGAACTTTTTGATGGAAGCTAAGCTTCCTGATGCCCGACCTTTGATAAATGTCTGTGATCGTTTTGGCTTCGTGCCTGATCTTACTCATTACCTCTACACAAACAACATGCTACGTTACATTGAAGGTTACGTTCAGAAGGTATGGGGTTTCTTAAAGACGATTGCTGAATATGATAGGTTTTTCAATAAATAACTATACATGCGATTCCTTTTGAAGGTGAATCCTGGGAATGCTCCCTTAGTTGTGGGACAGTTGCTTGATGACGAATGCCCTGAAGATTTTATAAAAGGCCTCATTCTTTCTGTTCGTTCATTGCTTCCTGTTGAACCCCTTGTTGATGAATGTGAAAAGAGGTGGGAATCCTTAGTCATCTTGGTTTCCATTCATATGTATGCTCCTTTGTCCCTGACGCTCTAATAAGTATGTCTTTTCAGAAATCGACTCCGTCTTCTCACTCAGTTCTTGGAGCATCTAGTTAGTGAGGGAAGCCAAGATGTGCATGTCCATAATGCCTTGGGTAAAATTATCATAGACAGTAACAATAACCCGGAGCATTTCCTGACCACCAATCCTTACTACGACTCTAAGGTTGTGGGCAAGTACTGCGAGAAACGTGATCCCACCCTGGCTGTTGTGGCATACAGAAGAGGACAATGTGACGAGGAACTCATCAGTGTCACCAACAAGAACTCTTTGTTCAAGTTACAAGCCAGGTATTGATTCTTGCTTACCAGGCTTCTTACTTATTTCTCAATGGTTACTTTGTAGACTGCTTATACACTGTTTTCCATCTGCAGGTATGTAGTGGAGAGAATGGATGGTGACCTCTGGGAGAAGGTTCTTACTGAAGAAAATGAATATAGGAGGCAACTTATCGACCAAGTTGTGTCTACTGCTTTACCAGAAAGCAAGAGCCCAGAACAAGTTTCTGCAGCTGTTAAAGCATTCATGACTGCTGATCTTCCGCATGAGCTTATTGAGCTTCTTGAAAAAATTGTGCTTCAAAATTCTGCCTTCAGTGGAAATTTCAATCTGCAGAATCTGCTTATACTGACAGCTATTAAGGCAGATCCGCCTAGAGTTATGGATTACATTAACAGGCTGGATAATTTTGATGGTCCAGCTGTTGGAGAAGTGGCTGTTGATGCTCAATTATATGAGGAAGCATTTGCGATTTTCAAGAAGTTTAACTTAAATGTTCAGTCTGTCAACGTATTGTTGGACCACGTTAGGAGCATTGAACGTGCTGTTGAGTTTGCTTTCCGGGTCGAAGAAGATGCGGTTTGGAGTCAAGTCGCTAAGGCTCAACTCAGGGAAGGACTAGTCAGTGATGCAATCGAGTCCTTTATCCGAGCTGATGATGCCACTCACTTCCTGGAGGTCATCCGCGCCTCTGAAGATACTAATGTCTATGATGACTTGGTCAGATACCTTCTGATGGTTAGACAGAAGGTGAAGGAACCCAAGGTGGATAGTGAGCTCATATATGCTTATGCAAAGATTGAAAGGTTGGGTGAGATTGAAGAATTTATTCTGATGCCCAACGTTGCTAACCTTCAAAGTGTGGGTGATCGCTTGTATGATGAAGCTCTGTATGAGGCTGCAAAAATAATATATGCGTTCATATCAAACTGGGCCAAGTTAGCCGTCACACTTGTGAAGCTGCAACAGTTCCAAGGTGCTGTTGATGCTGCAAGGAAAGCAAACAGTGCAAAGACATGGAAGGAAGTCTGCTTTGCTTGTGTTGATGCAGAGGAATTCCGACTGGCTCAGATCTGTGGACTCAACATTATCATACAGGTAGATAAATACCTGATCCTAGTTCCTGACAAAAGTTTTTCGGTTAGAATTGGATTGCAATTTTCAATTTTGTATGCCTTTTATGTAATCTTTTTTGTGTTTTAATAGGTGGATGACCTGGAAGAAGTCAGTGAGTACTACCAGAACAGAGGATGCTTCAATGAATTGATCTCACTTATGGAGAGCGGACTTGGTCTGGAACGTGCTCACATGGGGATCTTCACCGAGTTGGGTGTATTGTACGCCAGATATCGTTATGAGAAGCTTATGGAACACATCAAGTTGTTCTCGACTCGTCTCAATATTCCCAAGCTTATCCGGGCCTGTGATGAACAACAGCATTGGCAGGAGCTTACCTATCTTTACATTCAATATGATGAGTTTGATAATGCTGCAACCACTGTCATGAATCATTCTCCTGAAGCATGGGAGCACATGCAATTCAAAGATATTATTGCCAAGGTTGCAAATGTTGAGCTCTACTATAAAGCTGTCCACTTTTACTTGCAAGAGCACCCTGATATAATCAACGATCTTCTCAATGTACTCGCTCTGCGGTTAGATCACACTCGTGTGGTTGATATTATGCGCAAGGTTAGAGACTGACTGTTGATTTTTATATTTTCCTTTACTTATTCGCAGTGGCTTAACCAATTGATTTCTGATGATTTTGTTTTTTTTTCTGATCTCAGGCTGGTCACTTGCGCCTTATCAAGCCATACATGGTTGCAGTTCAGAGCAACAATGTCTCTGCTGTAAATGAAGCTCTGAATGAGATATACGCAGAAGAAGAAGACTATGACAGGTTGCGCGAGTCCATCGATTTACATGACAGTTTTGACCAGATAGGCCTGGCCCAGAAGGTAAGGGTTTTAAATCTATCTATCTGAGTACATGTTTTATATTTTCCCTTATATACTAATTTATCTTCATGTGACTGATGTGAAATAGATTGAGAAACACGAGCTTGTAGAAATGAGGCGTGTGGCTGCTTATATCTACAAGAAAGCTGGTAGATGGAAGCAATCGATTGCTTTGTCAAAGAAAGATAACATGTACAAGGACTGTATGGAAACTGCTTCGCAATCCGGCGACCATGATCTTGCAGAACAACTTCTCGTCTACTTCATTGAACAGGTATGGATTGGATTCAAGCAGGATTACATCCGCAGCCATTAGTTTATTTTCTAAAACAGAGACTATTGGTCTTGAAGAGAAAATGAACAATCCCTTTGTTTTATTTGTTTGCTTCTTACAGGGGAAGAAGGAATGCTTTGCTACATGTCTCTTTGTCTGTTATGATTTAGTCCGACCAGACGTTGCTCTAGAGCTTGCTTGGATCAACAATATGATCGACTTTGCCTTCCCGTATCTCCTCCAGGTGATTTATCCTTTAAATTCCTAAAATACTCTGTGCCGGATGAAACAGGAACCAGACTAACGCGATGATCAACTCTCTTTTATGGCGTCCTTTTCTCTTTGCAGTTCATCCGAGAATATTCAGGCAAAGTGGATGAGCTAATCAAGGACAAGCTAGAGGCACAAAAAGAGGTGAAAGCCAAAGAGAAAGAAGAGAAGGATGTCATGGCCCAACAGGTACTACACGCAGACATCATCGTATATAATACTTAAAAACAAATCAACATGCACACTTACGTCTCTCTTTTTTTTGTTTTTCGTAAACAGAACATGTACGCACAATTATTGCCATTAGCTCTACCAGCCCCACCAATGCCAGGAATGGGAGGTGGTGGGTATGGTCCACCACCACCAATGGGCGGGATGCCAGGAATGCCTGGAATGCCTCCAATGCCACCATATGGAATGCCACCAATGGGCGGCTACTAAGACCATTGGAGAAAAAGTTATCCATTCAAGAATCAGCAATTTCTCAGGGTGATATTCGTCTACTGGCGGACTGTGACCGGAACTCTTCTTGATGTTTCCTTTGGGTTTTATAGGGCATGTGTGGATAATAAACCTGTGTTTCTTTTTTTTCTTTTTTGTAATATTCTTTGGGGGTTTTACTTTTAGGTGAGTCATTTTTGGTTGAATCCCATTTGACTATTTTTCTTTGGAGGTGAGGAGACTCCTTATAGTCTTATCATTTTACTTTGAACTTCTCTTATGAGTTTTTTTATATTTTTCTTTCAGCTCGTCTTTTTCACTTAAATTTCAACATTTTAAACCCTAATTTTTACGACTCACTTCCTCTCGTTCTTGGCTTTGACAAAAATGAGTATGAAATACCCAGGACCGGCCTACCACATAAGTGGCATAAACAACATAAGCGACATAAGCGGTGGATTAGGGTTTCATCTTAATTGATTAATCTTAGATAGGAATTACATAGCTAGGATTTACAAAAGCATATAAGTCTACAACTATAATAACATGACAAACCACCACAACCACATATATATATATATATATATACACACACACAAACGAAGATTGTGTTTCAGATATTATATACTATATACATTGCTATTTATATGTATAAAGCTATTTAGATATTATTACATATGGGTTTAGGATTTACACATAAGAATATGATCATTGGTTAAAGAATATGAAGTAAGTAAGAATTACAAATTTTTGTAGGATCATTTCCCTATCACAGAAACATAATTTCTATATTAAAAAACCTCATATTAATAATTGGTGGCTTTAAACAATAATGTTTTGGTCAAATTATATTTTTTTGGCTTAGGGACCTTGAAAACATTGGACGGGCCCTGGAAATACCTTGTTAGATGATGAATTACCATCAGACGGTAACTCTTGATATAGTACAGAAGATAACGTCCATTTGCTCTCAACAAAACATTCAAATTTAAACTATAAAGTAAAAACTCTCACAACCACAAGAGAACTTGTTAAAAAAAAAATCATGATGTCCGTACCCACAACCACAAGATAATTTGTTATAAAGAATCATGATGTCTGTACCCACAAGGCCCAACCACAAGAGAGTTTGTTAAAACCAAAAAGGCAATTCCAAGAATCACGTTTGTAACTAACTATTTTTTGAACACATGGTGTATGTAAGTAACACAGCCATGTTGTTGTCTTGATAGTATTTAATGATGTTTAAAGGAAAAAGAAATAGAGAGGATATTAATAAGTTTGACCCTTTAATATTTGTAAAAACTACTCAGAAGGTTATTCAGTAAAACAAAAGTTTTTTTTTATTTGTGTGTATCCAGTTTCCACTAATAATACAAAAGTTGGTTTTCGCCTATACCTGGAACACAAAATTTAACCAGTTCAATTAGATGAAGTAGGGATGTGATGATAAATATGAATGTAACATGTTTTGCGTTCAAAAATCAATCTAAGTATTTACGAGAAATAATAGAAATTCAATGACACCTGAGGAAATAGAGAACTTTCATCATCACGTTACCTTTTCTACTGAACTGAACTCTTTTATCATCACGCATACCAACCAATAACGCTATCTTTAAACTGTGTTTTGTTTATAAACTTCAAAATATATACAATAATTTAACGTAGAAAAATGTAAACGCAAGCAAAGTAACAATCAGACTCTGAATTTTTTAAACATATAGATGATATTATAATAACCACTTTAAAATAGATTGCTTTAATCGATTTTGGTTTGAGATTCTCTAGGCTATTACGAAAACGAAAACTGAGTTTGACCCCAAACATATAATATATATATATCAAAATTCACCTAAACTCTTTTAGAATTCGAGTGAAAAAAACATTTCGAAAAGAACCAAAAAAATATTTTTTAAAAATCAATTACCTTAATTTTAAAAAGAAGAAGAAAAAAGGAAAAAAAGATTCGTCGGAAACGGTAGGTGAAGTAGTCTGTGCCTTTGCGGTAACCCACTGGAATTGAAGTATTATTTTGTTTGGTAAAATAAATAAATGAAGTTATTTGGTGGCAAATTATAGAACACTAGTATTAAAGCAAGCCTCGTGTCTTCACCATAACATCACTAGAAGCTTATTTTCTCTACTTACATACAGTTTGTGATCAAAACAAGTAATCAATCAAGAGATGGAAGGCAAAACTGTGATTTTAAGTGTTCTCATAATGAGTCTAGTCATGGCGCAAATTCAAGTAGAAGCAGCTACAATTTGCTGCCCATCTCATAAGGCAAGAATTGACTATTCGAACTGCCGTCATTGGTATAGAGAGAACACTTGTGTAAAATCTGCTAAATGTATCTATACCGATGGTAACTGCCCTTCGGGTTATCCCGACGTCGACAGTCTCGAAAACTCGGGTACATTTGATTCTTTATTGTGTTTTATATGTTACAATTGATGAATTTTAGGTTTCATTTTTTTATGTGTTTTGATTTTTGACTCAAGGTGATGCTGTCAATGAATACTGCAAGTTGGGATGTGCATTCTCTAAGTGTAGTTCCTTAACAACTCTCCAAAAATCTGGTAAACCCATGTTCATTAATTATTAATATTTTTTTCAATCATAAATTATCGATTTTTGTTTTGTTTTGGGTGAGTAGATGCAAGTGAAATTGAAATTGAAATTATAAATCAAGAATAATAATATTTTCGATTTTTGTTTTGGGTGAGTAGATGCAAGTGAAATTGTGACAGGAGCTATTGAAAAATGTGCCAAGGCATGTTCTACTTTCTGCACCAAGGGGTCTAAGCTTGCACTTGAAACTGCCTAACGAAAGCATATCCATGGAGATATCACATCTAAGTTATCTCTTGTGTTAAGCTGCTTTCTGTTTCCGGTTTGTCTATGTTTCGTAGAAGGTGCCGATCACTAGGATTTGTATTTCTTCTACGTACCGTATTTGCTATCATCTAAATAAAAATGTTGGGATTCTGCTTCTTGACTACTATCTAAATAAACGTTTGCTCTTAACGTAACAGTCTTATATAGTTATATATAATCAGTTCATATCATGCATCATATGCGGTTTGTTAAGACCGATAAAACTCATATTCGGAAAAAGAAAATACCATAAATGATTGGTATAAAGTATAAACCATTCATAAATGTCATTGATGGGTGGCTGCTAAGACAAAACTATCATTTCAAGTCAAGCAATTTCCCATGATGGTGGTATATTTGTCGGAATGCCTCCTTGTTTGATTTTTAGCTAGGTCTTGTCGCTTTTAAAACCTTTTCTAATTTATGGAGTTTTCCACGGCATACATATTTTAACCGAGATGTCACTAGCTAGAACCGGGTTGTTTGTTGAACACTCATGTAACTAACTAATTAGGGTTCGATCGGTTTGCTTAAGTAGCTCAACCATATTCAAATTAGTTTCTTTTTTTTTTTTTAAAGCTGACCTTAACCGGATAAACCCGGTCACTCGGTTCTTCCCTAGCTAGTTGAGTTCAGTTTCATTCGACCGGAGCTACATAAAAAAATCTATAGCTAATAACAACAACAACGCAGTGCATCTATTATTTACTTCTCAAACTCATATAACGCATGCAGTGCATCCCTTAGCTACGTGTGGCCAGACTCTAACTTACGAGCATCTCAAAACTATAATTAATCAGATTGTACAACACAAAGTATCATATAGAGAACCCATGTGGATTTTTTTCAATGAAGAAAATGAAGTTTGTGGTGGACAGTGTTGTATTGCTTGAGCATGAGATAAGGGTGGAATAAGAAGTTTGTGGGGACAAGGGAAACTTGATATATACAGTAGAACAACTGCTAATTTAAGGTAGTCTAGCTTCATCGACATTTCATCAGTACAAGTATTTTCCTCTACAAAGTGAGATCGAACCATTGATCAATCAAAGGATTAGTTTGTGCATAAATTTACATAGCACATGAAAATGTATTTATCTTGGCTTTTTTCATATATAACAACATAAAGTAGCCATTACTCGTTCCTATGTTTTGCTACTGGAACTCGGACAACACATTACATTTACATCCCTAGGTGTGACCAATAATCTGCTGTTCGCTTCGTACTTCCATTATAATTAAACAGTTCCAGGGGATCACATCTTCTTAAAAGTTTCAGTAGAATCTAATCAACAGCATCTCAGTGATCAATAAGCACTAATTAAGCAGATTGTAGAAGTAGAACATCAACATATGTAAGAGAAAAAAAAACTTATATAAGAGAAACACTGTAACTAAATTCGTGAACCCATATAGATTACATGTCATTAACACTTAATGTAATAGAGAAGATAACGTCCATTAATTTGTTCTCAACACAACAAAACATTCAAATTCAAACTAAAAGGTAAAAACTCTCACAACCTATCTACCCACAGCCATAAGAGAGTTTGTTAAAACCAAAAAGGAAAAAACCAAGAATCACGAATAACACGTTTGTAACTTCTGTTTTTTTCCTTTTTCTGACAGCTTGTAAAAAACGACGGTCGCCTTTTGAACACGTGGTGTATGTAAGTAACACAGCTATGTTGTTGTCTTTTGTGATAGTATTTAGGATTAAATACAAAAATTAGAGAGGATATTAAGAAAAAAGAGAGTATATTAAAAAGTTTGACCCTTTGATATTAGTAAAATGTAAAAACTACTCTGAAGGTTTTATTCAGTAAAACAAAAGGTTTTTTTTTTTTTTTGGGAAAATAAATAAATGAAGTTTTTTGGTGACAAATTAAAGAACAACTAGTAGTATTTAAAGCAAGCTTCGTTACTTCACCATATAATCACTACAAGCTTATACTTACAAGTCTTTTCTCTACTTACATACATTTTGAAATCAAAAGATGGAAGGCAAAACTGTGATTCTAAGTGTGCTCATAATGAGTCTAGTCATGGCGCAAATTCAAGTAGAAGCAAGAGTCTGCTGCCCAAGTGTGTTCAAGAGAAATATCTTTAATCTCTGCTATATTGTGGGTACTGAAAGCAATTGTGCAAAAATTGCTGAATGTATCATCTCCAACGGTAGCTGCCCTTCGGATTATCCCGACGACAGGCCCAAAAACTCGGGTACATTTGATTCTTTTATTGTGTGTTTAATTTATATGTTACATCGATGAATTTTAGCTTTCATTTCTTGATATGTTTGATTTTTGACTCATGAAGGTGATGCTGTCAATGAATACTGCAAGTTGGGATGTGCATTCTCTAAGTGTAGTTCCT
Organism: Cardamine flexuosa; assembly: GCA_963555745.1. Taxonomy (NCBI): domain Eukaryota; kingdom Viridiplantae; phylum Streptophyta; class Magnoliopsida; order Brassicales; family Brassicaceae; genus Cardamine; species Cardamine flexuosa. The sequence continues at coordinate 3,530,920 of OY743219.1, read as the reverse complement.
TCACAACTCTCCAAAAATCTGGTAAAACCAAGCTCCCCATGCTCATTATTTATTTTTCACAAACATAAATTGTCGGAAGAGAAGAATAATAATCTTTTCGATTTTTGTTTTGGGTGAGTAGAAGATGCGAGTGAAATTGTGACAGGAGCTGTTGAAAAATGTGCCAGGGCATGTTCTACTTTCTGCACCAAGGGGTCTAAGCTTGCACTTGAAACTGCTTAAGCCTTAAACAAAGAATATCCATGGAGATATCACATCTAAGTGTCTATGTGTCGTAGAAGATTGTCAGATCACTAGGCTGTGTATTTCTTCTACTTCCTATCGACTATTATCTAAACAAGCTTTTGCTCTTAACGTAACAATCCATATCATGACAAAACTCCAATTCTGAAAAACACAAAATTCCAAGCATACACTATTATTTCCTTGTTTGGTTTTTCTAAGGCATATATAAACCGAGATGTCATTAGAACCGGATTGTTTTGTTGAACACTTATGTAATCAACTAGGATTCGATCGGTTTGCCTAAGTAGCAAAACCATATTCAACAAATTAGTTTAAAAAAAAAAAGAAAAAGAACTTAGCAGGATAAACCGTGTAACACATTTCCATCTCAGTTTCATTTGACCGAAGCTAAATAAATGAAATGTCTAGCTAACAACAATAAAATCCTTTGGTTCCTCTGTGATTTACTGTCTCAAACTCAAATAACGCAGTGCATCCCTACCAACGTGAGACCAGAATCTAAACTTAAGAGCATCTCAAAACTATAAGTAAGCAGATTGTACAATATAAACTATAAAATAGAGAACCCATGTGGATTTATTTTCAATGTAATAAACATAACTCTCAATAGAAAACATTAATTTGGTCCAACGAAAACATTCAAACTGAAATTCAAAAACACAAAGATAGATATCTTCGAAACTACTTAGATCGCTGTCTCATCTTTCTTCTCTTCCTCTTTAATCTCCTCATACGCTTCTTCTTCCACTGATACAACAACCCAAACACACCATTAAGATCTTACCCAACATATTACTCTAAAATCTAAGTCATCCAAAACTAGAGAACCTACAAAACAAAACAAAATGAAACCCATTACTCACCTTAGCCCTCATGGTGAATTCACAGAAGCTAAATCACTCACTCGTAGGAATCTATGCAGCTTTCAGGATATGAGCGGCGACTAATCCAAAAAATTCTATTGATAACACTCATTTGCTTCTTTATATGACACCAAAACCCTAGAGCTCGTTTTTTGTAAATATTGGGCCGGTCAATGCTTATTTTATGCCCAACAAAGCCCATAGTAAATTGTGATAAGTAGCCCAAGCCTTCTCATTGTAATGTTAAATTCTGTTTGGGTCAAAAGTATAATATTAAATTCAGTCTTAAATATCATCAACACAAGAATTTCTTTCATTAAGGTACAACTTTTATAATCGTAATCATATGTTTTCCAAAAAACAAATTGTAGTCATCTGCTTAAAATAGTAAAATATCTACAGAAGATAATATTTTTTTTTTGTAAATGATAACAAGAAGTGATAAAACTTCACAATCATTGATAAAGACTCGGATGAACAGATTCACATATATATATATATTTTTTCCAAATAAACTGTAACCATTCCTATGTCTGTGTGTATAAATAAATATCTTTACTCATCCAATGAAAAAACAAATAATATCTTTAATCACTATCACTCAAGACGGCCATCGTTTTCAATCTCATGGCGTTGGTAACGACACAGACGAGTCAACACGAATGGAGACTCGGCAAAGAGGACAACTCGACTCGGTCCTAAGCCACCGATCCACACATTCGCAGTGGTAACAATGACGACATGGAGGAAGAACTTTCATCTTCTCTCCTTCTTCAAAACCACCTAGACATATACAACACTCCCTCTCTACATCCTCCTCCGCTTCTATAAGCACCACCGGTAAGCTCCGTATCGCCGCCGGGTCAAGCCCTCCTCCGCTAACGCAAGGCGTGAGTGGATGAGGTGGCTCAGCGTGGATGTTAATGGAACCGCGGGGGAGACAGCTCCGTTGGATGTAGAGAGTTAGTAGTACGAAGACGAGGACGACAGAGAATAGAGCCACGGCGAAGAAGAGTGTCCGGCCATGGATTTGGAAGTTCCGGTCGTCGTATTGGTTCTCGTGCCAGTACAAAAGCATCGAGGCTTGTGGAGATGGTGAAGATGACGTCATTTCCCGGTTGGCGATTGATAGTTCTTGATTCTGAGGCCGTTGATTGTGAACATATTAGTATGATGTATTTATACTGTTGTTAATATAAATATACACCAGTCACGTGATTGCATAGATAATATATAATCATATTTAATATTGGAGGATATAATTAATTAGAGTTAACAGCTTTCCCAAGTAGTACAAGTAAATAGTTAAGTGGGTTTTTAACTTGTTTGTAGTAGTTGTTTCTTGATTAATTTCGGAACTATATTAGGCAACATGAACTTATTGAAGAATGAAGATCCAAATGGTAGCAACATAACGGTGGAAAATAAATACTAGTATAGTCAAATAACAAAACTTTCTGATTTGTTTAGCCAATCTCCACAATGTTAAACACACGCGTTTGGCAATAATCACAATAAATCACTTGGTTGCAACAATTGTAAACTAACATTGCTTAATTGTTTGAACGTACCAACTTACATCGTTTAGATAACCAACAAATCGTGATATTTTTGTTTTCATTATAAAGCTTTAAACGATGAAAACCAATAAATGATAGTACATAGTAGTGTAAATGGCCTAATTCAAATGAAGATTTTTTTTTTACAAATACATAAGCGAGATTTTCCTAGTTATTAAAAAAACATAAATTAGGCATACGGAGTGGCAAATTAATAGGTGAAGACAGCAAAAGGACAATTAGAAAAGACACGGCACGAAACATATAACGTAGTCTAAGACCTAACACGTTTGGGATGGTCTCTTACCTAACAATTATCCTACTCGCATTTTTCCTTAATTACATTTATACATCCCAGTCCCACCATTGTTCACTCTTAAAATTCTAAACCTTCCTACTTGTTACTGCGTACCGTATATGATTTACATGAATACACAAAACATATAAATTATCTTACTATCCTAAAATATGTCTTTCCAGTTATGACCTCTATTTAAAAAATACGGTATTTTTGAATGATATGGTCTGATTGAATTGATAACCGTAAAAAGTAAAAACACTAAAACAGTCAAAACGTTACGAGGAAAACAATGGAAGCCTAACAGTGTAGTAAATGTGTAATTATCAATCATCAGTCTATGACTATAAGTTTATATCATTAATGTAATTCATCATTAGCCGCCGTAGAAACGCATTAAACAAAGCGTGACAGTGACCGTGCTAGGACCCAAGTTAAAGACCAAACCGTACTCGAGAACCGGTTCTGGTCATGAGTGATTGGTTCGGTTAGTTAAGAAAAAGAGAAGAGGAACAAGAAGAAAGAAGATAATCGCCGTTGCTGACGTCACCGCCGGTAATCAAATCCCCTTAACCGTATTTTCTCTTTACTTTAACCAAAAAATCCGATTTCCCTGACCTCTTCCTCATCAATATTCTTATCCTAAGCCTCATTCTCAACCGCGTACGTTAGCCTCCTCCTCCCACTCCGATATGGAGATGACGCCGGAGACTCAGTCGAAGCCCCACCAAAGCGGGTCTCATCGTCTACCGGCGGGAAGAGAAGACTGGTGGAGCGAGGACGCTACGGCGACATTGATCGAAGCCTGGGGAGATCGTTACGTCAATCTCAACCGTGGAAATCTCCGGCAAAACGATTGGAAAGAAGTCGCCGACGCCGTCAATTCTAGCCACGGGAATGGCCGGCCAAAGACCGATGTGCAGTGCAAAAACCGGATCGACACGTTGAAGAAGAAGTACAAAACGGAAAAGGCCAAACCTTTATCGAATTGGTGCTTCTTTGATAGACTCGATTTCTTGATCGGTCCGGTTATGAAGAAATCGTCAGCTGCTGGAGCTGGTGCTGCTAAACCGGCGTTGATGAACCCTAATTTGAATCCTACTGGATCTAAATCGACTGGTAGCTCTCTCGACGATGATGACGATGATGATGATGACGAAGATGACGAAGCTGGTGATTGGAGATTTGTGGTGAGGAAGCATCGTCGAGTGGAAGACTTAGATCCGAGTGAAGGATCAGCCTTTAGGGAATTAGCGAGAGCGATTCTCAAGTTAGGTGAAGCTTATGAGAGAATCGAAGGTACTAAGCAGCAGATGATGATTGATTTGGAGAAACAGAGAATGGAAGTTGCCAAAGAGCTGGAGTTACAACGAATGAACATGTTGATGGAGATGCAATTGGAGCTTGAGAAATCCAAACATGGAAAACGAAGAGCTGGTTCTGGTAAGCCATTGTGGTTATGTAATAAAGTTTCCATTTTTCTGTGCTTTTGTGATTTCAATTAGGCTATGATTGGATGAGTTTACTGATAGTTCATTTGGGCTTTGTTGATGTATAGGTAAGAAGTTGTAGAGTTATAGATTGTGGAGGAGCTTACTACGGTGAAGCAAGGAGCTATGGTTGAATCTAAAGCTCATATGAGTTGAAGAAGCTGTTATTATTGTTAATCTTTAGGTTTCAAGTTAGAGCAATGTTTTTTTTTTTTTTTTTTCATTCTCTTCTCTAGCTTTGTAGAGGGTACATTGGTGGTAGCAATGCAGATTACCGAAAGAACTCTCTTAGTATCTGATCAAAATGTACTTTTGTGAAGTATCAATGTATGATGGTTTGTGTATCAGTGCCTGCAGTTTCTAAAGAACGTTAATCTCTCTTTTTTGTGATCTGCAATTAGTCTTTTAGCTAACAGGTTTCAGGAATGCCTATAGACTTAACCAGATGATCAAAACCAACCAAGCTATTGATTTGGCTGTTTGCTTATGTGACTTTGCAGCACTCTGGAATCTCCAGGACAAGACTATTGGGGACCTGAGGGAAAACGAGGTGACACATGAGGCTGTATTATTGGAGTCTCGAAAAGGAACATCACAGAAGCATATCTATCAGTGTTTGATGTTTGGTAGAATTTGGGGCTGACATAAGCATGTGCTCTCCTATTCAGTCCTGACTTACAAAGAAGCCTCTGCATCTAAAAAACCCCTTACTTTACTAGTCTTACCCTACCACATGGTCCAAAACTGGTAAGGACTCTGACCTTCCAAGGCTCATCATGTACCTGAGTTTTCTCATCTGACTATGATGGTTACTTTTGAAGTTAAACTTGGTTTTTCGTACAAATGATGAAGTAAGAGTCTGATTTTGCATATTGGAGTTCATACATTAGGGACAGAGTTTAAAATTCTCGAAGATGACTTGTAAGCAAAGTACAAATACAGCTGATAAATGAGATAAGGCCTATACAAAAGGAGGCTGTCCAAGATCATACAAGTAAGGATCAAGACTAGACCCATCAAGCAACATCAAGTCACTATAAGGTACAAGATCAAGAAAAGCAGCGAGCTCAGGAGAAGTATCCAAAGGGGACATTGTGTTGTTGACGCCAGAATGAGCAAGTAGTCGAGTGCGAGCAACGGCTAGATCATGTTGAAGCTCAAGCATCTTCTTCTGCAGAGAAGCTATGGCTCCAATGCAACCGTAAACAGGGTCCTTGAGACGAACCTCAGCCTCATACGCCAAAGAGTTAACAGTTTCTTGCCTCTGTTCTTCAGAAACCTCACTAAGAAGCTTACTGACGTTACTGGCTCCAAAGACTTTATGAACTTTGGCGAAAGTTAACAGGTCGCTTGAACGGAAATAAGGAGCGAAAATGCAAGTAGGTGTGCATCGTCTCTTCAAGAGCTTGCAGGCTGCACAAGATGAGCTTGACCGTGGCTCATGCCCTCTCATCTCAAAACTCTTTTTGTTTCTTGATATTTTTATTTTATTTTGGGTGGTAAATGTTAGGCTCTCGTTTATTCTAAGTTTTATCTGGTGCCTTGCTTTATATATTATTAAGACTCTTTTAACTTTTTGTGAAGAAGAGTGTTTTAGTAGATGATAAGAGAAGGGAACAAATGGGACAAGGCATGGGCCTATTCATCATTTGTGTTGGCTTTGAGCTTTTCCTTGCTAATTACATGATTGGTCGTGAGTTCGAATCCCAAGCTCGTTTGACATAAATCATGGTCTTTTAGATTTTTGGTATATTAAGCGTTGAGTGTAATGTTGAAAAATCAAAGGATAACGTAGTAAAGAGATAGAGAGAGTAAAAGTAACCAATTGGCTTATATATTTGAGATTGTGGACATTAAAACACAAAGAGAAACAAGACTTTGAATTTAGATTGAAACAAGTCAATCAATGAAATATATGAAATAGACATCACACTGCAACAAATCCAAAAGGATTTTTCTTGCTAAGTGGGTGATGCATAAAACCAAATAGATTTGGGCATTATTTGGTTCTTATTTTAGATTATACATACTTAAGTAAATGAAAGTCAAATAACAAATAAATAAATCAGATGGTTGCATAAAAAATTGGAGTGTGGAAATGGAGAAGACAAGACATTTGACAAGAAAAGTGAGAGAAGGAGAAGCCCACCACACCTCCACCGTTCCCTTCACTATCCATTTACACATCTTTATATCTCTTCCTCTTCTACTCATCATTCATTATGCGTGTGAAATAGATACCAATTAACAAGAAAAATCAATTCAAAACTTCATTTTTTCTTTTGTTAAATCCAACATTCATCCTAAGAATCTTGAAATGAGTGAACAAGATGATAATAACAACCTAATAAATCCAAATAATCTTGAAATCATTGAACCTTTGTGGATGAGTACAAATACACAAACAATTAATATTTAAGTTTAGCAAATTGCTGATAAAAAACAGTGGTTACATCCATTCTTTTTCCACTATTGATTATAATCTCATAGGTGTTATCTTTGTAGTCTTCTCAAAGCTTAGCACATCTAATCACTCCCTCTTCTTAGGCACAAAGAAACGTATAATCAAAACACACTTCTCTATTTTCGTAGTAAATACCTTGAAAAATGTGAAGAATGAATATATATCCATGTATGAGACTTAGTTTACTTAGGATATAATAATAAACGGACTTTCCATAAGAATACTTCCAAAGTCTAGAATTGCTCTGTTTTACTCTGTCTCATTGATATTAACATTCGACACACAGACATATACATATATATACACACACGAGTCTACTGGGAAACGAAAAGATAGCATGTTTTAACAATGCAAAAACCAGAAAAAATAAGCAACTTTTCAGAAAAGATAATATGTTTTAACAATGCAAAAAAAAAAAAAAAAAAAAGGAAGCAACTTTACAAACAATCGTAAACAAGATTTGCAGATCGATGTATTTGTTTAACCCAATCGTTACTGGTTCTTTGTCAATATCGTTGATCTTGATCATCTCGCGTTTCCAGGGAAAATTTGCCTGATCAAATATGAGGAAAGCATAAGCCAAATCTCCTTTTACGTGCTAAGTAAGTTATCATTCCAAAGAAAAGAACATTTACCTTGGGGTGCCTCTGTTTCTACTATTGTTTGGGCCAAAAGGGTTCATGAACCACTCTGGTTTGTAAGAAACCAATATGTATCCAATCGATATTCCAAAGACAACACCAGGTCCAAATCCTATTGCAGCTGCTATCCAACTCAACACCTCTTCCTCTTCTTCTTCTTCATTTATCTCCACCGGTTCGTACTGTTTTGGTGCTGGCTTGTGGTTATTATATACACAAACTTCATCAAGAGAAGGACCAGAAAGTCCAATGTTATTCTCAAAGGAAGAGCAATGTTGTCTTCGAAACTGAGTGCTCCCTGGTACTAAACCTGTAAGCTTGTTTTGAGAGAAGTTCATGTAGGCGAGGTACGAGAGGTTCCCTAACTCTTGTGGTATTTCTCCTGAAAGCTTGTTTTGCGAAACGTCAAGCGACTCAAGAGCTTTGAGTTTACCCATAGACGAAGGAATGTGACCAGTGAAAGCATTGTTTGACAAGTTTAGTACATGAAGCTCTTTCAACAAACCAATGGACTTTGGAATCTCTCCTTGAAGATTGTTTCCAGAAAAGTCTATCGCTGTGTAGATTTTCAAGATACGTACAAGCTCCATCTCTACACCTTTGTTTCTCAAAACCATTGAATCATGGTAATAGCCATATTCATCTCCCATGTAATTTACCTTTGACCTATCTTCGTACTTCTCAAGTGATGACATTGAACTCCACTTCACAAAGTAATCCGATGGCAAAGTTCCACTGAAGTGATTATGCGATACGTCGATGATTTGCAGCTTAGGGAACGAAGCTTGATGGATTGGTCCATGGAATGTGTTGGAGCGAAGGACAAGAACTTGAAGTGTTTTCAAAGAAGTCAACCAGAAAGGAAACGTGTCGTTGATTCTGTTGTGTTCCACGTTGAGAACTTGGAGAGTTGAGGAATGAATCAAAGATCTTGGAAGTTTCCCCACAAGTTGGTTGTGACCTACGTCAAATGACCTAAGAGTTTTAAATATATCCTCTGGAAGACTTCCACTGAGACGATTCTTACGAAGGTTTATGTCTGAAAGAGTGGTCTTGAGATTTCTCAAACAAGGAGGGATTGAACCATGGAAGTTGTTTTCAGATAAATCAAGAGTGCTTAGAGAACGCACCGTGCATAGAAAAGAAGGAATCTTGCCTGTGAAGTTGTTGTTGGAGCCAAGAAAGTGTCTCATAGAAGATAGTTCAGGTTTAGTTGATCTTTCGAAACCGGTGAAAGTGTTGTTGGAAAGATTCACGTAGTTCAAGTTTGGTAGCTTCCATAACCAGCTAGGAACTTGACCATTGATTTTGTTGTTGGAAATGTCAAGATTTCTCAGTAGTGGTTGTGTTTTCAGAAGCTCTGGAAACTCAGTGATACCGCATGCTGACAAGTACAAAGAATCTAGCAACTGTGAAGAAACTGAACTCTTGTTTCGGAATGAAACATGATTGCCTGAGAGACCCAATTGAGAGAGCCTCTTGTTATATGATAAGACATCATATAAGTCAATCGTTGTTGTGGTGTTCAGATAGGCTAAGCCAAGAAGTTGGAGTGACTTGAGATGCGAGAAGATACTTAAGTCAACTGGGCCTTGGGTGTTTAAATAGGAAAGGTCAAGTAGCATGAGGTTGACTAATTTGGAAATGGAACTTGGGATTGGTCCTATGAAGTTGTTGCTGCCAAGGCCTAAAATTTGTAAGCTAGATGGTGAAGATATGTTCCCAAACTCAAGGGTGCCGTTGAGTTGGTTAAAACTCAAAATTATTTGAGTCAAAGAAGGAATGGTGAAGAGTGAAGAAGGGATGGTTCCAGTGAAAGAATTGTCATTTGCATTCAGAACGGACAATTTGGATAGTAAAGTGAAGTTAGGAGGAAGCATTCCTGTGAACTGATTGTAAGAGAGTGATATATCTGATAACTCTGTTAAATTCAATAGTGAAATGGGAAAGTTTCCACTGAGCTTATTGGAAGAAACATCTAAGCTAGCTAAATGGTTTAGATTGCCAAAAGAAGATGGGATTTCACCGACGAAACCGTTACGAGAAAGGTCAAGAGAAGTGAGATGAGAAAGGTTTCCTATGGAAGATGGGATCCTACCGGAAAAGTGATTAAAAGAAAGACTAAGAGAGGAGAGATGAGAAAGTTTTCCAAACGAAGATGGGATTTGACCACTAAGATCATTAATTGAAAGGTCTAAAGTTATTAGAAAGGGAAGGTTTTGAAGACTGGTATTGGAATTAAACCGGCCATGGAAGCCACTACAACTAAGGTATAGCTCGATCACTTGACCGGACTTGGAACTGCACGTGATACCCTCCCACTTACAACAGTCGCTGTTATTCCCCCATAACTCCGTTTTCGGACGAACATCAATACAATATGGAGAAAGCTTCCCAATCTCAAACTCGTTCTTGAACTCTAGAAGTGCATCCCTTTGGTCGGGACGACATAAGTGCCTAGTTGGAGCCGCAAGCACGTCCTCAAAATGAGAAATGAATAACAAGACAAACGAAAGAGTAATAGGAATGATACTCATTGAGTTCCAAGAGCCTTTCATCACAGTCTCTCTAGTCTCTACGCTAATTTAACTTTCTTGAACATCAATAATGAAAAGAAAATATGGAAATTGTGATGGTTAGTAAAATGGTTTCATGCCCATATCTTTATATACATAATAAGAGACTACTCCACAATGATAAATCTACTCAGCTACTCACTATAACTGTAACTAGTATTCAATAAATAACCAAAAAAGGAGTTAGAGTTTTTTGTGTTGAAAAGTCAATTTCGACACATTTTTGTCTAGCTTTAATTACGAACAGTTAATTTTAATAAGCTGTTTGCCAACCAAAATAAATGCTATACACATTAATAATTACGAGTCATAGTGAAGAAGGAAATCAGGTGATGAAATATCTTCTTTTAGGAGATATATCATACTATTACAATAGAAAACTAGAGTTGACTTGTAATTCAAGGAGAGTTGTCACAATAAAATAGACAGATAGACTTAGATATATAACTGAAGAATTAATTCAAGGAGAGTTGACTTGTTTGGTTGGACCTTGGACGTTTCAAAAACTTGTTTGTCCAACGAAATTAAACGATATACACAACTAAACAATTACTATAGCAATGATCCCACAACACGATGCATCAATATTCAATTTTGCGTTATAAAATAAATGCTGTAATGAAATTTAACCAATTAATTGTGGTTGGGTAGTTTTTTTTTTATTACTCTTCCTCGTGAATCCAGAAATGAGTAATCCATGTAACATGGCAAAAAGAATCAACTCTTTGTAAAAAATTCTTAGGCTCAAAAGTAAACTCAAAGATTCTGCCAGACATTGTGTGACACGGCGGGAGGAAAAAAAAAATGAAAGGCCTATTCATATTGAGTACCTTCTTCAACTACAGTTTCTCAGGATGGGGGCGAGAATGTCACGGAAAAACCTGATTTTGCTCGATCATGTTCTTGTTTCTTCACTATATGGCAGTAGTTAAGCTGTCTCATAACAAACGCAAAAACAAAAAAAGATGGATAATTTCGATGTTAATTATTGCATTTTCATTCGATAAAAATTGCAGAAAAGGATAGTAGTGAAGAGAACCAAACCTCCACACGGAAGAGACTAGTTGGTAAGACGATTCCAGCACCAACTGAAGTTCTGAATGTGTCCAAGAACTTTGTAGCATCGAAGTTTCTAAACTCATTCCCAGATAGCTTTGCCATATTCCCTGCACAACCAAACACATGGCCGTGGACTCCTCTCTCTCTTAACCATCTCACTGGCAAATCAAATGAGAGATCTGCAAATGCAGCGACTGCAGCATCTCCTCCAACAAAATCTCGTTCATCATTACCATTCCTTCTCGGCTCGTTGGGACCAAGTCCTCTGGGACTGAATCCCCATAGCGCGGATGGCCCACCCAAATAGCATACAGGCGATGAATGTCCACCCAAAAAGAATCTCTCTGGCACAGAGGAAAGGCGTTCCTTGTATCCGCTTCCCCATGGAAAGGAGACACCCCCAGACACACCCAAGTTTAGAGCAGCGTTGTAAAAACCCAACGGAACAGCATACCGAAGATCGATTTCCTGACAATGAATGCTTAAAGTATCAAAGGTCTATGATAAACAAGGGACTACTACCACAATATTTGCTGTAAAAAATGCAAATTTCCTAACTGAAAACTAAGTTCATGTAAATGTCGACAATAAGAAATAAGAGGGAAGGAACGAACCTGCTTCAAGAAGCGTAAGGTTCGGCTATCAGGAGCAAGACCACCAATCTGAGAAGTAGAGACGAAAGCATATCCACTAGTTGGCCTCAAGTAAGAGTTTCTCCGGTCAAATTTAAAAGTATACTTCAATGCAGAAAGCAGACTGTGTCCCAGTTGCCTCCTTATTGGTACTGAAGCCGTTCGGGTTGGGTCAATCAGATTACGCCATCCAACAGTGTAAACCAGGTCGTGATACTTGGTTGAGAGAAGACCGAGAGAAAGACCGAGGGATCGTTCTTTATAAGATGAAAACTTAAGCAAGTCTTCAGTCGAAAGGAAAAGACGTGAAGTAAAAGGAGTAGAAAAGCCTTTGAACCTTGGCAAATACATCCCTAGGCCAACCTCAGCAGAGTTATCATAGCCATAAACTATAGACCCGTCCCAAATATCTCCATACCCAAAAATGTTCTTATACTTCACAGATGCTTCAGCGCTTGATGATCTAGCCTACAATTGCATCATAGTGTTATGTACAACTCTATATTATCAGCCCAGACAATTGAAACATAGCAATGGATTTTTCGCGATTAGAGGAATTACCTCAGCTCTAGTGTAGGCGCCGAATTTGCCAGTGAGAGGGCTTTTGCTTTCCACAACTTCGATTACAACATTGGTGGTGCCAGGAAGCTCTGGAGGACCAGAATCGAGAGTAATGTTGACGGAATCAAAGATATCGAGAGCTCGGAGATTTGAATTAGCAACCCTAGAAGCTTCGAGGAGCTCTTGCAACGTCGTCGCCTCTCTCACAGCATCCACTTCCGCTTCGATGATATGGTCCTTGGTCTTCTCGTTTCCTATGAGGATAACGTCGTGAACACGTACCGGCACAGGAGCAGCTCGCATCCTACGGAATAGAGATTCCGCCTTGATCCTGTCTACACTGGATCGGTCTTCGCGCATTTGAGATTTTGACTCGGTGTCATCGTCTTCTCCTTCGTAATCATCCTCTTCTTCTTCTTCTCCTCTTTCTTCGTCGGCGTTAAGTTCTTCAACTTCTTCGTTCTCTTCTGGTTCTCGGATTGGTGGATTAGCGTCGAGTTTCTCCGTGGAATTCGCCATGAGTACGATTTCGAGTTTACGGCGAATCGAGAAATCAATTTGATGACTAGAAAAGTCCACAGGCGTCTGTTTAACCCTCTAAATAGCATCGAGGGTTTTACCGCGGATGGAATGTGTCTTTTTCCTTGCCAAACGATGTCGTTTAGTAAATATTCAGTAGGATTTACATTTGTACTAGAAAGTAAAATCACATGGTCTGTGAAAACTATTTTGCTTAAAGCAGTTTTGGATTTGTTTTGAGTAGATGGAATTTGTGGAGGATTCTAAAGCTTTCTTAAGAACCATGCATGCAAGCAAACAACAGTATATGCTCTCTGTTAGCAGAAGATGAAGAGATTCGATTTATATGATGGATTAGGTGAATCGTACGAGCGTAATGATCTGTTTGAACCAACTGTGTGTACTAATGCCAATGAATTTTTCCAATGAACTTTTAAGGAACAATGAAAGTTTTTGTTTTACTTTGTTCCTCCTAAACTGCTAGAGCTCAACAAAACCAAAACACATTACAGAAGCAATACAAACTCAGAGAGGATTTAAGACTTTGGAGCAGAACTTAAGCAGATGAGTCGATGTGTCGATGTGTCTTCTTTTCCCTTGATGAGTTCCAACTTGAAGGAATCACCAGTCTTCACACCATTAACATCACAGAACTCTCCACTCTTTTCCCAATCTCAATCTTCCAGATTTGTCGTCAGGTTTAAGACTCGTCATCCTTTTATTACCGTTAGATCCACAAGAGTTATCTTCTTCGCTTTCTGGATACCATTAGCCTTCACAAATTTCCATGGTATACACTGCCATAAAGACCTCGAAAACATTACAAACTCTGACGACAATGTTGAAACTGGTGATGAAAAAAAAACTTACCAGTTTAGATTTCTTGATATTATATGGTGTGAGAATTGGTGTCAAGAATCTATATTGGCTCTTCATCATAGACGGAGAACCCAACTGGAGAAGAGGTGTCGTACCGGTTTTCACAAATTTAAAGGTCACGATATCGTTGTCTCTTAGTCGATTTGCGCGGCAGAAACTTCTCCAACCGCTTCTGATGTAAACACAACCGTTTGTTCTGTGGTTACACAAGATTAATCTCCATGGTTTCTCGTCTTCATTCAACAGAATGATTTCACAGTGACGGTTCGTCAGACCATTAGACCTTGAGAAATCGATAGGAAGATACTGCAATTTTTACGGAGAGTATATATGGTTTTAAATTTAAAAACTCTTTGTATAAGCACTAGCTTTCCAAAATTACTGAAAAGTACAAATGCAGAAACAATCATTTACCAGCATATCTTTTCTTAGATTTGACTTGGTGACACACGTTACAAAACAAGAGTGATCTAATGAAGTTTCTCCTTCTGTTGTGTAATGATTGTTCTCCGACTCTGAATCTGTATCTGAATCTGTTTCAAATTCGAATGAGAGTTTAAACTGAATCTTAGAGTATTGATAACACAGAGAGGTAAATCGTACCAGAGGATATTTGGATGACATCATCATCATCGTCATCGTCATCGTCATCGTCATCGTCATCGTATTGAATCTCACAGCAGCTGCTTCCAAGAAACGTGACATGAAACAAGAAGTTCCCCTCATGTCTGAAAACGACTATGTCGCCAACTCGGAGATCATGGCTGGTTGCGAACTTTTGCCAGCCTTGGGTGAGTCTCCAACCGTCCATCTTCACTTCCCAAGTTATATCAGAGGCGTTCGATTTCAGCTTCACCACCGCATCGCTCTTGTTTGTTGTTCCCTTTATGTGCTTTGAGAAGAAAGCCGTGGGTATATCCTGCAACAAAAGAAGCTCAGAGAGAAATTGAAAAAATAGATTCATGCATATTCAGAAAAAGATACAGAAAGAGGGAGAGATTACGAGGTGGCTGTGAAATCCTGGAAGAAGAGGCTGGAAAAAGTGTGGATTGATCGGTGAGGAAGCTGAAACGTTTTCCATTGACGTTTGACGAAGAGCTTTTCTTTTCTGAATAATGCTTAAAGCTTTGAAGTCGTTTCGTATTCTCAAAATGCTCAGTTTTGGTGGGTTCTTAAAAAGACAAATCTTTGTTCCAACACCATACCGTTTCTATATGTCATAAACGACACGTAGTTGATGACAGACGACGGATTTCTATGGCATTCGTCTTGCCATTTAAAGTTTAAACCAAATCAAACCGCGTTTAGTCAATAAAACCTATTTATAGCGATAGTTGCTTTAAAGCAGTGGACTTACATTTATTCTCAAACTACGAGTTACATTATTAAAGTATCATTAAACACACACAAGCATTCGGTTAAACAAAACCAAGAAAATAAAGGAAACCGGTGCCGTATAGCACAAGGAAGTTTGTCACGAAATCAGTATCATCATCAGAAGCCGCAGCTCTTCTTCCTTAAGCCTCATCGAGAAGCATTTGATCAAAATGCCACACTCCTGTGGTTTTCACACCAGACGGTAAATTTAATGAAACACCAAAAAGAAAGTGCAATTGGAGAGTTTTGAGGTAGATCTTTGAGGGTTTTAAGTACTTACCGTGACCTTTTCCGATTCTTCTTAGCTGTGCAACGTACTCTGATATTGTCTTGATGGCTTCGACCTGTTTCACCGATTTCATGACGATCGTTGCGTATTTCAAAGTAATGATAATGTGAATTTCTTTTGTTTTTACCTGCTCGCCTAGAAACTCGGATTCTACAAAATCAACCAGCTGAACATCATTGTTCTTCACAGCAACCTATAGGATCAAACACAAGGGGGAGGTTAATCTAATCATCTTTTTACTGTCAAAGTGTGCTCTGTGATACTGGAATCATTAGTACTTGTAATGATGAAAAGATAAAGTTCTTACACTTTGTAACTTGAGAAGCTTCTCATTAGTAAGTTTCTCCAAAGACAGTGCAAGCTCCATAGCTGCTTAACGAAAGAGTATAAATCATCAAGAGCATAATCTGAAGCTTACTAAGATCATAAAAAAACTGCAGTTAAAATAAAGTTGGATGAGCTTGAAATTACATACCATACAATGCATCTCCCTTCTCCTCGTGATCAAACTCAGAGACTGGCATCAAAATAGACTGCAGCTTCACTCTCCCACCACGCTTGTTCTGAAGAAAAATCAATCAAAACATAAGAAAACACTATCAAAGATCCATAACCTGATAGGGTTTTTGAAAATTACCTGATACTCCATAAACTTCTCAGCATGACCTCGCTCTTCAAGACTCGAATCGTTGAAGAACCTATCAATGAAACCAACAACAATAACAAAAAAGATGATCCACCCGCTAAAGAGACTCACAATACGATTTTCTTTAAACTAAAGGAACTCACCTGGCGAAACCTTTCAAGCCAACATTGTCTCTGTCGAAGTAAGCATACAGAGCATGGTAAATGTAGGAGACATTGTACTCTACGCTGTGGTTCACAAAAGTAAATCAGAAAATGTTAATAACTCTGATTCTTGTAAGAAATTACATTCAACATGAATGATTAGTACTCTGATAATTAAATAGAGCTTGAGAAATGAACAGTATGAATCAATAAATAGAATTATCGATTTGGGATGATTACTGGAGAAGAGCTTCGTAAAATTACAGACCGAATACGCTAAAACAAGAACACTTACTTGATCTGATCGTTGATGGCAGATTCAGAATCGTCCGGGAACTTGTGGCGAGCGAGAGAAACCAGAGGAGTGGAGGGAACGAGATCCATTTCTTTCTTCACTTCCTCAAAAGGTTCGAATACAACTCCGGTCAACGACTTATTGCTCGTTCCTTTCGCCGCCTGAACAGATAACTTAGATCCACGAGACGCGCTCGAAGAAAACAGAAGATTCGACGAGTTTTTCGATGGAGGAAACTGATTTCCTACGGTTCCGCCGCCGGAACTCAAGAGAAAGAGCGCGGGAGAAGCCTTGAGCAACATTGGTTCTTACGATCTCTAGAGAGACAAAGTAAAGAACGGAGAAACTTTTCTCTGTATACGTCGGAGTAAGCAAATGGCGAGTGGGTTAAAAATAGAGGTTTAAGAAACGGCGGTGGGTTAGTGATGGGATGACGTGGGTGTCTGTTCGCTAGACACGTGGAAAGACGAGAAATGGCTTGTGGCATACGCGTGGTGTCTCTAGAATAGCCCTGCGCAAATTAAGGCGTCGTGTAAATTTAAATCATCAACATTTTTTTTATTTTTTTTTCGTTTCTACATTATTCCGATATTTTCCAATATATATCGTTTCGACAGTTTCAGACTTTTGGCGTGAAGCAAGCTACGTGCTACGACATTGTAGACGAGAGACCTTCCAGTTCGAGTAAAAGGTTAGGGGAATCATCCAGCTTTCCTGATGAGCCATCTTCAGCACAGGCTTGAATCACAAAGCGGACTCCTTTCACGTCTGAGTCTACAACCAGTTCTGCTACGTAATAGGCGGGTACATGAGCGACTCCGAGGAACACTGTCTCACTTCTCGGTTGTTCAAGTACCTTCCTTGATCTTACATCACTCGACTTCACATTCTCTGCATACACATTGTACATTGTGTACACGGAATCTTCAGGGTGTTTATCTCTCCATTCTAGCTTTACTCTGAGGATCTTGGAACCAGAATTATCCGGTACAAGCTCTATGTTATGAGCTTCGATTTCCAACAGTGACGCTGGAGGTAAGGAATCCGGTTTCTGCTGTTCTTGAACATGATCTTTGATTGAGATGTGGCCGAGTAAGGCAACATATTCAGCTAGCTTTGTCGAGTTCTCTGGTCTGTAGCAAAAGGCAGAGATTTCAGTCAGTGTGTGGCCATCCATGACAAGGCTTGTCTCATGTACCGTCCACTCGGATACAGTCTGCGCTGATGTGGCGAGACTCTGTGAGAACATGTCGTTCCACTTATGGATGGCTTCTGGTGGCGCCACGAGAATAGATTTAGTCTCGTGTGATGGAGAAGAAAAAGAAAGCAGGATTCCAAGTTTAGAGGTTTCATCTGATTTTACCTGCACCAACTCCAAAATCCTCGATTAGTAAAAACAAAAAGATCTCATAATGTGATGCATCTAGAAGCAGAGACTTACAGAGTAGGAGATTGTGATGGGGGAAGAAGAAAGTTGAAGATGGGGTTTGAAGAGCCTCGTTGTGAAAGACGCATCTCCCTCAAGTTTTCCTCTAAAAGCGATGTTTCCTCCTCCATTATAAGATGCCTCTCGAGCACTATCAAATTCATAGTACTTATTGTTTAAATATTTGCTCAGAATTTTCAAAACTTTTTCTCATTTCGAGGAAAATATGAGTATAGTATTAGGACCAGAACTCACTCAACAGTGACCTGGATGATATCTTTGTTGTCTTCGTTGAATTCTAGGAGAGGCTGACGTGAAGAACACAACAAAGACGGAGATCAGGTGAGTGGAGAGACAAACCCAGATTAAGAAGATCGATTGGAGTGTTGTAAACATTAGATGTGTGCAGTAAATTGAGATGGTCGAACCTGAAAACTTTGGCAAGAAATGTTGTACCATGGAGCATCTGACAATTGGTGACCTTCTAGTGAAATATGGTAGCCAAAGCCCTGAATAAAAGAGAAAAGAGAGCTTCAGAACATAATCATAACCAAGAAAATCAATACATACTTTACTGTGGTGTTAGTGTTACAAGATAAGAGCTACTTAATCTATCTCACCTTACCTGATTGAAATCCGAGTAAAAAGGCAAGACTTGTGGATAAGTTTGGACTATTCCCCATGACTTCTCAACAAGTGACCACCATCTGAAGAGAAAACACATGAAAAACATATTAGATCTAGCATCTCCTTAACAGCAGGTAGTTCAATTTAAAGACTTTTAAGTATTACTTATTCTGAGCCGTGTGAAAATTGGGTGGTTGTGCAGTTTCATATACCCATCCAGGAGCAAACAGGGCAGCTGACACATTGTTTCTCTTCAGTAAACCAAGAGCAACATTTACCTAAGAATAAGAAGGAGGAATCAAACACTTATGTACAGATTATTTGTTTTCACTTTATCACCGATAGAGAAGCAAATGTTAAAGAATTTCTGAGACATACATTCCATTCCCCACCACCAAAAGATCCTCGACCAAAGACATCAATTCCCATGTAGACATCAAATTTTCTATCTCCGGCAGCTTCAGCTGATAGTTTCGGATAGCTCTCCTACAATATCATCACCCACTCATATCAAAAGAAAGACAGAGAGAAAAAACTGAGACTAAAGAGACTGACCGAACGGAAAAGCAGACCTTCCATGTATAGTTCATGAATATTCCATCGCATAAGTCAAAGAAAGGTTTGTTCATCTCAGTCAATTGATCTTGCCAATGAAGATTACCATTAACAGTGACACTATCATACCTGCAGAAAAGTTATCAGATCAAAGTGGATTACAAAACAAAAACTTCTGAACAACTCACCATATAACCAAAGCTCCAGGTGCAGATAAATGCAAGACTTTTGTTAAATGGCTAACGAACTCCTTCAAATTCGAAACATGTTCTTCATCTATCTCATTCTCTATATTTACCTGCAGGTAACAGTTTATATGTTAGAGAAATTCAGATACAGATACTGTTACATTGAAAATTGCAGATGAGTAGAACATAATCAAGATAGAAAAAAAAAACCTCACCAGCCAACCATCAAAGCCTAGAGAAGTAGCAAGTTCTGCCAAACGCTCAGCATACATTTGAGCAGACTCCTTTGTGGCAAGCATCTCTTTACAGGTAGCTTTTCCTTCATCCCATTCTGTGATGAAAGTCCCCAATACCTTTTAATTTCCATAAACACAATAAAGTTAACACTTTTATCCACAAAATCCCAAATTCCTCATTCTAATTTACTAATTCAGAGATAGCTCAACCAAAATCAAATTTTGGAAGTTGAAGAATCCAAACGCTTATGAGATCACTGACCTTAACACCATGCTTATGAGCAGTATTGACCCAGCAAGGAGGAGGAAGAGTGACCAGAGAATGAGAGAAATAGACAAAAATGTCCATCAAGTACCAATGCCAAATCGCAAATCCGGCGTCGTTTTCACACCCTTGTATCCACTTGTCATCTACATACCCTCCTTTCATATCGTGGCAGACTAAAACCCTTGGACGATTCGGTAAGCCGTCGGAGTTTCGCCGGAGAGGGACGGTGGAGCGATTGAACTGGAAGTGAAAGGAATCGAAGTAAGATCGAGAGTTTAGGTCTTGAAGAGATTTGATCGGGAAAGATATAGGTGGCGACGGCTTAGACAGATCGAGCAGCGGAGTGGACTCGGATTCTGCGACGGCGATGTCTCCGTCATTGGATTTGGGTTTGATGAGAGATAGAGGGAATGAAGTGAGGAGCTTACGGGAGACGTTGAAGAAGAGATTGTAAAGAGATACGAGAGTTCTTCGAGAGAAATAGGCGCGAAGAAGTTCTCGCATTTTGAGAGGTCAATGGAGAGGAACACGATGAGTGACAATGGCTTCGATTTTTTTGTATTTTTATTCTTCTTTCCGTAATTCGTACGCCAAATTAACAAAAAAATTAGTGTATGTATGTATGAAATTTTCATTCTTTTCATGTGAATTCACAACATGGAAATTTCATTTTTATAAAGTAACTTACACGAAAGCAGAGATCAGATGTCTACATGGGCATATGCAAATTAAAGTTAGATTCTTCTTTATTGGGTCGGATAAAAATGCTTAAAGGCCTTTGAAGAATTTTGTTGATCCTTCAAACATGTGATTAGCATAAAGTGTAGTACCTTTCCTTCATCAGTATTTTGATAAATAATCTTGTAATCTACCGACAGGTTCAGTGGTTTTCTTTTGGGCTTTTCTTGTTTCTTTTTAATTGTGTAATTTTTTATTTATATAAATACACATTAAAATATTCAATTAATTATGATGAAATTTATATGTTTTGCTACTAATTAATAACAGTCTTGTCTATTTTAATTTAAATCTATGAACTCTTGTAGATCGAATTAATTATAAACAATCGTGCCCAATTATGGGCAACAACATGTGTATAGTGTTGGATCGTGCAAGATCCTATTTATAATTTTACAAAAATATTAAGTTACTAATCACTATAGTCCAAGATTCCAAATTTCATTTTTAATCAAATAAAATTTTGTCATTACAAATGCTGAAATGCACAAAAGAGAAAAGGCATAAAAAGTAAGTAGACGTTAAAGGGGAAAAAAATGACTTCACCGTCTCACCGTAGAAAACGGCGTCTTACTCACTTCTTCTACGCCGTACTCGCTTTCATCATACTCGCCGCCCTCATCTACGGCCACGATTTCGTCTCTTTATCCCGTCGATCTCTTCACTCTCCAACGATCGTACAACAATCTACAATCGTTGTTGTACTGGACGAACCTCCTCCACCTCCACCTCCATCTCCTCCACCACCACCTCCTTCTCCTCCACCGCCATCTCCTCCACCTCCATCTCTTCCTCCGCCGTCTTCTCCACCACCAGCTTTTGCGGTGGGGAAAACGCCGGAAGGATGCGATGTGTTCAAAGGGAGTTGGGTCAAAGACTGGTCAACGCGGCCATTTTACCGAGAATCCGAGTGTCCGTACATTCAGCCGCAGCTCACATGCCGGACGCATGGCCGTCCCGATAGCGATTATCAGTCATGGAGATGGCAGCCTGAGTCCTGCTCGCTTCCTTCGTTAGTCTCTTCTCTATATTTCGATTTCAATTTCTAATGCAATTAAAGTCCAAATCGGTTATTGATCTTTCAGATCGGTTTGCTCAGTGGTTGTTGAATTTGAAATGTGTTATAGGTTTAACTCGACGGTGATGTTGGAGAGCTTAAGAGGGAAGAAGATGATGTTCGTCGGAGATTCATTGAACAGAGGAATGTATGTTTCTCTAATCTGTCTTCTTCATTCACAAATCCCAGAAAATTCCAAATCCATGGATACCTTCGGATCACTCACAGTCTTTTCTCTCAAGGTACTTGGAATCTAGGTTTTTAGTTCAGATTTAGAAAGTCTTGTACAAGCCATTGACGTTGCTCTGTAGAGATCTGAGTATGAAGAATGACAAAGATTAAGCTTGGATTTTGAATATTTGCTTGCTAATGTAGGATTACAATGCAACGATAGAGTTCTATTGGGCACCGTTTCTTCTAGAGTCAAATGCAGATAACGCAACAGTGCATCGAGTATCAGATCGGATTGTGAGGAAAGGCTCCATCAACAAACATGGTAGGTATTGGCGAGGTGCTGATATAGTCGTGTTCAACACATACTTGTGGTGGAGGACTGGCTTCAAAATGAAGATCTTGTATGTAACCCCAATCATGAAATTTTTAAACTCTTGTCGTTGTTTCTAATTATAGGCTCTCAGTGTACTTGTGGTTTTGATTGTTTTCAAAAACTTGTTATTTGAAGGGAAGGTTCATTCAAGGATGAGAACAAGAGGATCGTTGAGATGGAAAGCGAAGATGCGTATAGAATGGCGTTGAAGACTATGGTGAAATGGGTGAAGAAGAATATGGATCCATTGAAGACAAGGGTTTTCTTTGCTACTATGTCTCCTACTCATTACAAGTCAGTATAATTTCTTGATCTTTTTATGTGATTTCAAGTTATCTAGAAACACCTGCTTCAAATTCAAAACTAGGAACTGAAAAGAGAATGGGATATATACATATGGCTTAGAAAAATCAAGTCCGGATACAAAGGTTTAATCTTTTCTACTCCATGATCAGGAGCGAGGATTGGGGAGACGAGCAAGGAAAAAAGTGTTTCAATCAAACGACACCGATCCAGGACATGGACCATTGGCCATCGGACTGCAGCAAAACGTTAATGAAAGTGATCGGAGAGGAATTAGACAAGAGAACGGATTTTCCAGTGACGGTACTGAACATTACACAACTCTCAGGCTATCGGAAAGACGCTCACACGTCGATATACAAGAAGCAGTGGAGTCCATTGACGAAGGAGCAGCTAGCAAATCCGGTTAGCTACTCAGACTGTATACATTGGTGCTTGCCTGGTCTTCAAGATACTTGGAACGAGCTTCTTTTTGCTAAGTTATTTTATCCATGATTCTTTTCTCTAAATTCATTTTACTGCTGTATTGTAGTTGTAAATTATGGTTAATTTTTCCTGATAATCAATTTATGTACACTATTGTTATACGAAGAGAAGGAAAAGAGTTTCTCTGCTATTCTCTATATTAAAACCCAATAAATGTGATTCAATACTCAATGACCCAAGGAAAGAGCAAGTACCACAAAAGGTTATACAAAATACAAAGTTCTATATTTCTTGTTTCTGCTATGACCATTGAATCAGAAATCCAGAGTACCCAAATCATCGAACTCGTGACCGTCATGTGGCTCGAGCTGAAGCGGATGCAAATCATCACTGCCAGAATTTATCAGGTTTGGATCGGGACCAGGTAAAATGCTTTCATCCAAATCTCCAAGTAGTTCATCAACATCAATGAAATAATTAGAATCCCATAAACTCTGCTCATTTTCCATATCAATAGGCCAGCCATAATCCGCAACAGTTAGCAAATCCGGCTGATGCTGTTGCTGAATCTCTTCTTCTTCCTGCTTAGGTTTCTCTTCTTCTTCTTGCTTTGGTATCTCTTTATCCTTCACATCTTCACTCCAATAATACTGATCAAACTCTTTCATCAAATCATAATCCAGCAAACTATTCACAGCTTGATGTCCAACCGCACAATTGTCCAGCCTTGTTTCATAAGACTCTTCTTCCTTAACATCTAAAATCTGACTAAATGGTTTAGATTCACAATCAGCATCCTCTTGCTTCACATAAGACTCTCCACGAAGAAGAACCGCCTTCTCATCCTCAACAGTACACACCTCAGACTGGCTCGATGAGCTAGTAAACTCAGACACAACAACACACTGAGGGAAATTAAGACGAGCCAATGAACCATACATAACCCTAGCCGCTTGATCATAAGCAGAAGCAGCTTCTTCAGCAGTACCAAAAGTACCAAGCCAAAGCCTACTTCCTCTGTTAGGTTCTCGAATCTCAGCAACCCATTTACCCCAAATCCTTTGTCTAACTCCTCTATAACTACAGTCAGAATTCTCTGGTCCTCCTTTACCTTTCATACAACCTTTCTTAGACCCTTTAGCAGGAACCTTGCGTTTAAGTTTCTGTCCTTCTATTACAGCAGAAGCTTCAACATTGTCGTTGTATTCTTTCCACTTCTTCAGCTTATCTGCTACAGTTGAACCGTCTGCTCTAGCCCTAGATTTTCTTTTCTTTGATGTATCGACTTGGGTGTTATCATAAACTGCCATCTTCTTATTAGTCGTAATCACAGAATCTACAAGAGACTCGAAAATCTTAGATCAGTACAAATTCGTCTCTCAAGTCTCAAACATTGAGGAACGATGAAATCAATTATTCTAGAAACTAGAAAATTATCATTAAGTCACGACTAATATATATAGTTATAAACTCCTTGGGCACCAAGATTGTTTTGCTTGCTGACCAAGTTTTTCTTTTTATTTAGAAAAGGAAAATTCGGATATGAATTCCCAGATTTTTCAGCCGAATCGTGGGGAGAAAGCTTTGTAAAAGCCACTCATAATTAAAGAAAGCGTGTGAGAGAATATTAATTTAATTTTAAAAATCCCTAAAATTTCTCTTAAAAAAAACAGCGAAACCCAGTAAATAAGAAAATTTTCTCAATTTCACAATGATCACGAAAACATCTAAAATCCTTAAATCATAAACCCGAAACCATCGTCGAGACTAATTCAGCGTATAAAATCAATGAATTAGCGCAACCCCAGGGAAAAGAAATGGAAGATGAACATACCTATCGGGAATGATAACTCCAGATTTAGAGTCGAATCTCTTCTTTAATGGTCGCCTTTCTCACACAGCTGTTCTTGTTAAACGATCTACTCAAGTTTTCGAGGTCTTTCTACCGTTTTTTTTTTGTTTTCAGAATAATTTTTAAAGAAATCAAAATGTCCAAGATGTGGAAGGGGTTTTTGGGGGTATTTATAAGTTTCTCTAGACATTTCTGATATTTAAGGGATAAGTAAGTGACATGGTACTCATTAATTCGATTTCTAGACATTGACGTCCCAGGTGATTGACACGTGTTCTAATCTTTACCACGCTCTCAATACGGGTAAGCAATTGAATCCTTACCATAGTTGATAAACACACATAAAAAGGAAAACATATTTATTTCAAGAAATGTTGACCAGGAAAAACATTTGATCCCATAAATAAAATGACGGAAGAATAGTTCAATTTATAATCAAAGATTTAAAATATATTTACAAAATAACAACATGTTAAGACTCAAGAGTCAAGACTAATAACTTAGTTGGATTTATATCAACTTTTATTTTTAATAATTAAACAATAAATAATAATTCTATAATTTTTCTCAAAAATAAATATTTGAATATCGCACTAAGATCATTCGTAGTTTGATTTGTTCAAGTGATCTCATTACTGAAGGATGAAATCATCATTTGCTTCACCAAAATTTGAGGAGTTGAACAACTTTCTTGGCCATTTAAACACTGACGCAAACATTCTCGTCCCCAATAAAAAATAAATACTGAAACTAAAGCAAACCAAGTCACGGATTCACAACAAAAGAGGAAAGAGTATTCCTTTAGAGTCAGTTTCAAACTTTGGGCTCAAAAGAAAAGAAGTAGCTACAGAGAAGCATTGCAAACTCCAAGAGTTTCGTTCTTGATTCATGCTTACCATTTGCTTAATAACTTTCTCTGCTCCCCTTTAGCCGAAGTATCTCCCTTCTTGAATCAATCTGCAAAAAATAAAACCCCAAGCAAAAAGATAAGAGAATTTGCATTTGAATCTCTTTTTTTTTTAAAGTAACAATTTTAAAGAGTTTTGCAAAGTGTTTTTACCAGATCCATCTCCAAAGAAATCATTCTCTCAGCTTGTCTCATCTGAGTATGCTTCAACTCCTTGACTTCCGCCAATATCTAGCAGTGAAAAACGTATTCATAGTATTTCCATTAGTAAGTCATAAAGAAGAAGAACTGTTTTGTTATAAGTTCAGAGAACAATGGATGACTTATACTTACCTCAGTCAATATGTCCACGAAATTGGGGGATCCCATTTCTCCTGTAGCAGCAGATACATAGGAGGATCCACATGGCGATTTAGCTATATTCCTTTCATCATAGTCCCAGGAAATCTTCTCATCCTCCCAAGAGTTAGGCACCACTGATGAAGAAGCTTGTTCCATGTTACCTTCAAATCTCTTGAAACAATCTTTATCCTTAGGATCCTCCAAAATCTTGTTCAGTCCATCCAGATGTACTTTAAAGGACGATGCTGCATCCCAGTCGATCTCTGAAACTGTATCCTCACCAGATCGAGCTTCATTTGTCAAGGAAGATTTCTTTTCCAGAGTTAAAGAATCGGCCATGTTTCTCACAACTGATGAGAAAGATCCACCATGTTGTGACGCTGATGGTTGAGCTTTTCTCTCCTCCGCAATTTTAACAGTTTTTCCAAGATTGACTAACCTTGAACCCGCTCCGTTTGAGTCTTTTTCTTTGTTTTTGTTTGACTCATCTGAAGACTTGAAAAGATTGCTCCACTTGTCAACACGGGTTGATCCTAATTCACCTATCTGTGCAAGAGAAGACGCTGGAATAGGATTCCTGGATGGTGGTGCAACATCTCTGGATGTCGATGGTGCCCTTACAGATGGTGATGGTGATGGTGAAAACAAACGGAGCAGCTTGTTTGTCTGACCTCGGTCTAGCTCAAACCAGAACATCTTCTCATCCTTGTAATTCTCGGAAATTACAGTGCTGAACTTTTCTTCAAGCAAGGGCTCACACCGCACTCGGACTCGTATCTTGACCTGTGACCAAAATTTGGGTGAATCAACTTGGAGATACATTTGGGTGAATCAACTAAAGGAAGTGCTATGTACTAATGATACGTAGAGATACCTGAGCAGGATAAGGACTTGGATCTGTCCCATTCGGAGACCAAGCTAAGGGATCAATGTTCAGTTTTCCTTCACTTGCAGCTTCAAAGATGCCGTGAAGTGTTCTATCACTGTAGTTGAACAAGAACAGCGTCAGACCGGGATCAATGTTCTTGATATACGCCATGTGAGGAGCTGGTAAACCTGGTCATGAGCAAGAATCAATTGTCAAAACCTGATCGTGACTATAGTTTTATTAGTCTTTAGCCTCAAAGATTGTATAAACTGCATAACCAACTTACCAAACAAGTTCTTAGCATAGCACTCTTTGACAGTGCTGAACTTGCAACCAAATATAACCCCACAAAGATCTCCCTTTTTAAGATTCCTCGTTCCATACCCTGATGCATATGGGCTATCTGGAGCCAATGTATAGGTCTCTGTCTTCCTCCCTGCACCCATTGCTTTCCTTCTCACCAGAAAGAATCAAGATAGTATTTGTCAGAATCAAGCTTAAGAAAAAAAAAGCAAAAGAAAGTGATACTGAGTAAACACATAAATGTCTGCAATTATAGATTCCCTTACAGAAACTCCAAAGCGCTAAACCCTACAAATTCATGATTTAGAAAATAAACCACAATGAAATTTGTTCTGTCTGCTAAGTTCAGAAACCCTAAGTAAGAAAGATTTCTGAAGGATCTTCAGATACTGAACGATGATATCAATTCCTAATTTCAGAAACCAGAGAAAGAGATCTCATCCGCAGATTTTGTTCTACCCCCAAAACCCTCAAGTGTCAAAAGCAAAATCGAAAGCTTTAAAAGAGACGAAACGAAATTAAATCTCTGAAGGTGAGACATGATACCTCAAATTCCTTACGCGAACAGCTATTTGAGATTGAAGGAGACGATCTAAGACACCGAAGAAAAACAAGGTTTCTTAGCTTATAAATAAGCAAACAGAGCAACATCAGAGCACGTTTCTCGATAAAAAAAATTACAGGAACATCTGATGAAGTGAGAAAAAAAATTTCATTACGTGAGCGATCGGAGAACGAAGACGAAGAGTCGGAATCTTCAAAGACTTAGATTCCTGCAAATTTCACTCGAAAAATGAGTGAGATGAAGTAAACTCGACAGAGAAATCGAATCTGAATCTGAAATATAAAATCTTAGGGTTTTATCGGCTGAAATTACCTGGAAATGGCTAAAGATGATAGAGAGAGTTAAAAGAAGGTTAGACTGAAACGCTGCAATTTTTCCGATACAAAGAAAATGGATGAAGAAGCGCGAAAAAAGAAATATTTCTGAGACGATTATACCCTTTTGGGGTTTTTCGATTTGATACCAAAAATGGAAAAATAAAAGGGTTTTCCCGTAATATCAGTTATCAGAGAATGCAGAGAGACGTTGCAGTTGCACGGCCATCACGTCAATGCTCTGCGCTAAGAAAGTAGAGTTTGGAAAAGATTTGTTTTAGATCCTGACAAAACAAATATTTTAAAAATAATTGCTACCATTATTTCCATTTATATTCTGCATTTAAAAATGGTTTATTATTAATATCCTAAATCTGGAACAAAGGTTATCAAAAACAAATTGAAACAATGACATACTTTCATTTGAATTGTCAACAGGTAATGGACCTCATTAAGAACGAAATTGGTTTATAATTTTTCTATATTGGTTTTTTTCTTTTTTTATAAACATACCATATGTACAAAAAACTTAACCGCCGGTTTAGTAAATAGATGTTGTTGATATTGAGAACGATAATTTATTTTTATTTCCAGATTTCCACATCTTTTTTTAACTTTTCGTGCATTAAAAAATAAAATTCGTTCGCAAAACCGCTAATATTACAAGAGCCATCTTAGTTAAAGGGCCCTATTAAACCCAAACCCACAACGAGAAATCAAAATGAACCAAATGAAATATAAGCCCAAGCCCAATAACTAGTAACTAAATGAATCAGATCGTGTCGTCTTCAATCATTTCAAAGCGACCGAGAAACCCTAGTACATAGTTTTTTTTTTTTTTTTCTTTTGATAAAAGGTCTTCTATTTAAAAAACATTAGAGTGCAAATGTTACAGAACCAAAGGCCCAATACAGCTAAATAGCCACGTACAAAAAGAACCTGATTTGAATAAATAAAAGGAGCCCACAAAGACCCAGTTAGAGTAATAAAATCATAGACGGAAGAAAAAAGTCTTTTGGTCGTCACAGGAATCATCGAAGGATCTAGAGTATCAGTCTTGGAACCATTGTTGAATCATGATCGAACTTTGGCGTGGATGCATCTTTCTTAAGCTTGCAATACGATTTCTCACCATCCGATCAACATCTCTTATAATTATTTCCACCGGTTTTGATGTAGTTCGGTGAAGCCTACCATTTCTTTCTCCCCAAATAAAGTAAATGGCCGCTTGCCAAGCAAGAAGTAATAGCTGTCTCGTCGGTTTAGGGTTCCTGAAGCACTGTAGCTGCTGGAGAATAGTTTCCCAGTCACGGGATGAGTTGAATCCACATCTAGAAGAGAGGTTCTCCCAAATCAGCCAAGAGTAAGAGCATTGGAAAAATAAATGGGATCTGGTTTCAGCCACTGAGTTACATAGGAGGCACATTGGGTCTACTTGGAGTCCCCAGTTCAGTAGATGGTCTCTAGTTGGACTCCGGTTCAAAACCATGAGCCATGCCAGAAATTTATGCTTCGGTATTCCTCCGGAGAACCAAATCTCTCTATTCCAATCAACAATCGGTTTATGCTCTCTAAGAAGGTCATAAATTTCTCCTGTGCAATATTTCAGTCTCCTCTGATTATTTGGCCACCATTCATAAGTGTCTATTTGCTCTGTAATTGTGATGGTAGATAAGTAGGTCTGGACTCTTAGCTGCGCTTCAGAACGGGCTGGGGGCATGATCCAATGGTCAATTTCCCAAAGCTCAGCCAATGTAGTGTGTCTCGGTATCCCTATTGCTTGAGAGCCTAGACCAACAAAATACTCTCTGATATTTCCGTAGGGTGACCAGTTGCTGGACCAGAAATATGTTGTTTCTCCATTGCCCACAATTTGCTTGATCCAAGAGAAAGCTTTTGTCCGTAGTAAAAGGAGTTGATTTGCGAGCCACGAGTTTTTTTGTCGCGTGTTAATGATCCAAAAGTTGTTTATGTTGCCATCCAGCACTTCCGTTATATACCAGGATGCCCAAATCGAATGTTGCTGAAAGAACAGTAACCAAATGAGCTTTAAGGCACAAGCCTCGTTCCAATGAGATAAGTCTCGAAGCCCTAGTCCGCCCTCTTCCTTACTTTTTGTTATCATTTCCCACGAGACTTTTGAACCATGGTGATCTTCTGTGTTTCCCTTCCAGAGGAATCTAGAGCTGAGCGAATTGATCTCGTTTATGCAGGCTTGAGGAAGAATGAAAGCACCTGACCAGAAGTTTGTAATCCCTGCAATGACAGTAGCAAGAAGCTGCAACCTACCAGCATAGGAAAGTGATCTTGTGGTCCATGAATGCAGGTGAGTTTTGATTAACTGGATGAGAGGAGCACAATGTGAAGCAGAAAGTTTCTTTGTACAGAGCGGTACTCCCAGGTAACGAATAGGGAGCACTCCCGAATCGAGACCAGTTTTTTCTTTTAAAATGAGCAGCTCATGGTCTTTGATTCCTGCAGAGAAAAGACATGATTTTTGAACACTTATAGCCAGACCCGATTTATATTCAAAGTCCTTAAGTACTTCCAGAATGCTTTCAACAGACTTGAGAGAGCCATCAGAAAATATCAGAAAGTCGTCAGCAACCCTATTACATAGTTGCCGCCTAACGACGGTAGATCCATAACTGATAACATACCAGTGTTTTTAATTACTTTGTTATTTATTGTAGCTTGTAACTCAAGGTAGAACCTAGCTAGGGTTTCTACCATGAAATCAAGGCGGCTACATAACGTCTCTGATGAGGATGGTGTAACCATTTCTCTCCACCATAAGCGATCGAAGACCTCACTCAATGACGACGACAGCGAAGACTCACTGCCGATCCCAATCGATCTCGTTATGGAGATATTATCGAAGTTGCCGGTGAAATCTATAGGGAGATGTCGTTGCCTATCAAAGTTCTGGAACTCTATACTTGGCGGTCCAGATTTTACAGATTTATTCGTGACTAAATCTTCTGCTCATCCACGGATCTTGTTCGTGTGCGTAAACACATATAAATTCACCTTCTTCTCCTCGAATCAGCCTCAAAACGTTGATAAGAAGTCGTCTCGTATAGCTGTTACTCATCTTATATCTGTCCCTACTCCTAGAGCATGTTATGTCGATCGTCCTGTGAACGGTTTAGTTTGTCTCAGATGTCATCGGATCTTAAAAGGAATAAAAAGGTCAACAGGATTGAAAAGTCAAGCGTTTCAGTCGGTTATATTTATATGTAACCCCACCACTGGAGAATCCTTAACTTTACCTAAAATGAAGACGAATAAGAGATCGTTTCAAATGAGCAGCTTTTTGGGGTATGATCCCATTGGCTTAACTCGAGTTCAAGGTACTGTCTATGAGGAAGCCAGATGGTAATCGTGCATGTGTAGAGTATCAAGTTCTAACACTAGGAGGAAATGTAGAACTGACGTGGAGAAGGATTGAATGTAGCATACCACATATTCCACGTCATCAATATAGCCAGATATGCATAAGTGGTGTTTCGTATTATCTAGCTGGGATGAATATGTTTGATGGGGTTACTATGGTAGTTTGCTTTGATGTTAGATTTGAGAAGTTCACCTTTGTGAAAACTTACGATAGAGTTTGCCTAGAACGACGACTTTGATAAACTATAGTGGCAAATTAGGTTTGCTAATGACGGAAAAACACGATGTTGTTAGTTGGAAAAACAAACGTTTTGAGCTGTGGATTCTCGAAGACGCCGGAAAAGATGAATGGTCGAAGCTTGTATATGTATTGCCTCCTAAGTGGAAGAAGGTAGTTAGGAACACGATGTTACACTTTGCTGGAATGATTGGCACAAATGAAATTGTCTTGTTCCCAATCTCATACTATCCTTTCGAGGCTTTTTATTACAATATAGAGAGAAACACAATCAAAAAAATTGGGACCCGAGGAAGATTGGGTTGTTATAAGAGTAGATTCATCTTTCTAAACGATGTAGAGAGCGTGAAGCTTATTCAAACATAAGTTCTTATCATGCATCATGGGATCTTAGTTTTGTTCCTATCTTTTTTTTTTTTTTTTACTTTATGTGGTTGTTCTCCATTTCCCAATATATAATAAATTGTATTTTTCATTTTTTGTGAGAGTATAATAGTTATTGTTTAGGAAACATGTAATCTCTTTTATCTTAGTCAATGAAGAAAATAACTAGGGAGACAGTTGGATTTGGACATGATCAAGAAGCTTTAATAAAATATAGTTAGAACATCTTATTCCTCTTCGTGTCCCATTCACAAACCACCGAGAAATTTTACTTTAATAAGAAGAGTTAATGAATAATATTTTCCTTCTCCCTCAAGCAATGTAAGAACCGCGTTAATCCACTTTATATAATAAACTCGTACTTTTCTTTTCTTTATTTATTTGACATATTAAAAAAAAAATTGAGGAAAAAATCAGAAGACAGTGAGGTCCTTTGATTTATAGAAACATCTTTTAATTAGATTTCTTGTATCAGACAGACTTGTTCAAAACAAAAAAAGATTGTTGACAAAAAATGGTGAGTGTTGTGGGAGAGATGTTTTGTAATCCATATACGACCGAGTTGGTGGTGAGACGGCGGCGAGAGAGTCTGAAAAGGGATCGTTATGACGTTTTTGATCTCTCGGACAACCTCATCTTCACCGTCAACGGTGGCATTTGGAACATCCGCCGTAAACGTGTCCTTCGTGACGCCACCGGAGTTCCTCTTCTCTCTATGCGTACCAAGGTCACACACCTCAATAGTTACACTTACCTCTATAATTCTACAAAATCATTTAATTGTGTACTGTTGAGGATCATCACATGTTAATTGTTATATGAAAGTTTAGTTTCGGTTTTTTTATAATGGGACGACTTATTAAAAGTTTTTTTTTAAAACAACGTGGTTTAGCGAGGTGTGAATTTCTCTACTTTCAATATCTTAAAACATTAATTCTTCATTTCGAAGTGTATATGAATCTTGTTAAGGAAAATTTGGCTAAATAAACCTAATTGTCATGTATATAGAAACAAGCTTACACATATCTAAACAAGATAGTAAGGCCTAATTTCAATTTTTAGATTATTGGTGGATGTCAATAGACCGGCTTAGTGGTAAATGGCCTAAAACCAAATTTTCTTGCCAACTTTTGTCTTTTAATTCTTTTCAACAGGTTTAGTGACTATGTATTATACACACATCACACTTTATCAAAAAAAAAAAAACACTTCACTGATACTATATTGAACGAAACGCAACCGATTAACCAATGACGAATTGATCATTACTTTTTAAATCGTTGAACGGAACACTACCAATCAAAATTTAATATAATTTTCTGAAAGGAATAAGTGTAAAATGTTTCAGGGACTTGTCAGAATGAGATACAAATGGGGAGTATACAAAGGAGAAGGCAAAGAATCTGAGGATCTTCTATTCTCAGTAAGGGAACCAAATCTATTATCCTTCAAAACATCACTTGATGTCTCTTTACCGCCACAACAACCTTTGACAAACTTCGGTCGTATCGAGCCAGATTTTCAAACATTTGGTCGATATATCGGTTCTTCTTTCAAACTCTTTGAACCAATTCATAATACTCTTCTTGCTGAGGTACGTCTCTATATATTCATACATAAATACATTCTTTACTTATTGCCGAAAGTAATTGATAGATCAAACTAAATGGCTTTAATTAAAATAGTATTCGGTAGATTTTTGTCATGTTTTTCTATTCAACTTTTTTCCTATCTAGCCAACAACCACTTGCACGCATGTTGAAGAAACTAGACTATGGTTATTTTGATGTTGGAAAATCTGATAAATAAGAGAATAAATGCAGGTGGTTCATGATTTCTCATGGGGAGGACTTATAATAGGGAAATACAGCTTCAAAGTGAGAGTTAATCCATATGTCGATTTTGCATTTGTCATTGCGTTACTTGTAATCGCAGATGATACTTCCAATCTACGTTAGGAATGTTTCTACTGATCTTAAAGGGTTTCAATGTACATTATGTTGAAAAATTGATTTATTTTTATAAAAATTGATTTATTTTTATAATCGATAAATGGTTGGGCAATACACATCAATATAAAAATATTGTAGATTTCTTTTTTCTTTTTTGATAAGAAATAGTGTATTTATTTTAATTTTTATTTGTTTGTGTGTGTGTGTACTTGAGGTTTTTCTAGATTTTAAAGTACACTTGTTAAAAAGTCTTTACATCTTTAAAACAACTGATAATATTCACTTGTATTTCAATACGTTAACTTATAAGCTTTCGTGGATAGGACTAACAAACAAGCCTTCGTGGAAACTGAGATTTTGGATAACATACATATTTTTTTTTTGTCAACGGATAACATACATATACTTTTAGTGATTATTTTGGCATGGGACATTATCGAAAACACAACTAGTTCAATGAATGTCACAATTTTTGCGTCACTGCATCGCGATTAAGTTTTTTAAAAAGGAATATAATACGCCATGTAGACTTTTATTAGTTTTTTTTTTTTTTATCGTCCAACCAAATAAAGTTTTTTTTATTAGTTCTGTTTTGTTAGTATATTTATATCGTCACACTATTTTGACCATACGACGCCAAAAGATATATCACGCCAATTCAATGCGTGTCCACGTCCACGTAAAGACGCACGAGTGACCTTCCTCGTTGCTTCCCACTCCGAATCTTCCTTTTTCACGATTTAATTTTTATTTTTACGTTCACGATTACATTTGATGAATGCCGTTGAAAAATATTACATTTAAGTAATTTGATTTATTTTATTTTAAATCAAGACAAGTCGACAAGATATAAATCATACTATCAAGTGTCAACTACAAAAACCAAAGCAGACAAGTACTACAACACATCCAACTCCCTAAAATAAACGATCTTAGATAGGACTCGTAGCTAAGGAACCGAACTCTACTTACTTATCAAATTGAAAGGAAAGTTGAAATTATTTTATTTTATGTTAAACAAAGTAAATTGTTAAGCATTGATCTGATTTAAAATTGAGGTACATACGCAAATCTAAATCGAATTACATTTTTTTGATACAAATTGAAATTGTTTTGGTTTTGCAATTCCCTAAACCAAATAAGACCAACTCTGAGCGCTTATTTTCCTATGAAACACATTATTAAGAGGCTAATCAAATTATGTTGTTAACTTCAAGTGGTTAAAGTAAAGCTAAAACATAAACAAAGTGCAATTAAGAAAAAAAAACGCAGAATTCAGAAAAGCACTTTTTTATTTCAATCATAATAATATAACCAAACGTTACATCAGACGCAACGGGACAAGTCAAAATGGGTATTCCCATTATTGCTGCCACTTCAACACACAAAAGCACGATTTTAAAGCAAATTAAAGATAAAAATATCTAAACAAAGCAGAACCAGCGACCAGCCAAACGCGACCGTAGCCTCTCACAGCCCACACCGCGTTTTTAAACAGCACAAATTTCAACCCATAAAACAACAAACCAACCACACACTGACACGTAAGCAGTCTTTATTTAGTTATTTATTCGCTGACGTGGCTGTTACTATACCAAATCCTCAAATCGCCAGAACCAAACCCGGTACGGATTTACCGGCCCGACCAGAGAATTGGCTTTCCCACACGGAAGGGCAATGCGACGGCGCAATCTCAGGCGAGCGTCGTCCAGCAACGACGTTACCGATCCGTGTGACGGTGAGAGAAGTGTTAGAGTACTCTCTCACTTGTGTGATTATCCCATTCGCTACGGTCCAAGCGTGGATCCAAGAAATCGAAGTAGCGGCGTCGCAGCCTTCAGCGATGACGGTGGAACCGAAGGAAACGACGGAGAGAGGAACGAATTCGAACGGCGACGGAGATACACCTCCGGTAAGGATGCGCATCAAAAACTGGTGCGGCGGAGGGCCGTGAAACCACCACTCCAGATCAGGGGTGAGGATCTGGTGAACAGATTTAACGTCTCGAGATCTCAGGGCGTCATACAGTTTCAGAACCACGTCTCGGTTCTTAGTCTCTAAATCCGCCAGAGTATCCAGTTCTTGGCAAATTTCTGGAATCTGAAAACTATTAAACGTGAGAATTTGTGGATAGGATTCGATTCTGTGGAGACGAAGAAAATGTGATTCTTGGGCTGTTTTTAAAAAACGTTGTGGCTAATGTGGGATTTATATAGCGGAGGCTATGGGGTTGGGATTTTATTCTCTGCGACCCGTCCTATTTTTCAGTGTTTCGGATTTTGAGGTCTAGATTAACACGTGTCGTTTTGTTAATGGTTTAAACTGACTTATGGGACCCGGAGATAAAGTTCCTTAAACATCGAGCCAGCTAATGCATGACCCCACCGTCCTATTAGGTAAATATTTAATAGGTTAATTGAATTTTCTAGTGGTAGATAAATATCTATTGACTTTTGTTGATCTGAGAAGGAATGATAATTCTTTTTTTTGTTTTCTTGGTTGTTGTTTGAAATCTATTTACCCCAAACTTAGATAGCATAATTTGATATCTAAGACACTATATGAAGGTCATTGTTGGTTTATGAATTTTAGTTGATTTAAAAAATTAAATAAGATTTGGATTTTGAAATATTTATAAGATAAAATACATAATAAACTATTTGGAAATTATTAAGAGAACAACATATGATTTTTATATAAATTAAATTAGATTCATGAAAACTCAGTAAAGTCTCAAACTTATTTTTAAAAAATGACTTTCAATTGGATTCTAATATTATTAGAGGACATATTTTTAAATTATTAATTATTAATTATTATGAGCATTCACATTGGAGATCTTTCATCATACTCTCTCAAATTTAAAATTATTAATAAAAAAATAAATAATAATATTTAAATGAAATATTCTCTAAAAAATTGAGAGAGACATTCATAATTTCTCAAATAAGAAACTCTCACTACTTTTTAAAGAGAGTTTTTCAATTCAATACTATTATTATTTTAGAACTTAAAAGATTATGGTGAAAGATCCTCAATGATCATTAAGAGTATTTGAGTAACTGATTGGTAGAGTAATTAAGAAATATCGAAAGAAACGTGTTCAACGAGTGTGCTGGTCGGGCCAACCCATCACAGAAGTTTCAAAGGGAGCATAATGCATGGTCACCTTGACACGTGTCATGCAGAGAGTCCACGTACAGCAGAATGACCACCTATGGCGCCATCGAGTCTGTGACTTTTAGTGTACCCATGAGTCCATGACACGTTTCCATGTCTTATAACACATTTATACAAATATTATGCTTATAATAAAAAAAT
The DNA here is from genome assembly GCA_963555745.1 of Cardamine flexuosa. Classification (NCBI taxonomy): domain Eukaryota; kingdom Viridiplantae; phylum Streptophyta; class Magnoliopsida; order Brassicales; family Brassicaceae; genus Cardamine; species Cardamine flexuosa. The sequence goes on along the minus strand of OY743219.1, from coordinate 3,493,570 downwards.
GAGACTATATAGTAGCAGTAGAGTCCAAACTCTTGTAGCTCGTATGATCTGCGAAGGCACTCTTAGTTCTTACTCTTGTCGAGTTCGATGCTCGAGCAAAGCATTACCAGAGAAGATAAAGAGAGGGAAGATGAATAAGAATCAAACAGCAGTAGAGATTTTAAAAGAAAATTTGAATATACTATTTGGAATGTTATAAAAATTTAATTTGGTTAAAGATATTAGTTTCTTGTACCTATGATATTATTTTCTTATGTCGAGCAGAATATGGATAGAATATTAGAATGTGGTCGATAAAGTCCGTGTTTATTTTTAATTTTGTTTTAAACAAATATGTAATAACTAGAAAGTAAATAACTTGATTGGATAAATAAACACTACAACTTTCTTTTATGACAAAAGAAAAACAACAACTTTGCTTGTCGTAAATCTCTTCTGATATTTTTATTAAGAGTTTTAAAAGGAAAAGAAAGATAGACTTTTAAAATATAAAGCTTTGTTTATAGTACATCAAAAGTTGTTTGATTACACAAGAAAATACAAAAAGTTGATTGCATAAACAAATAAGTTATACATAAGTGGATTACTGATGTGGTTCTCCACGAAAATAACTCTTTAAGACAGCGACGGTTAATTCATATATTGCATCATGATACTGATCATTCGCTAAAATGACAATTATATAGTGTTATCGTATTATATTTTTTGTTAACATTGTGGAATCTCGCCTAAAGCAGGTTGTATTATAAGATTATCGATCTTAAAGTAATTCGTGGCCTTATAGATACGTGAAATCCCTTATGTAATCCACTGAACCTACGTTTTTGAAATGGACAACTTTAGTTGGAAAATTCGCTTTTACTTTGCATACCAAAAAAAAAATAAACGATTCGAACGAAAAACCAAAGAGCAGAAGTCTAGATTCTCCATAAACTTCGAATTCAATTACAAACTGCTAAAAATAAAAAAACTCAAATATGAACCTTAAACGTTCTTGTTTATGGATGATTTGTTATATAAGTTTTGATTGTTTTGAAGTATGTATACTTGACGAAACCCATAATTAGTTCGGTTTGATTTAATTCAATTTGAAGACTTCGGTTAGGTTTGGTTCAACTGAGAATCTATCTCTGATTTTTACTACTTAACCACCACAAAAACCAACAACTTCTCAAAGCCTGCAAATGCACATAGATCCTGCAAAAGTCTCACTGAAGTATTATGACAGACGAATTTACATTACAGAAGAAACCGGGAAAATCCTAAACCAGAAACTGAAAATGGTATATATAACTCACATGAAGAAACCATCTTCATCAAACTTTGTAAAGTATTCAAAAGTTTTCCCCAAATCAAATTCATACAACACTTGAAGATAAAGGAAGTAAATTTACCAATGGATTCAACAGTCGTTAAAATCAAGCTTCTCGGTTTATAAACAACGGAGAAGGTGGAGTCAGAGCAACCTCGCTTTTACCTTCATCTTTCCCTCTAGGTGTCTGTACATTTGGACTATGAACCTCTTTCCAAAACCTGCTCGGGCTAGGAGAACTCGCCCCGCTTATGTTCTTCGGTGAGTTCCCTATACCAAACCGAGGATCAAACACACCGTCTTCACGAGGCAAAGGAGATACCAAACTCTTCTCTTGAGCTCTTTGGCAGAATTTATCTTCCACTATCTCGTAAGAGTTTGCAGTCCTAACTTCTTGCGCTAAAGAGCACCAGCAACAGAACAACCAAAGTGTACAATCAGCAATCGCAGGTCTTCCGAAACAGAACTTATAACTCGGTAACTTGAATCTTTTCCTCATCTGAATCCTCCAGAATCCACCATAGAGCAAACCAAACACACAAAGAAGGATTCCAGATATCCCTAACGCCTCCCTAACCGTCTCGTTATCGATATTAACCGCAGCTAAGTTGAATATAAAGAAAGGAGCCAAACAGAAGAGAATAAACGTAGCTATGTGAACGTACATGTTCCCAAACCCAACTCTCTCCATGTTCCATCCAAAGACACAGAAAGTGCAGAAAAGAGAAAGATAAGCCAATGAAATATCATCCCAAATATCCAAAATCCCACCACTCCATTGAGGATCACTCACTGGAACCATCTCATCTCCTAACCCTGTGGAAGCAGAAGCAAACGAATACCTCCTCTCTAAAGTAACACGCCGATTCACAGACGCTTCTTCACACTGAATTTGATTCTCCTCGTCTTGGTTTGACTCATCGTAATCTTTCCCAAGTGGACTAAGTATAGTGTACAAACCAGCAACAGCAGGAGCTCCAATGGCAGCAGAGATACATATAGCAACTCCAATGGGAGGTCTCTCTGATCTCCTGTAACCAACATTAAGACCACAAAGCGCATACTGAGCAAAACAATTCAAGTGAAGCAAGATAACAACAACCAACATATGCATCCACTCGTTAGGCTTATAAGTCCCATTCTTGCAATAAGCTTTCCTAAGCTTTGCAATATCTTCACGGTTCCATCTAACGAGAAGCACCAAGTGATAAAACCTTTTGGGATGTTGATAAAGACACATCAAAGTAAACAAGCCGTTGAGGATTTGATTGTTGACTTCAAACCAAGCATCTCTCTGTGACTTCTTAGGCAAAGCATGATTCAACATACCAGTCATAACCATGAAGAGAATAGCACCAGAGACTGCAACAACAAGTATCCACACGAAGAGAGCCATGTTTATTGGATTCCTTATCCATTCTTTCCCCATTTTCATCAGAGAACTCCAATCTATTTTCCGGTGAAGCACACCGCTGATTCTTTCCCTGAAGTTATGGCTGCTTCCGTTGCTTGAGCTCGTCACTGAACGTGAGACCTCGTCTCTATCTTCAGCCATTTTCTTGAATTTAGCAGAAGGAGAACCAAATTTCAGAAGCTTGATTCTACTGGAAGCATCAGGTAAAGTACTAATTGACCAGCTCTTAGGTTTACCATCAGCAATAAGATTTCTTCTAGATGTTGAAAGATCAAGAGGACAAGGAGGAACCTTAGTTTTCATAGGACACTTAGATTCTTCAATCTCTGCTTTCGAATTGTCATCACAACTCGATGCCATGTCTATCTCTCTCTATTGAAATATCAAATCTCGTGGGGATAAGATAAAGCTGCTCTCATAGGTAAATATGCTTTGCAAGCTTAAACATTGTTGGCAAAGAATATAAAACCCAGAAAGAAGAATTTGATTCAAAGGGCGAAAAAGATTCTACTTTTGCCAACGAAGCTTCTCAGCACAGTAAACCCAAACAAGTCTTCGAATTTGACTTAAAATATATATGAGAAGACACTGAATCAAACCCTTAGTTGGAAACTCGTTGAATCGAATTAAAAAAACGCCAAAAATTCGAATCGGCTGCAATTACAGAGAAAATCACATAAAAAAAAAAGAGAGGGAGAGAGGTTTACACAGACGATGAATTTTCAATACGGAAACTTTGAAGAAGAATCAAATAAGCGCGTAATCAGAAAAGGTAAAGGCTAGTGGCATGAAATTGAAGAATAAGACTGGTCGTTGAGGAAGACAAGTCTGAGATTTTTTTTTTTTTTTTTCTCTTGGTAGCAGTTAACTTACCATTGATCAGGCCGCCAGGTCCAATTGACTATATTGTATACACAGATAAATAATAAAGGACGGAATCAAATAAATACACATTATATACGCTAACGTTTCGCATATATTACCAGATTTACTAATTACTCTACAAACTGTTCCGACTAAATAAATATGTAACATTATAGTTTATGTTTTTGATTATAATGAGACGATTAGCTGTATATCGAAACTACTTAATTAAAAAAATCGTCCCACCTTCCAAGACTCGTAGCAATTAGCTGTATAACACCGAGATTCTAACATGTTATTGTGTTATATGAATGGCAGAATCGAAGCCATCTAATGGTTAACTACGCATTTAGAGTTCTTTTAATATCAGGTTTTGGGGTTCGACCTTTGGAGATACATTTTCTTTACAAATTATTCACGTAAATGCATATGGTGTTGAAAATGTATTCTCCAAATTTACATACTTTATTTTCTTGCATTCAATTATAAATAAGGGTGTTTCTGTGTGTTATAAAGTAAAATTTCGACACCCTATGCATTTATTAGCACACAGAAACTATATGAATGCAAAACATAAAGTATGTAAATTTTAAAAATGTTCAAAAAATTACTATATAATATATTTGAAAGAAAAAACAAAGATGGGAAAAGGTTAAAATACAATATATCCAGTTTGTTTGATTGGCCCATTAACGTCCGTATCTGTAATACAAATACCCAATTATAGTCCATAGTCATCATTGATCAGAAAGTTTTAGGCGTTAGCATTTGTCCAAAATGAGACTTCCTGCCGTTTTCTATCCTTTAAAACGACGCAACGTCTCATACCAAGAAATGAAAACGGCCTGCATAGTGTGATCCACTGGATAAATCGCATTTTCTCTTTCACCATCTCTCTCTACGTTGTCTATCTGGCTCCAAACGTATGAAGCAGAACAAAGCCTTATAGATTAGTTCCGTGTCCGAACCCTATAATTATTCAATAAACCTCTCTTTACCCCAAAAAGCGAATGCTTTGATCATCTTCTTCTCAGTTTCTGATTCCGAAGAAACCCTAATTAATTATCATGGACTGCTCATGCAGTACTCACCCTTCATCTCTACTCATCTCTTCAGAGCCGTCTTTTCGATTTCCCCGTTCCAATTTCGCCTCCAATCTCAGTTTCTTGGTTTGTATAAACATCCTTAATATCATGCTTTAGCTTTGATTCGAAATCGATGAGGGATGATTTTAAATTTCTGGGCTTTTTTGTTTGTTTTTTTGTTTCAGTTACAGAAAGATACGAAGTTGGTGAAGCAGCAGCGTCTGGTAGTGAGGAACTCTTCTGGGTCTGATCAAAACGGCGACGTTAATGGATTCCCTCTCAAGCCAAACAAAATCTTTATGCAAGAGGTAATTTTTTTTCTCGTTAATTAGTTAATATCATAGATTGAGAAAAGGAAAGTTGATGAATTTATTGATGAGTTGTTGAAATTTTAGGCGATTGGAGCGGAGTATGGAGAAGGGTTTGAGACTTTTAGACAGGATGGTCCTCTTAAAGTTGATGTGGTAAGAGCTCCACTGATGTTTATGCATCTTTTATTAGCTATAAGCTTGTTTTTGGTTGGTAACATTTTTTTACTTGTAAGTAGGATTTCTGGAATGAGAAACTGCAAGATGGGTTTCTTCAAAGAATACGTTATGCAATGAAACCAGATGAAGCTTATGGACTTATTTTCTCATGGGACAATGTTGTGGTAATTCTTTGAACTACATCTTTATGTTTGCAAGTTTGTTAGTTGAAAGTTCTTGTAGCTTAAGTTGTAGAATAGAATTGCTTCTTTAGATGATGCTTTCATGTTTACTGGTAAGTCTCAAGGAGATCTATAGTTGAATTTTATGGTCCATGCTTACTACTTTTGAAGTCAGGAGTCAAAACTTCTCATTTATCAATCCATTTATTGTTTAAACTTTGTAGGCTGATACTCGAACTCTTAAGTTGGAAGCTTGGAAGCAGCTTGCTGCAGAAGAAGGTAAGCTTTTATTGATGTCCTGCTTTTAAAGTTTTAACTCAATATGAGTTAACTACTTTTGCGTATGTGTGAGTGGAAGAGATATCGTGCAATACGTACTCATATATATTTAGTCCTTCCCTTGCACTCATTTAAGGAATGTTGAGAGAGTGTCCAGAGATATCAATGTACTCAAACGTTAGATTACCTTCATATAGAGTTGTTTGTTTTATAATAATGTGTTTTCCTTCAGTTAAACTCACAACCTATGTAAATCCAAATGCAAAAATATGTATTTGAAACAATCAAATCCTTAATTGGTATACAAATTGCGCTGGATGCTCATTGCAATATATGATAATTTAGAGGCCTGATATGTGAACTGCTCTACTGAGATAATATGATGTAGTGGCTCTTTTGTTTGTATGTATAAAACTTTAGAGGCATTGAATGATTCTTACTTATACTTATCAACCCTCTAATTAGATATGTACATTGAATTGTTTGGCAGGGAAAGAAATTGTGGAGGAGAAAGACATCCAAAGACAGATGCTTTATGCAGGCGCTGACCATGTGCTGACTAAGGTTTGAGATTTTTTTTCTCACTTTCCATATTTCTTTGATATGAGATTTTAAGCAAGCACTGACATTTATTTCTCTTGTGAGTTCAAATCCTTATCTCATGGTATTCTTTTATACTTACGAGATAGCCATAATGAGCTCTATGTGTCTGCGATTCATATCATAAGGAAAGTGATGGTTGATTTCAAAATATTTCAGGTGTTGTTTTGGGAGAAAACACAAAGCAAAGTCGACAGATTGAAACTCAGGCTATCGGAAATATATTACGATAATCTTCTCAGAGTAAGACCTTTTCTTTATCAAATCTTTGTATTACTAAAATGTTGATTTTTTTTTTGGTTCCCTGAGTTGTTTTGCTATCAACATTTCAGCTCACAGAACCAAAAGAAGGACTTAGAGATTGGCTCGACGCTGTGTCTACTGCTCGTATTCCCTGTGCTGTTGTATCAAATCTTGATCGAAAAACCATGATTAATGCTCTTGAACGTATGCGACTTCAAAAGTACTTCCAGGCGAGTAATAAGCTTTAGAGAATTAATAGCTCACAAATGGTCTTATTTGCTAACACTTTGTATTCATTCTCTGTTTCAGGCAGTGGTTTCTGAGGAAGATGGTATGGAATCAATGGCTCACAGATTTCTCTCCGCAGCTGTGAAGGTAAGTTTTATGATCCAAATGTGAATTCAAGCCTAACTTCTGAGAAATGTTGTTGAAAAGTTTTAAACTTTTGTGCAGTTGGATAGAAAACCGTCGAAATGTGTAGTCTTTGAGGATGATCCTAGGGGTATAACTGCAGCTCACAACTGTACAATGATGGCAGTTGGATTAATTGGTGCTCATCGAGCGTAAGTATTCAAAATTATACCTTTTTAGGAAACCATAAGCATTTATGGCATTAACTTTTGTGGAAAACAAATCTGCAGGTATGATCTGGTTCAGGCTGATCTTGCAGTTGGAAACTTTTACGAGCTATCAGTGATAAACCTGAGAAGATTATTTGCGAACAAAGGCTCGACATTTATGGATCATGAGAAGCAAATTATAGAAAAATCGCCGCCCAAAAGAAAGCTAACCATTGATACCATATTCTAAGTAGCATTGGATTGTGGCATATTGTAGTTAGGTTAGATAAGGTTCATAATCTCTCTAAGATCTTGTCTTATGATCTATAAATATGTTTGATACTAAGATGTAAACCGGATTTATCGAGTGAAATTATGAGACTGTTTTCTTTGGGGTTTTGGCTGTTGCAAGAGCAATGTTTGGAACTCGTTGCAGAGTACATTTTTGGTTTTGTTGGGAGTTATCCTGAGAAAGCGATGTGAAAGTGGACCCAATAAAACATTCTTGGGGCTTTGGAAAATGGCATCAATGGTGGGCTGTTTAAACGAATCAGATACTTTTAAAGTAGAACCTAAAAGGCAAAACTGGAACAGTGACTGTTCAGGTGAACTGGTGAAACTGAAAAATACCCAAATAGTATGTGTTTTCAGTAATGCCTTGAAGCAACCATATTTTAAATCACGTGTCATTTCATTAATCATAGTAGAAGTTAGATTTATATAGAAACAGCTTACATATTAGGTCGAATTTAAAAGAGAATAAAACAAAGAGGTTATCCTTTTGGGAAATGGATAAGTGGAGCAATTTGATTGTTAGATGTAAATCCAACAAGGCCTTCGATTCAATTTGCGAATTTGATTGACATGTGCCCTATTGATTCTACTCCATAGAATCGCATAAATAGCAAAACTTTTATAAAGTTTCTCCTGTATTTTTAATTTTTATAATAATGAATGTATTTAAATCATTTCGACAGCCTATCGGGAGGGTTTTTTAAAAGAAATAAAGAAAAGTGGGTCTCTTTTAAGTTTGTACTAATCATAATCAGAATGTTCTTTGAGAGACTTATTCTTTGTTCCATTGTGCTTAACTTAAACTTGTAATGATTAGATTTCCAATGTCCTAACTGTCATTAGCTATTATGCTTTCTTGTATATTTTGTTTTTAAGGGATTGAAAAAGTTTTAAACAAAATTTAGTCCAACGAAAATGGTATTGTTTTTGTTTGAATCTAAATTTAGTTTTCTTGCGCCCCCCCCCCCCCCCCCAAAAAAAACTTGTTGAAGATGTTTTACATAAAAGTTTATTGTGAGTTTCCTCTCTTTTTTTTTTCTTTCAGGTACAAGTACAACAAACTAATCCGATTAACAAAATTAGAATTCCAGTAGACGTTTTGCTTTTGTTAAGCTAATTCCAATTAATGAAACTATAAAAAAATTATAACAGATTTTTATTTCCAACAACCAAAAAAGAAAAAAAGACAATCAAAATAATATACGATCACATTAAAAAAGGAAGAGAAAAGGAGATGCAAATAAGAAAGTTGGGAATTTGAAATTTGTACTCACCTAGTTGGATTGGAGCTTTAATTTATCTTAATTTATTCTCATATGAATTAAGTGGATGTGCTTGTAATGCTACTTTTGGACAAATTTGAACAAAAAATATTGGGTCCACTTCTCCCCAGCCAGCAAAATGTTGAGTTTGACACACAAAGAGAGGATAATATAGAAAGATATAAAACAAAACTATAGTATAATTAAAATTAATGCTGATCATCCACATAATTTATTTTAACAATTAGTTAGCTTTTTCCCCTTATTTTTCATACTTTATGTTATGATAAATAAACTAAGTTTTCTTAATGAGAAGATAGCCTATATAGCCAAATATGAAATATATGAGGTAAATTGTTCAATAATGACTTCTGAGTTCTGATACATTACAAAGGATGAAGTATTGTTGTAATATCTTAATTTCTTTGTAACAAAAAAAAACTAAAATAGTAATACCTATGGTGATAATTTTTTTCAAAACACCCATAATCTTCACATACATTTTTCAAAGAAAGATATATACGGTTAAGTCAAATAATCCAACTAACACACAAGAGGACAAGATGTTGCTTGTGTTGCCTACACACTTTAGAGAAGTTGGGACAAGAATATACAACCGGTTATTTTTGAAATCTTCAAAAAGTAAATAATGTTTTCTTACAATCGATCCATTTAAAAAAAATTAAAACTAATCTTGTTTTAGTCAATAAACTACAAAGAACCAAATTCGAATATAATAATATGGTGCGAGTCGTGTAACCTATGGTCTTGAAATTTTAGCTGTTTATACCATTGCTTATCTAAATATTCACTAAACTACAAGTGACAAATAAATTGTACTGTATTTAATGATTTTTTAGTGGATTTTAGAAAAGAAGAAAGATCAAACACAAGAGGCAAAAAGTAGAGGCCAATACTTCGCCACTAATCACTTTGGTTTCGCCAACTCCATCATTAAAAAGTTCAAACCCTCCACTGATTAAACTTTCTCAACCTCCTTCTAATCCACTGCATCTAACCATACATATTTTAAAATTATTTTCACAACACACTGATCATTATACATACTGATCTTTATATATTTCAAAATAAATCTATATATATATATATATATATGAATAATCAAATAATGATAGTTTTTTTTAATCAAAAACAAAAAACAAAAATATCATATCGCCCACCGTGGTAATTTTCGTACAGAAATTTGGTTTTCACATATTTACGCTTGTTTTAAAACTATTTTCGGAAAACAGCCGCTGGAAAAGAGAACATGCACCACAAAAAAACACAGTCAAAATCGCATGAAGTGGTATATGGTTGTTCTGCGTTAAAGGTCTTCAAATTGCTTAAGATGTTGTTAGATGCCTCGAACGTCATAATTATTTGTTTAAGTAGTTTTCTGGTTTAAAATTTTGTTTGATAAGAGCCTAAGAGGACACGACCAACAAATAAAATGTTCGTAGGAAGACTTTAAGGGCAAGGGGGTTACTTTGTTGAAAAGTATCCTAAAGTGATTGATTGAGCCCAATTCCATGATGCTCCCTTTGTTTTGTTCCTCTCTATTACTCATCATCTTCCATTTTCAGATTCCATTTTGTCCATTATTTAATAAATATTCTTATCATGTAATACCTTGATTTTTAAAAGAAAAATAACTTGATTTAATAAAATATAGTTGTATATGTAGAAATTTAAAATAAAATTATTTGGTTATTATCTTAAGAAAATTTAATAATCAAAACATAGAAATGAGAAAAAAATATATAAAACAGAGATGAATCTCCTTACTGCCTTGTTGGTTGTCGAGATCATGTGGAAGCGAACAAAAAACTGACAGCTCAAAAAGAGTGGTCGAACGATACTTTCCCATGAAACTTCCATACATTTCATTTCTTTCTTTTTCAAATAGAAAATATGACTTTATACTTAGTTCGTACTTTATATAATGCGTCTAACAAAACGATAATGCTTCTAAGAAAATAACAACGCTTCATGATTTTTTTTTTTTAAGGAAAGGACCCGCAAGTTGAAAATCTATATGTTACTTATCCAATAGAAAAAGAACCGAAAGAAAATAAATGTATATTTTGTAAGTTGGATACAAAGTGGAGACATGTCGAACTGTGTTCCTTTTACCGACCCAAAAACTATATTAAGTCGGGGTGGTCGGTCTGTTAATGTTTTTGCGACGTAATTTTAGTTTGTTAGCATTCAAATTATGTAATAATTTGATGTTTGTACAATACTATTTATTTGTATATTTGATCTTAGTGCTAAGTATAAATAATAGTCAATCAGTAAAAAATAGTCAACAAACAAAACAGCATTTGGCTAAACAACTTAACACAGAAAATGCTACTAAAATTTTTGCGGCCGGGATATTGCGCATGCACGTAGTAAAAATTTCACAAAATCTATTCGTTCAATTATTCTTATTTTTATTTGTATCGGAACCGTCAATTATTTTTTATTTAACAGGTAAGACAATTACACCTCAGAAAATGATAACCATTTAGAGACAAAATGTTAGACCGATCCTTGAAGTTTGTCTTTCTCCTTTTTTTTTTTTTTCTCTCCTTTTACGTCTTTGATGGGTTTCAAATGATATAGATTGATATACATGCTATAAATTGGAGTATGAGGAATCGACTTTTAGAATAATATTAACATTGACTATCACTTTACATATTTATGTATATCTCTTATCTTTAGTGTCTTAGTACATCAATGTGTCAATGTCTATAAAGAATGATTCTAATCCACAAGGAATGAATGATCACACCTTCTGCTCGCTATATGCGAGACCTTGATGGTCTCTTGGTTCTGGATTACGATATTCTTCTATCTTTTTATAACTATCTACAAACATATTCTTGCTATTTAATAAACCATAACTCACACAATATATTTCTCTGTTTTTTTCTTGTTTAAAATAACTAGTGCAATCGATCATCTAGAAACCAAGCTTTAGTTATGTGGACGAGATAAAATCAGCCAAGGTGGAGCCGTTGAATTATGATCCAGAAACATAAATATGTTTTGAACTTTTACGAAATTTTTGTTTAATGAAACTGTTGTCAAGTGGTTGCATTGCATTTATTAATAGCAAATTTGCTTCTCCAATAGCAAAATGACTGTCCAATGAGGGCATCTCCTCACGTGAAGTCGGCCACCACCAATTTATTTTCCAATAATTGATATGATTTCACAAACCACATAGTATTACTTTATTTTATATCTTTATAAAAAGATTTTGGTTTTTATTGTTGTTGTTGTTGTAATATTTTAATGAAGAACTATTAACATGAATCTTCAAAATATTTGGACAGAGATGGTACAACGAACGAACTATTTAAAATATTCTATAATAACTCTAGGGTTTATGTAGATTTTGTGTAGTCTGATAAAGAATTCCTACGTGTGAGGTTTTTTTTTTTTTGATAAAGAACGTGTGGTGAGATTACAAGGTCAAACACATGATTTGGGGCATCTGGACTATGATATATAATTGTATATTAAAATTTGAATAAGTATACAAAAAAAAGATATGCATCTCCACTAATATATCACATGAACACATGATATAATAGGTATGTAACAGAATCACGTACCGATCATTTTGGAATTCCGTTTACTTACCAAGTGGTTGTGGTCGAGGGTTATAAATTCTTAAGTGGTATTATACACATTTATAAATTGTAAATTTTGTAACATATAGTTGTAAAATTAAATTTGGTAATACAATAATAGTCAGTCCCAAACAATAAATAGCATGGCACTCGTAACAAAGACACACTCGACACTTATGAGTTTATGAATGAATGGCCCCGGAAAGATATACCTCCAACTAATTTACATTTATTTCTCTCGTTCAAATATGTCCTCTTACCATTGATTCATGAACTCTTACTCTACATACTAGATCGGAGAAAAATAATTACACATCAAATATATGATCAGTTCTCTTACTATGTGTAGTTATTTTTCCCTGGCGTACCATTTATTGATAAAACTAACATTTGTGTTTTTTTTTATAAAACTAATTAACATAGATCAGGAAAATGTCATTTATTGACAATACTACGATGTTCTGTTGGCCGAAAAAAAGAGAGTTGTTTTTTTTCTTGTTTACATCAACGTGCTGTTCAATAAAATAAACAACTACTTTTCAAATTTTTTATCAATGTGACATCTGTTTAGATTATGTCAAGTACTTCTGACAATACAATGCGATTATTTGAAAAAGATGAAGTATCTGTTCGATTCTTTTACTAGTTTCTTATAGTTAGTAAAGAGTAGTAGAGCACTAATGCAATACAATGCAAATATTTGAGGATACAGTTTTAACTTGGGTTTTAAATTTGAAAGTATATGTAAGCTACTAGACTCAAAGTCGAATTAGTAGTTTGTACTTTGTACTAGTGTTTTGTGTCGAATTATCAGCATCTAGACTCAAAGTCGGTGAAACGAATTTTATATTTTAGTTTATTTTCTGGGATTTAGTAAAAAATTAGTGTAGTTTTATGAGATTTCTTTAATAACGTAACGCTTAAACAATAAACAATACCAATCTACTCAGATCGTTGTAGTCAAACCGATATCTTTGACTTCCCAAATCCCACTAACAATTGAGTTAAAAATGACTAAAACGTTGGTCCACTCGGGGAATAATATGATCAATTATCGTATGATACAGTAAAAAATACTGTTGTGACTTGTAATGCGTTTAAACATAAGTCATACGAAAACAAATTTTATTTTTGTAAGCGAAAATGAGTTTGCAAACATTTGAAAAAATACTGTTATGATTACGTTTAGTTTTGCGAAATTTGATCTTCATTGAAAGTTTGAAAGAAAAAAACAATCAGAATAATGAGAGGTCAAAGTCAATTGGTCAATTATATAAGATGAGTTAGTTAAGAGTTGTTCACATTTGTATTTTGTAGCCAAATTTGTGACGTTACCTACGGCCGCAATTGCCTGTAATTACTACATATTCACACACACCATAATCATATAATAATTAATAAACAGATAAAAGCTATATGCAGTATACACAGTTCATTAACATATGAATTGTTATCGAACCATTTTTTACAAATTCGATAGTTGTAACCAAAAAAAGTTACGAAAAATAAAAGAATTAAAGAGAGGAAGAATCATGGACACATGGTTACATGTGAGATACTTCAATCCTAAAGATCCCCTTCCTCTAATCAGAATCTTTTCCACTTTCTCTAATCATATCAAAGCTCCATAACCATCTCTCTCTTTTCTCACAATATATATACATCTCTATATATATAAGCACCTTGTTCTCTTCACTAAATTACAAAACCAGTAAAATCGAAAAAGTTTGTATTTTTCTTTCTCTTGTGATCAATCTCTGATGGAGCAAGAACAACTACCTTCTACTAGTAGACCCAAGCCCAAGCTACTAAACCGGCTCAACACGTATGTTGATTCAACCCGGGTTGGTAAGCGGTTTAAAATCGCCGAACGTAATTCAACTTTCACGACGGAGCTCCGTGCTGGTACGGCGACTTTCCTCACCATGGCTTATATCCTCGCTGTCAACGCTTCCATCCTCTCTGATTCCGGTGGAACTTGTTCTGTTTCCGATTGTGTCCCACTCTGTTCAAACTCAACGATCCCATCTTCCCAGTGCACCGGACCGGGTCTCAGATTAATCCAACCCGACGTGTCCTGTAAATTTGATCCCGTTAATCCCGGTTACGCCGCATGCGTTGAAGGAATTCGAAAAGATCTAATCGTCGCCACCGTAGCTGCTTCCTTAATCGGCTGTGTAATCATGGGACTGATGGCGAATCTCCCCTTAGCTTTAGCTCCGGGAATGGGAACAAACGCTTATTTCGCTTACACCGTCGTTGGATTTCACGGATCCGGTTCAATCTCATACCAGACTGCACTCGCCGCCGTGTTCATCGAAGGATTGATATTTCTCTTCATCTCCGCCATTGGTTTCAGAGCAAAGCTCGCTAAACTCGTTCCTAAACCAGTCAGAATCAGCTCCTCCGCCGGGATCGGACTTTTCCTCGCTTTTATCGGATTACAGAACAATCAAGGAATCGGTTTAGTCGGTTACAGTCCTTCAACTCTCGTAACTCTCGCCGCATGTCCAACCTCATCACGAGTATCGTTAGCTCCCGTTATAACGTCGGGTAACGGAACCGTTAGTTTACTCGCAGGCGGAGCAGTTTCCGGCGATATCATGTGCCTTCACGGAAGAATGGAGAGTCCTACGTTTTGGTTAGGCATAGTCGGATTCGTGATCATAGCTTATTGTTTGGTGAAGAACGTCAAAGGAGCGATGATCTACGGGATCGTATTTGTAACGGCCGTTTCGTGGTTCCGTAACACCGAGGTAACGGCGTTTCCGAATACATCGGCTGGTGATGCAGCTCACGAGTATTTCAAAAAGATCGTTGATGTACACGTCATCAAAGAAACCGCCGGAGCTTTAAGCTTCTCCGGGATAAACAAAGGACATTTCTGGGAAGCTCTGGTGACTTTTCTCTACGTCGATATTCTAGACACGACGGGGACGCTTTACTCCATGGCTAGATTCGCCGGATTCGTCGACGAGAAAGGAGATTTCCCCGGTCAGTATTTCGCGTTTATGTCAGACGCGTCTGCGATTGTGATCGGATCGTTGCTAGGAACATCTCCGGTGACGGTGTTCATCGAATCGTCGACGGGGATACGAGAAGGAGGGAGGACAGGGATCACGGCGTTAACGGTGGCGGTTTATTTCTTTCTAGCGATGTTTTTCACGCCGTTGCTAGCTTCGATTCCGGCGTGGGCGGTTGGTCCGCCGTTGATATTAGTAGGAGTGATGATGATGAAATCGGTGACGGAGATCGATTGGGAAGATATGAGGGAAGCGATTCCGGCGTTTGTGACAATGATTCTGATGCCGTTGACTTACTCTGTAGCGTATGGATTGATCGGAGGGATAGGGACTTACGTTGTGCTACATTTATGGGATTGGGGAGAAGGTGGTATGGTGAAATTAGGGCTTTTGAAAAGGAAAGTTGAAGAAGAGGATCATAATAATAATGGAGTCGTCAAAGTTAGTGAGACTGATACCGTTTAGGTATTTTTTTCAAATATTTGTTACTATTGATTTTTAGATTTCTTTCCTAGGAAGAAAGGACGAGTGAATTGGATTATTGATTTATTTCTCTGTAGACAACAGTGTAAAAAATGAGGAAGAAAATTGTAAATTTTTTTGGTTGTGAATCTGAATAAAGAAGGTAACAAAACAAAAGCATAAGAACTCCTAACCAAAAAGGACTTTGTATATATGATGATTATATTGTCTAGCTCTCGGTTTGGTCTCTCAAACGCCTAATGGTACTCCTAACAGTGACAGCACTAGCAGTGTTCATAGTGTAAGCACCGCCTGCTTTGACTTTGCAGCAATCTTTGCAACCCCAAATGCCAACAGCTTTCCTCTTGACGGCGTACTTGCCGCAGAACTCGCAGAAGTACTTGCTGTGTTGGCTTACTTCCATCTTCTTGATCTGCTTCCTAAGACTTGCACCATATCTTGTACCTTTTCCAAACACACAAATTCATATTGAGGTTTCAATCATTATATTACAATCTGAATTTCATCACTTCTCTGTTCATGATCTGAATTTCAACCCTATGAATCATGAGGATTGTAAAGTAAATGCTATAGCCAAGGATTGTTAATAGAGTTTATGTGTATACTCACCATATTTGCCGACAATTCCAGCCTTCTTCGTTCTCTTGGTCTGAAAGAGGCAAGAGTCACATAAGTTTAAAGAAGGATACAATCTAAACAAGACACAAGCTCAAACAATAGAAATCAAACTACATTATGATTAAGCAAACAGATAATGGGTTGACAAAAAAAAAAAAAAAAAAAACATATAATGGAGTCAAATATACCAATCAAGGGTTAACTTAATCACCATCTCCAGACCAATACAAAAAATCTCTCTATCTTATGATCTAGAATAACAAACACAGAATTCTAAATCAAAGAGATTCAATTCGAGTGTGCGACAAATAGTACCAACTCACCATTTTCGCCGGCTAAGGAAGGAAAGCAGACGATTTGGCAGCTCCGGCGAAGAAGAAAGACATTGTTATTGATAAATACAGGCGGCAAGTAGAATTAGGGTTTTATCTAATGGGCTAACAAAAGCCCAATAAACCAATAGTAACCCCGTGTCGTTTTCGCTCGTGTGAAAAGGTTGTGTCATGTGTGATCATTATTGGAAAACGTAATATTCTGTAGATTCCACTATTCCAATGTTGTTGTCAGGTGAAGGAAACAGAGGCAAGAAGAATCAGAGATAGGGAGATTAGAGAGACGATGAATGTCATCGGAAGCAAGATCTGTATCTTCTCCGTCACTAGTTGTTACTCTCGACGAGAGAATGAGAAATCTAATTGGTTCAATTCGATTAATTACAAATCATCGTTTGATCCAAGATTTCCCAGAAATCTGATGAGTAAAACGGTCTCAGGGAGTGGAGTTGGAGAGAACCCAAGAACAAATGGGGTATCTCTCAAATCCAAGAACAAGTTGGAAGATTACAATACAGCTATGAAGAGATTGATGAGGAGCCCATATGAGTATCATCATGATCTCGGTATTACATTTTTTTCTCAACAATTGCGCACGATTTAATGATTTCTTGTTTCTCAAGAATAGAAAAGTGTTCATTTGACTCTTCGTATGTATCTAATTTTTTTCTAATTAGATTGGAACTGAGAGAGTTTTCAAGGAAGCTGAGTGTAGTTGTTTTGAAATCCAAGAATTTTGGACGTTATAGAGGCAAAATTATGAAATTGATTAGCTGTGTTCAAAGGATTTAGTGTTTTATTTATTCGATTCTAATTTCTATAGGTTAACATAAAGTGAAACCTTTATTGGATTGAAATAGTAAAATTTGGTTATCGCAGCTTAATTTATGATAGAGCTGTGAATGTAGCGTGAGATTTTGACAAATCTAAACTCCATTGATCAATATGTTGTGTTTCATGTGGATCCCAAGGTTCTATACGTGATGATGTTTCTAACAATTTTTTGGTCTTTGTCCTGTTTTTTTTCAGGCATGAACTATACATTGATAAGAGATGAACTGATCGTTGGATCACAGCCACAGAAACCAGAGGATATAGATCACTTAAAGAAAGAAGAGAACGTTGCTTACATACTTAACTTGCAGCAAGACAAGGACATTGAGTATTGGGGAATCGATTTGGAGTCCATTGTTAAAAGATGTAAGGAGCTCGGAATTCGTCACATGAGAAGGCCTGTAAGGCACATTTCTTGTCTTCTTCATCTCAACCTGTGAAATCATTTGAATCCAAGATTTTTATTATTAAATGTCTTTTCTTGTTTACTATATTAGGCAAAAGACTTTGATCCAGATTCATTGAGAAGCCAACTTCCAAAAGCTGTTTCATCTTTAGAATGGGCGGTTTCTGAAGGTAAAGGAAGAGTCTACGTGCATTGTACAGCCGGATTGGGTAGAGCTCCAGCTGTTTCCATTGCTTATATGTATTGGTTCTGTGACATGAACGTAAGTTAAAAAAGTTTCACTCAACTTAATTTCGAAAGTTTCAAACTTTTTTTGTGATCTGATTCTGTGTGTTCAAACAGCTGAACACGGCTTATGACAAGTTGGTATCAAAGCGTAAATGTGGACCGAACAAAGGAGCCATCCGTGGCGCAACATATGATCTAGCCAAGAACGATCCTTGGAAAGAGCCCTTTGAGAGTCTCCCTGAAAATGCATTCGAGGACATTGCAGATTGGGAAAGGAAATTGATTCAAGAACGTGTTCGAGCCATCCGTGGAACCTGAAATATCAGTAGAGGAACATATATATGTATTTTATCGAATAAAGAATCTGGACTTTTGTATATTCTTAATTAAGCTATGATCATTATAAAACCTTTTCTTCGAATCAATCCACCGTTGTTGTGTCATTAACCCTGTGGTTCTTGGCACTTGATAAGTAATTTACTGTTTTGACATTCGGTAAAGTGATGGCAGAGCTCAGCAGTTAACAACAAGAAAATATATCAGCTTTCTACGCTCAGAAATCGTATTTTTTAAATTATCTTGAGCAAACCATAAAGTCTATAAAGTTGCACCGCAATATTCAATAAATAACAATAGTGTTATCTACAACTAATGTTGAAAAAATTGGCTCATCTAAAAATGGAGACAAAAGGTGATGTATGTTCACACACACGTTAATAGAGTGTAAATGCATGTGTAATTTGGTGCGTGTGACGGTGAGAGTGTGAGCGTATGGGAGAGACTTGGGGATCAAGAAGGACACGGTCAAAAGTGACGGTGCTCCGGCTTTGTTTTCTCCCTTTTATTGGTGGCAGTTGGAAAATCCATTAATTAATTAAAGCGTATATATCTTATCTTCTTCTGGTTTAATTTCTGGTTTGATATGTGCATGTTTCTAAATAGATGCATTAATTCCTGTTTGATATTCTTGTTCTTAATATTATATATTTATATTCGAAGATGAAACTTGTGAATGTTGTTACTCAAGGTTCAAATAACTAATACATGATCATGCAAAATCTATCAATTTCAGCCAAAATTTTTTGGTAAAATTGGTAAAAAGATTTTGAACAACAAAATAATCGTGAAAAGCAAAACTTTAACATAATGTCTACCTAGATATTTTTTCGTGTATTAAACAGAATGCTATATAGAATTGACAACAGAATCATGTGTTTTATGCTTTTTTTCAGCCAACCCTACGTTTATACTTTTAAAATGGAAAATGAAATCAACTCGTCATGATATTTTATTTGGACCATAAACTCGAAAGGACTGATTCTTTCGAGTCTCTATTGTTAATCCCGACACTTGCCGCGTAAGTTTTCCAACTCCCGTTGACCTTTCTCCCCTTACAAACTCCGTATATATATATATATATGTATACACTCTCTTTGATCTTCACCCACTTCATTTTACAAACCAAGCACACTAATCTACCAAACAAAAAGAAGATCAAGTCCACAAAAGAAGATTTATAGAAATGGCCAAAATCATATCTTTACTTTTGACTCTCCTTTTCATCTCTGTTTCTCTATCGACGGCTAGAATCTTACCCGGAGAGTTTCTTCCGGTCATCTACGTCGGAGAGATATCTCCTGTTTCTAAGGAAGTAGTGAGTTGTGGAGGCGAGCAGGAGACAAAGACGGAATATTCTTCTTTTGTTCCTGAAGTTGTCACCGGGAAATTTGGCTCCTTGGTGTTGAATGCTCTTCCGAGAGGGAATCGTCCGGCGTCTGGACCCAGCAAGAAAACTAACGACATCAAGACTTAGAACTCTTCTTTGTCTCATCTTCTTGACTTTTTCTGTCCTAATTTTTTTTGTTCTTTTCTATAGAGATTCTTTGATTGATTTTCAAATATAAACTTTTGTAAATGTTACATAAATTACAGTAGAAGTTTAGAATCCACTAGATTTGGTATTTTTTTGATTGAAATGATGAAGCTAGAATGTTTCTCATCTTGTAATGATTTATCAATAATTTTTTTTATAAATATTAATTCGTTTCTATCTATTTCCTAAGGTTATTTGTTTAATTTGATTAGTTATTCAAAATGGTCAAGATACTATTTGATGAATCTGTGTTTCGAGGAAACTGTATGGTGTGGTTCCACGAAAGAGCAAAAATATTAAAAATGAAAATGGGCCGAAGGCGTTGACTTAACGCGTTTCCCCAACATATTGGGTATTCGTATGTGTTTCTAATTTTAATACACCAAAGTACGTTTTATGCATGATTTCTTCAACAGTTACATATACACGGTTTCAGTGTTGTATCCTCAAAATTCCATTTCATTAAATCCCCAGGCTTCGCCTAGATTATTATTTGTCTACTCTTCATAAAATCGAACAAAACGCTTGAGAATAACAAGCAAACCATTATTCTTGGAAGTTTTATTGTCATACAACGTTACCATCGCAACCACACAGCTCACAGTTGAGCTAACTCAAAGTGTAAAAAGACATTTTAAGTTTGTTTCAGACAACCGTTAAAACAAAACCGAGCTAGAACCAGTTCTTCTCTTTATGTTATCATGTAAAGATTCACTTGCATTCCTTCTCATAAACTTCGCTTGCATACTTCCAGTTGATCACCTTCCATACATTCTTCAGATACTCCGGCCTTACATTTTTGTACTGCAAAACAGAAAGAGTGATTAAAGCTTAAATCTTCGAAGCTGTAACTCATGAGTGTGAAGGGATCAAAAGTGTTGTTGTTACCTGTAAGTAGTAAGCGTGCTCCCAAACATCTATACCCACCAGAGGAACCAAGCTTCCTCCTTTTGTCACTAATGGATCCTGCACCCAAACAAACTCTTTTCTTCTTCTTTAAATCCATCAAAACTCACTTACATTTATGAATAGCCTTTTGAACAAATCGACATGGCATTCTTGATCATGGATAAGTTACCTGATTAGCAGTTGTGTCAACAACAAGCTTATTCAGTTCTTTGTCTAAACCGAGCCACTGAAACAAAGATAATCAATGACCATGGTTATATGTGAAGCACCAAAGTCAACAATAGGATTTGAAGATTATTAAAAGTGAAACTAGACTACTGACCACCCATCCCGAGCCTTGCACAGCAGCACCTTCAGCACTCATCTTTTTCACCAAACCTTCAAGGGAGCCAAAGTGAGTGTCAATGGCGCTGCCAAGAGATCCTTTTGGTGGCTCTCCACCACCTTCCTGTTATTTGTAAAACACAAACCATTAACCACAGAACAATCAAATGCACGAATTAGATAGATACTCAAAATCAAAAACTCACACTGGTAGGAGCAAGGTTCTTCCAGAAAATTGAGTGGTTCACATGACCTGCACAATAGAAACAGACCCAAATTAACCTCTATCCATTTTCCCGTATTTTACTGTGATAACATTAAGAAGAAAGATAAAAACCAAAACTTTAATTCCATTTTTTCCTCAATCTCATCAATCAATCGAAACTGGTTTTGAGCTCATCACCAGCAAGGCACTAGGCATCAACATAAGTAACCTCTAATCCAGCTTACTTCACTGCTTAAAGCTTTGAAGTATCATATTCATAGGAATCAGATTCAATATGAATCTGAAAGAAGTATGTTTCTATACTAAATCAAATACTACTTCAATTGCTAAACCTCTCGCGCTAAATTCGATTGATCACACGGCCGCAGCAAGCAAATTAACCTAAATTACATCGACCAATAAAATCGAGATCGGGAAAAAAGTCAGACAAACCTCCGCCGTTGAACTTGATAGCACTCTGCAACTTAACAACAGTGGAAGCATCTCCTTTGTTGACAGCCTGATCCAGCTGCTCAAGAGAATTATTGTAATTAGTGATGTAAGCCTGGTGATGCTTCTGGTGATGAATCTGCATGATCTCTCCACTAATCGCCGGCTGCAATGCGCCATAATCGTAAGGAAGATCCGGAAGCGTAAAAGTCTGGAGACCACGGAATCCAAATAGCCTCGAATACGTCTCCTTCAATCCGGCTAGGGTTTGTCTACTCGCTATAGAACGAATCGCCATTGTTGATACTGAGAATCTTTCTTCCTTCTTCTTCTCTATGTGGTGTTTGTGGTTTAGTGGTCGCCCAAAATGAAAATGGGATTAATTGGGATGTGAATGATAAAATCACTGCCTGTCACATTTGGATAGAGTAACAGTTTGACACGTAGACAATGTATTAAGGTTATGTGTCGCTTTAGAGATAATGGGCCGACAGATTGGATTACTGAGCCCAAAGGCCATGATATAATATATCTTTTTGCAAAAAATTTAATATTTCTTTGACGGCTAATTTGTTTATTTTTTCTGAGAAAATGTATGCGAGATGACGATGAATGATAAAAGTGTGAATCGAAAGGAAAATATAAAGAAATGAAGAAAGTTGACTAGAATCGGAGAATTTATGGTTGAATTTGGATGCATGTAAAAAAGCCAATTGTATTTGGTTCCTTGGTTGATAATAACAAATTGACGTCATTCTCCGATCAGTTTCAGGCTTCTCTGATCCAGAATCCACCATTGTATCCAGGAAATCTGAGATCGCAGATTTAAGGCGAGACCTTTTGAAGCCGAAGTTAACGAGAATCGGAATTGGCCTCTGGAAAGTTTGAGAATTTGCTTAATTTCGGGTCTTGGGATCTCCGATGGACAGTTCAAGTGACATCGATGTTGATTGCGACGGGAGAAATGAAGGAGGATCTTCATCAGATTATCGATTGTTGGGTCGCCAGACTACGGTTCATCAGTTCATGGGCGGTGGCAAAGGCGAGTTCTTTCTCTTTCTCATTTTTTTCATCGGTTTGGTAGTTTCCTATGAGAATTTCCCAGATTTATCGTGTTGGAGATGATACTTTGTGGAAAGTTAGGGTTTCTGATTTTGCTTGGCAAGTGCATTTCCTATTCTGATTTTTATCATCATTAGGTTAGTTTCCTATGAGAATTTTCCGGATTTACAGAGCACAAAATGCATATTAAAGATAGTACTTAGAATAGTTAGGGTTTCTGATTTTAGCGGGCTGTTGAAGTTGTAATGCGTGCAAGATGAGAAATTTGGCAGGTGAAAGTTAGGTTAGGGTTAGATGGATTCAAATCTGGATATCATTTTCCTCTAGGCAAGAAATGCGTGAGAAGCAAAAAAATCCACTGTTTGTGAACCTTTGAGAATGACTCTCAACTATTTTTATGGCTTTGTTCTTATCTGCAGCTGC
Organism: Cardamine flexuosa; assembly: GCA_963555745.1. Classification (NCBI taxonomy): domain Eukaryota; kingdom Viridiplantae; phylum Streptophyta; class Magnoliopsida; order Brassicales; family Brassicaceae; genus Cardamine; species Cardamine flexuosa. The sequence continues at coordinate 3,470,209 of OY743219.1, read as the reverse complement.
TGACTTGCTCTTATGGAGGAGACGACATCTTTCTTTGGGGGTTATCATTGTATCAACTGTAGCTTGGCTTATATTCGAGCTTTCCGGGCTGCCTTTCTTATCTGTTTCTTCAGATGTCTTACTGATCTTGATCATTATATCATTCATCCATGCTCGGGTTTCTGCTTTTAGGAATAGGTGTGCATTACTTATTCACCCTGCTAGTTTTCGTCCATAATTCTTGGCTCTTTATGTGACTGATCTCTTACCTGTTTTCTCCTTACAAGCAGACAGCCGAATTCATTACCAGAGCTTGTTCTATCAGAGGAAATGGTTAATAGTGCTGCAGCTTCTTTCCGTATAAAACTTAATCACTTACTTGTAATGGCTCATGATGTTACAGTTGGCAATGATTTTCGACTCTTCTTCAAGGTTACGAAGCTAAACCCTTTCATGAAACTCACAACGATATTGATTGTAATAACATAAGCATCTTGACAATTTTTCTTTTAGCAGGTGGTGATTTGTCTCTGGCTTCTCTCTGCCATCGGTAGCTATATATCTTTCTGCACTCTTGCTTATATCGGTTAGTAACTTGATCCCTAAATGCAAATGAAAGAACTAGCGTTAGTGTGTAAACTCTTATATATATATATATGATGAAGTTTATGGTATTATGGTGGGAACAGGGACCATCCTATCTGTAACAATACCGGCTTTGTACAGCAAATATCAAAGCAAAGTAGACAAGTGTTGCGGGTTGATTCACAGGCGGTTTTCTCATCACTACAAAATAGTGGACGAAAATGTTATAAGCAGACTCTCATCATGGAACTTAAACAAGGATAAAGATTCATGAGCTTAACTCTTTGGTGATTCTGAAAATGCTTTTACTTGTTTTCGTTTAGTTTGGTTTTCTTGTTATTCACCATGTGTAGTATAACTAAACGCCATATCCAGAATGAATATAAGATGGTTTCTTACTTTTGTTCAAGTAGATTAACTGTGGCTTCATCCTAAAGTTTACTCTGTAGCTTATGTTCGCTAAACGACGTCTTTGCTCATGACAATAATGAGATGCTTTAGATTTGGATTAAAAGTACAAATAATTCTCACATTCCTTTGGCCTTTGGGGATTGATCAGCCCAAGGTTAAAAGACCATATGTCCAGTAATGTTAGGTAACGTGTCCATGTCACGTAAGCTTTTGCTTGTACGAAATAATCAATAGAAGAATCTCATATACTCAAATTTAATTGGACTACTAAATACAATACTACAAGTCTACAATACTACTTTATGAATTACTAAGTCATTTCCGTTATGTATGGTCAATTGACTCAATTCCATAAGGATGAGCAAACTCTATTACATATTCCTATGATTCCACTTCTGATTTCTTATTATATTTTCTTCCAACTACTATCAATTATAATATGATATATTCAAAATGGAATTCCTAGAGTAAAATATATATCCATGTCTTGTCCACCTACTATATATTATATTAGTAAAAAGAATATTACTGATATCACAAAGGTGGACATGCTTCACAACCATTTCTACAACAAAAAATAAAAATATAATAAACGTCAGTAAAATATCCACTTCATAGTATTATGTTAATATGTTATATTTAAAAATTTATACATTACACACTATAATTATATTTACTTATTCTACTGTAATTTTAAAATTTTATATCACTATTTCGTTTTAATTTCTTCAACTCCTATATCATTTTGTATGTTATAAACTGGTCACAACTTATAGATACGAATTGACTAAATACAACCTTAAATATTCTGAATACAAAATATATATGAGACCTGTATTAACAACTTCTGACCAAGCATATGATCCACAGAAATAGTAAATACACACACACAATAGATTCGTGTATGGGTTGATGGATCTCACACGTTGTAGTGTTGTTATCAACTAATGGAACTATTGAAGCTAAGAGAGACAAGTTTTGTGTCTTTTGCGTGAACTTGTATTTCTATTTATTTCATTTGTATTTCTACATTAATTAATTAGTGTGTTTGAATTGGACTCCTTATACTTGTGGACCCGTAAGTGCCACATGAATTTTTTTATGGACCAGTCAATTCGTAAGCCAACTACATACACATAATTAATGTTTCATTATCGGAATATTTTGAATCGTCATCTAGATAATCTTCGAATTTTACATACCATCATGTAAAATTTGTAAAGACCATTGGAAAATCCATTTACCTTGTCACCTTGACCAACTCCACATACATGTGGTACTGGTAACCAAAATTATATAACTTTCATTTGAACATTTCGCTCAAGAATAATACTATTAACGCTTAACAATTGCATTGAAACCCATATTGATTACTAATGATCTATCTACCCACAGGAAACCCCAAATCATGGAACAAATATATTATATTATATGTTAATTATATTCGACATGATTAGTTGGGAATATGATACCACAACCATATGGTTTATATAATCCAATATTGCTTTTCTACACCAAATCTCATTTGTAGTTTCTTCTTATTTGATAATTTAATTCCTTTTAGCTTGATTCCAAAGTTCTTAAAACCACTAATAATGAGTTTGTTAGTTGTCAATTCTGATATATACTAAACTAATTAATCGTTTTCTTATTTGTCTTATTCTTCTTTGATATACATAATGCTTCTCCAAATTACAAACACCGATACAACAAGGGAATTGAACAAAAATAGAGCCCCATAAATAAAGATTAAAATCAAATTCCGGAAAAGCAATACGCTATAAATTATTTAGTGGCTTAGTGCATGCTCTAATTTGTGTGTCTAGCAGAAATTGCAAACAATAGCTAGTTCCTCCAATGCATGTTTTCCAGAGAGGAAAAAAAAACGAATAGTACTATATAATAACAATGAGAATATAAGTTTGATACCAATATATAGGAGAAGAAATTTGACTTTTAGCGAATTAAAACAAAATTAATAGTAACGATTCACTTGCTACATATAAATAACAATTATAAATTTGTTTACCAAAGAATTTATTGGACCTACCACATCATATCTCTCTCTATAACAATCTAAACAGAGTCGCCCATAACTCCATTTATTACTCTTTTTATCACAGCTTGACATAAATATTTTTGTCTTCCCTCATATTCACTCACAAGTCACGAGAAAGAAACAAAATCATAAAAACTGTGATTTCAGATCGAATCAAAGCTCCGAAAGAAATAGTGAAGAGAAAGAAAAACAAAACTCATTGCGAGGGTTCTTAAGAGCATGAGGGATATTGATTCCCTCTTCTCCGTCTCTTTTGTCATCAGATTTGAGCAACAAGACGATTCTTGAAGGTGAAGTAAATCAAGCTTTCTTCTCTTATCAGTTTCTCAAGCATACCTCAAAGATGGTTCGGTTGTTACTTGAGCCTGAAGCAAACCCACCCGCCGAAGCAAGCCCTAAAACCAGAGGCATAAACGATACATACTTCGACACTAACATGGTCATCATTTTAGCTGCTTTACTCTGCGCTTTAATCTGTGCTCTTAGTCTTAACTCAGCCTTGCGATGTGTCCTACGCATCACACGGAGATTCACATCGGATCAAGACGAAAACGCTTCAAACGCAAACGCAAACGCGAGTTCAGGACATTTAGCGGCTTCCACGGGAATCAAGAAACGGGCGTTGAAACAAATCCCCATGGGACTGTACGGATCAGGGATCATAGACATGAAAGCTACGGAGTGTTTGATCTGTCTCGGAGATTTCGTGGACGGAGAGAAAGTTAGGGTTTTGCCAAAATGTAACCATGGCTTCCATGTGAGGTGCATCGATACTTGGTTGCTCTCGCGCTCCTCTTGTCCTACTTGTAGACAATCGCTACTCCTTGAGCAACCGTCGTCGACGATGGCTGTTTCTTCCCCCGCGGGATGATGACGTGGCAGTTTCCGTCATATGGGGGACACAACTTAGGTGGGCTTGGTTTTTTTTTTTGTGTGCAAACTGAAAACTAATGTGATTATGTTATGTACACATATTCTAGTGATGGTGAATTTAATGTGATCAATTCTGGATTTGGATCTTTAACCAATTAAGTCTTTACAATTGTTTTTTTTTTTTGGGTTAACTTTTACCAATTTTATAATTAGAAGATTGTCGGCAGCTAAACTGGTCTACCTGTACACCTTTAAGGAAAAAGAGAAAAGAAAGACAAACTTATCTGATCCACTCTCCGTTTTGAAGAGATGATAGACGTAAATTAAGTTCAAATTTTGTTTGTTAGAAAGAAAAAACATAATGATAAAATGTGGATACTTAATCATTTTCAGATGTTCTTAATTAACATTCAACTTGCAACAGTTACGAACGATCTAATAAGTAACTTTACATATTTTTTTTCAATTCTTTTTGTAAAAAGTACTTAATCTAGGATTAATTAATTCTCTACAACAACAACTACTTAATCTAGGACTGCTTAATTCTCTATTATGACACGTGGCAGTGGCAATATATGGGCCTAAATTTCCAATGATTAAGTAAATGTTGTTCTCTTGGTGGCCCGCAAAGTCATTTTGAGGGGATAGCTTCGCGTTTAGAAATTTTTATAAACGGTTATGAAAACTCGTTTTTCATTTTTGTTGTTAACGTATAATTGTATAAGCCATCTTAAAATTCTCGCGTTTGCACCTACCGTTTCTGTTTGGTTTGTGAATTACATATCTACTTTAAACAATTTATGTCGAAGTGCTCTTATATATGCAAGTGATTAAGTTCATTGGCATTCCACTATCTCTTTTAGTAAACTTAAATGGGACAGTCAGTGGTTATAGCAAAAATTAAGGACGTAATTTTGTTTTTTTTTATTGCGTATGCATTAGATTTAGAGGTAAGTGTGCTTTTGCATTTCCCTTTCACATTTGACGATTGTGATTGCGTTTAAGGTAACCGTCTTTTTTTTTTCTTTCGATAAAGTGTTTGGTAACATTCGGCATTTGTATTTTTCTTAACATTTGGTATTTAGCGTTTGCATTTGTGTTCATGTTAACGGTTGTCTTTGTGCGCATTTATGTTTGCGTTTACGTTTGTGTTTAGAGTTTTGTTTACAATAGTGATAAATTATAATATCTAAAACTAAAAACAAGTAGCAAAGTTCCTACACTCTCTACTCAATATTTGTTCTTCAGCTAAAGCTCTACCCATCTGAATGAAAGACCTTCGACCAGTCCCCCTTTTTTATTCATTTGTAAGTCTTTAGGGAGCCGAGCCATACAATATTACTATTTGAAAAGTGCATCTAAACAAAATAAACGATAAATAATATTTCTATTGTATAAAAATTTGAGAATTTTGTATATTGTAAAGTATGAAAAAGAAAGAAACAAATTTTCCACCTACTTAATTAGCCTACTGATATCAAAGGAAATAAATCAAACAAAGTTATTACAAGAATTAAAATGTAGACCAAAATAAATTAGCCGATAATGATTAGGAAGACAATCACTATGTTGACAACAATGAAATTAGTCAACTAACATTTTTCAAATAAATAATTTTTTTTGATAAAGTAAACATTTTTCAAATATATATTACAGTTAAAATAACATATACTACTAAATACCATTAACTTAATGACAGAGTGATATTCTCTCAAAAATAATTAGATTCTCTTTTTAATAATTAGATTTCAATTTTGTTCTTATAATATATATATATATATATATATATATTATGGATGTCACGTGTGTATAGTTATGTAAATCCAGCTATTAGTGAATGTTTATGCATTGAAATTGTAAGATATCCCTTGTACTCTCTAGTCTCTCTATATATAGAACCCCCTATATACTCATTGAAAACAATGAGAGCACAAAAACAAAAAGAAAGTAGAAAAAGAACATGAAGTATTTGTGTTTTATCGCGTTTTTAGCTATTGTGATCGCACAAAACTACAGTGATCTAGTAGTTGAAGCTGCGTCGAGTGATAGGTTCGTGAGTAGGAAAGGCGTCCAATTTATTCTCAATGGGAAAACATTTTACGCCAATGGTTTCAATGCCTACTGGCTCGCGTACGAAGCAACCGATCCGACCACAAGGTTTAAGATCACTTATGCGTTTCAAAATGCGACCAGTCATGGTATGACCATCGCTCGCACCTGGGGGTTCCATGATGGTGGCTACCGCGCTCTCCAAACCGCCCCTGGTTCCTACGATGAACACACTTTTCAGGTAAGTGTAATCTAGTACTATATAATAGAGGTCTTAATGTAGAGAGATTTATTTATTTTTCATATAGAGAGATCTAGTACTATATAATAGAGATTTATTAAAAAAATAATAGAGATTATTAAAAAATAATTTTTTTAATCTTCACTATACCACATGATCTTTAAAAAACCATAAGGCTTTGATAAATGAAAATTTGTTGGTTATGCTGTTTTCTCTTGTTAATTTTTAATGTCTATTTTGTTGTTTTTCTCATAAAGAGTGAAGATTTTCAACCTAAACATATACTGTATCTGTTATTTGTAGTTAATTAATTTGTCTTAAATTTTTGCTGGTGGAAAGGGTTTGGATTTTGCGATAGCCGAAGCTAAAAGACTCGGAATAAAAATGATAATCACCTTTGTCAATAATTATTCCGACTTTGGAGGGAGGAAACAATATGTGGCTTGGGCTAAAAGTAAAGGCCAAAATGTAGCTTCCGATGACGATTTCTACACAAACCCTCTTGTTAAACAATTCTACAAGAACCACGTCAAGGTACAAAGACAAATGAATTCAACTCTATAATTTCTTCTTTAATTTATCTACTCAGACTGATAAATTAATATTCATAACAAAAATATTTTAGACCCTAAAAATTTATACAACTTATATATGTAGACTATGGTGAACAGAGTGAATACATTTACAAAAGTTGCATACAAAGATGAACCAGCCATTATGGGTTGGGAGCTAATGAACGAGCCACAATGCAAAGCAGATCCAAGTGGAAAAACCCTTACGGCTTGGATTAATGAAATGGCTCCTTATGTGAAATCAGTTGACTCAAAGCATCTACTCTCCACTGGTCTTGAAGGCTTCTATGGTGACTCATCTCCTCAAAGAAAGACTTCTTTAAATCCAGTTGCAGCCAACGTTCTTGGAACTGATTTCATCGCTAATCATAATCTCGACGCCATTGATTTCACATCGATTCACGCTTACCCTGACTTATGGTAAGTTATTACAATGCCAACAAACTTACACATTGATCAGACTAATTTAAAACAAAAATCTTTTGTATCCTTTTTTGTTTAATACAACAAATTTTTATTTTTATTTTATTTTATAGGTTTCCAAACATAGATGCGAAAGCTAGATTGGACTACTTAAGAAAATGGATCGAAGGACATCTGGAAGATGCGCAGAACATTCTTAAAAAACCTTTGATCCTTGGAGAATTTGGGAAACCATCGAACATACCAGGATACACTCAGGCTCAGAGAGACGCTGTCTTCACCACAACGTATGAGACCATTTACGCGTCTGCGCAAAAAGGTGGTCCAGCCGCAGGAGCATTGTTTTGGCACGTTATTAGCGACGGCATGGACAATTTCAAAGATGCACTCTCCATTGTTCTTAGTGACAATACATCGACTGTTAATATTATTAGTCAGCAGTCTCGAAAGTTGGCTTTGCTTGTTGGCAAAGGAAAGTCAAGTCGCAAAATTAAAGATTAAGGTTTAAATAATTTTATACCTTCAAAAAAAAAAAAACTTAATAGCATTTGTTTGCACATAAACTCTTCTACAAGTGTTGGATTTGTCTACAAATTTTACTTTACAAGGCACATACCTTTTTCTTGTCTGAAAGTGATCTTACAAGCTCTAAGTATCTGTTCTTGTAATGATCAACAGAGATACATAGCTGTCTTATAGCCTCTCTTTTCTCTTCCTCTTTTTCTGTTATCACATTTCTCTGCAACTCAACTTGTTTCTCCAGTTCTTCAACTCTGGCTCTAAGTTCTTCCACGACACTCTTGTCGGTTCCTGATTCAGACATAATCTCAGAGTCTTTAAAACACACCTGGTTCAAACACTCCTCCATTTGCTCGATTTGGATTTCTCTTGATCTCAGCTCTGCTCTTAAGCTATCTACCAAGTCAGCATTCTCGGTCTTGCATTCACTCAGCATCTCCAACAGCTTCGAAACCTCAACTTCTGATACACCTAAGCACTCTTTGATCACCTCAAGATCGCTTTATAAATCCTCAATCTTGTGACTTGAATCTGCTAGCTTAGTTTCTAACTCAAGCTTATACCTTTTCTCAGTTTCAATCTCTATGTTTCTTGCTTCTAACTCCCCCCTTACAGTTTCAAGCTCGGCACAAAAGATATCAGCAATTTGAAATGCAGAAGGGTTCTTCTCAGCTTCACCGTTTAGTCTTAAGCTCTGTAACATCTCGCTACTCGTTGTACTCCCTTGTGAGATAAGTTGGTGCTTAGGAGATGAGTAAGAGGTTCCTGACTCTAGAGAAGGAGTAATAACAGACTTAAAAGAGTTCACATGCGCCATTGAAGAGGGTTTAGTGGCATTGCTTTGATCTGAAGATGACAGTTTAAAATCAAACTTGAGAAGACCGTTGAGGAGCTCTTGGTTCAAATCGTTGTAAATCTCGCTAAGAGACTGATATAAGCAAAGAAATTTCTCTGTTGACTCGTGTTCACCATCTTGGATCAGTTTTAGCATACTTTGGACATTCTCATTTATATCTGTGGAAGCAAATATATACATGTAAGTTGTGTGTTGAACAGACTAACCAATTAATTAAGACAATATAAAGATTTTGTACCTGTTAATATTTCTGCTAATGGCTTTGAATTATGTGGCCATAATGATGAAACAACATTCTCTGATCCTGTTTCTGTGGTAGAATCCATCTAATAGTGTATGAAATAAAGAAAATTAAACATGAGAAAACAATTTTAGACAAATTTATCAGTATTAACAATGACCAACACATTAACCAATTTGATATTGGAAATATTCAGAAGCAAACCCAAAATTATTCCACAAGTTTAGCAATGAGAATTCGGAAGAAGCTCAGATTCGATAAGCAACTATTATTGGGACAAAAATGGAATTTTCTCAAGAATTAAACACTGTGAAGAACTTCAGCAAACCAAAATAATATTCGGAAAATTAGATTTGTAAACCCTAATCAGAGACGAGTCGGATGATCTCTCCCCTAAATTCTTCGATTCCCAGAGATTTTACTGACCTGGACTTGATTTTGGTCGAGAGGAGTAACCTATTTTTTTTCGATTACAGCTTTCAGGAGAATAGTGTGAAGAGGATTTGAAATTAGGGATACGAGTTCCGATGAAGAAGCTGGAAAGATTTGTGAGTTTAAAAAAAAAAAAAAAAAGAGAGAAAATGGCGGTCTTTTCCATTCAAAATTTCAACTGCGTGCAACACTATTATAAAAAGTAAAAAGTAAAACCTAAAAAATAATAATAATAAAATATGCACTTTGACTTTAATGTCGTGTAATATATTATCAAATTTTAATTTGAAAAGCATTTCACAACCACATATATCAACAGCTCACCAAAAATTTTCCTTTGTTTATGTTACCTTCTTCTTTAGACTCAGAGTAAGATTAGTATATGGGACGCGAATGAATATTAATTACTGAAGACGAATATATCCGGTTAAATTTTTAAAAAATGATGATCAGGATAGGACCAAGATTTATATATAAACCGAATTTTAAATGATACAGGTTCATCAGGTCCGTCTAACTTGGACTCCCCAATTGACATGTTTATGTATCCTTAATTCGCATACTTTTTCTTAGTTAAGTTTTATTGTATCTTTTAAAGTTACTTTATACTTATTTTAAATATACAATTAAGAAAGTGCACGTACTAAACGTTTAGTGATTATTATAGGAGTATAAGAAAAGCTGTTCAATGATAATAGAGAATCCACAATGATTGAACAGTTATAAAAGAATACATATAAGCGTCACTAGCTAAGAACTTTTCAGACAGAGTGAAATGTTTTTTCATCACTATATATCCCAATACTATATTAGTATGCATGTCAATTATGTCATATTTTAGTGCACATGCTACTGCAGTTTCGATTCAACATAGTTGGAGTATTCAACATTCAATTGATGCCTTTTAATTCAACGAAATCATTTTTGCATCATCGAGACCACTGTTTGATAAAATGTATGAATGCTTACTTTCCACAGATAAAATATGAATAATTTAGTCACATTTTTGGTTATAAAAACTAAAGTACATTATAAAATGGCAAAAATGTTATTAACACGTAATGAAAAATGAATCTGATTCTCTTGTCCACAAAGACACTGACAATTGGCAAAAGGCTTTCTTTTCGGCACATGTCTCTCGTCTGGCCATTTCATGTCATCTCACACTTTTTTCCTTTTCTCCTCTATCAAAAGTTATCATTTTTTTTTCCGGGCTTAGCTTACAGAATATAAAATATCGAAATTATTTTAATTAATTAATCACGTATTGCTAAGAAAATTTAAATCATAAAAATATATTATTTTATGAAACATTGAAATTGCCGAATTTCTACCTATCACAGACGAATTATATTACAAATGTTCAAAAATTAAATCTTAATTTTTTTTTTCCACAACCAGTTTTTGGATTTCCTCCGGACTTTAAAGACTACGCGTTTTGTTATATCCTCAAAATATGGACTATTTTCCGTACTAGAAAATAAAAACTGGAACTAATCAAAAGTCATGTATATCGTATAAGTCATTATCCTATCACGTTCATTTGTCTAGCATGGAAAAAATTTAAAATGAGTTACAACTAACAATATAGGTGACAAAATAAACCAAAAATTAGGGAGGTATGTGAAAAAAGAAAAATAGAATAGACGCTTTTGTTACCCACTGAAAAGCAGGAATATCTTCATCTTTGTTTGTGACATTTCTCCTTTTCCCCCTTTTCAATCAGTATTTAATTTTTTGCACCTAAATCCTTTTTCTTGACTTTTATCCTTCTTTAATTTAAAGAAAAGAGGAAAAAAACATTGCACAAAAGTCACAACTCTTTCAAAAAAAAATTTAATTTAATGATTCTACGTAAAAGTCATAAAATTTTTCTCAAGTCGATTAAGATTTGTCTGATCCGATTTTTATTCGACCCTCGTTTATTATTATTTTACAACGTAATGGTTTACTTACTTGTTTAACTTTGGTTTCACGTAATCAGAAGCAGAATGTGAAGATTGCATATTGACCAAATAAATGAGTGATGATTCAATGGTTAGAGTTTTGTTGAGTAAGGTAAAACTAAAACCTTTGATTACAAGTTACAACCATTTGTTTTGAACTTTATTCTCTGGGGAAACTCGTATGGTACATACCTTTAGTTAAAACTTTAAACCAAATGGTTCCTTGTAAATTTTTTAGTATTTCTCTAGAGCTACGACCACTGAATTGGTCAATGAAATCTATTATCTTTGCATTAGAAAAGTTGACCGGGAAAAGAACTATTACTGTCCTACCTAATTAATTAGCTATCGGATATAACTTTAATCAAATTACGAAACAAAAACATAGCACGGGTCTTGATAACACACGTGACATACCTGAATCTATGTAACATTTTATAACAACGATAACTGTTACTAGTAGTCTATTTCTTTATCACATTGTATAATTGAATCCAGCTATGAGATGACTTTACTTTACTAGTTGAGATTGAATATCATTATGTCATTCTCAACGCTTGGTAATCGTAAATCTCGAACTCAACTTTAAACTGGAAAATCCGATCAAGAATGAAGATGGTACCAACTATAAGAATATAGTCAGGACGGACAATTATTACTCATTGACTATCCCAACTATAGGAATATGCATTAAACCAAGTGACCATATACAAAAGTCGAAAAACCCACAATCAAAACTATAAAATAATATTTCTTCCGTTTTTATTTATTTATGATTTTAGGTTTTTTCACATATATTAAAAAAAAAATTAATTTATCTATTTTACCTTTGATTATTGTATAGTTAATTTTATTTTATTGGTTATGACAATAAAATAAGAAGGATAAAAATAAAACTCTCACCAAACATTTGTATTAGAATCCCAAAATAACAAATAAAATGAAATAAATTTAAAAACTTAAAATTATAAACAAAAAGAAACGGAGAAAGCATAAAATAAACCACTTTACATTTTATCTTTTTAATTCTCGTAACAAAAGCTCATTTTGAGATTGCATTGATCACAAGATTCACAACTAATTACGGCATCAAATTCATAAATTTGCAATTAAAAAAAAAAGAAAAAATCTTTACAATCAAAAAATGAAGAAGGAAACACCTGCACTGTACAAAACAAAGAACCAATGTTTATTTGATGGTAATAAAGTTTATTCTTTTTTACAAAAATCTTGGTTCTTTTCTTTAGAATATCTGTAAAAAAACAAATCACATTTTCATTGCTTTATTCTGTTAGATATTTTACTAAATACATAATTTAAACTTATCCATTGTTCAAAATAATTTGGAAACAAATCTGCTATATACCTTGGTAAATTTTGTCCAAGGTGTATTACAGGTCATTTTCTTAATTTATAAAAAATACCATCAGTAATTAAAAATTATATTAAAAACCAAAAACAATCACCCAACTGAGAAAATAAGAGATATTTTCCACTATATATGCGCTTTGACATATATGTGACAAAGACACATAGCACACTACTGTGGAAGAAAACCCATAAAAATCTCCGGCGTAACCGATGGCGGAAGAGAATCATCAAGGAGAAACCCTTAAAATGAAACCTAAAAGAAAACCACCACACTTTGTGCTAATACACGGCATGAGCTTAGGATCATGGTGTTGGTACAAGATCAAATGTCTCATCGAAGTCTCTGGCTTTACCGTCACTTGCATCGACCTCAAATCCTCCGGCATCGATCCTACCTCCGCCGATTCCCTCACTTCCTTCGACCAATATAACCAACCACTCATCGACTTCCTCTCCTCTTTCCCTGAACAAGAACAGGTCAAACCACCACAAAAAGACCTAATTCAACTCATTTCTTGAATCTGGAGTATAAGCAAACTCAATCTGATTTCTCTGTTCTGTTTTTTTTGTCATCAGGTGATACTTGTGGGACACAGTGCAGGAGGGCTTAGCCTAACGGGCGCGATACAGAGATTCCCTAAGAAGATATGTCTCGCTGTATTTATCGGAGCTTCGATGCTCAGATACGGGCTTCAGACCGATGAAGATATGAAAGATGTAAAACATATATACCATACCATTTTCCTTAAAAATCAAGTTAACTTGTTTGTGACGTTAATGTTGTTTGTCACAGGGAGTGCCTGATCTATCAGAACATGGTGATGTCTATGAGCTCGGTTTCGGTTTAGGACCTGAGAATCCTCCGACCAGTGCTATAATCAAACCTGAATTCCGAAGACAACTCCTTTACCACATGAGTCCTCAACAGGTTTCTTGCTGTTTCATTTTTATATGCTCTCGAAATAGCCGAATATTTGATGTTTAGATTATTTTAAAATGAAAAGTATTCATATAAATTTAATAAAAAAAGTTTCAATTTAATACATAAACAAATATACAACTACATGTGTCTAATTTAAATATTTGTGATTTTTTTTGTCTGCTATTGTTTTGCTCTGTCGAATTATGGTTGTCAGGATGTTGCATTCTGAATTGGAATGGTCAGCAAATCAAATCAAATATTACAAACTTTTTTTAATCCAATCCAAATTAATTTTCAGTTTTTTTTTGTTTTTCTGCTGGCGTCAAGGAATGTTCATTGGCTGCATTAATGATGAGACCAGCACCAATTCTGGCGTTAACGACTGCAAAATTCGAAGAAGAAGAAGGAATAAAAGGACAAGAAAAGGAGGACGATACGGAGCACGTGCGGCGCGTGTACATAAAGACGTTACATGACCGGGTGATGAAACCGGAGCAGCAGGAGGCAATGATCAAACGGTGGCCTCCGAGCCAAGCTTACGAATTGGACAGCGACCATTGCCCTTTCTTCTCTAATCCTTTTGTTCTCTTCGGTTTACTCATCAAAGCTGCCGTTTCTGCCGGTTCTATTTAAAAACATTCAGAGATTATGTGTATTTTTGATTTAAAAAACCGGTTAAGTTGATCGATTTTTGTGTTATTGTTTATTATTTTAAAATTTAAATGACTATTAGTGGTTTTAAAATAAAAATGTTTCTATTGCGTCATAAAACTCATAAAAAAAAAGTTGGTTTGGATTTTAGTAGTTTACAATTGAATTCCGGTTAACGTGTAAGCCGTATCGGCAAACGTGTAGAAATGTAAAATGGAGCAAAATAAGTAAAAGAGTGTAATGAGAAAAGATAGTCTAGTGTAGTGGTTGAAGTTTGTAAGCTTTCTCCATAAATTTCTCTGGAGAAGATGAATTGATACAGTGATACAGAGATAGAGAGAGACTTTGTGTGTGTGTATCTTACGTTAAGAAGAAGAAACCATTCTCTCTATTTCCACATTCCTCCATCTTCCTTATTTTCATGGTGAGTATTTCTCTAAATTCGACTTCCTCCGTATCCGACAATCACAATATTCCGATAACAGTCACACGTTTCGTTGATTTTTTTGTGTGTGTTTCCAGCAGATTTGAATTATTCCGACGCTTTCAGTGAAAAGAAGAAAACAAATTAATGATGGAATCAGAAGCAGAAACGGCGGTAATAGTTTTTGCTTCGTCTCTTCATCTTTCAACTTCTTTAAAATCTTTAAATAACATGCAAAATCTCATATAAATCACTGAGATATTTCTACTGGTTAACTTGTTTGGTTTCTGAATTTTAGCTGTCTTTGATTTTTGTAGGGGAAGCTAACGAGTAACGCTGGTGAACAGATTTGTCAGATCTGTAGTGACAATGTTGGGAAGAATGTAAACGGAGACCTCTTTATAGCGTGTGATTTTTGTTCATTCCCAGTTTGTAGACCTTGCTATGAGTATGAAAGGAAACATGGAAACAAGTCTTGTCCTCAATGCAAAACAAGATACAAGAGACTCAATGGTACTATTTTGATTCTTCTTCTTTAGTGTTCCATTTATATATTTTTGTGGACTTAAAGTTTGTGCATTCTTTAGGTAGTCCTGCTATTCCTGGAGATAAAGATGAGGATGGCTTTGATGTTGCTGATGAAGGTGTTGGTGAGTTTGGCCACTCTGAGTATGACAAAGAGGTTTCTCATTCTCACAATCTTATTCCTCGTCTCACTATTACACAAGAGGTAAGACATTATTATGGATGCTCCTTCTTTGTTGTGAAATGTTGGGATCTGATTTTGGTCTCTTGCTTTGTTGATAAGGTTTCTGGAGAGTTTTCTGCTGCTTCACCTGAACGCTTATCTGTATCTTCTACTAAGCCGCTTCCTTACTCATTAGATATCAATCAATCACGTACTTACCTTTTTCTTTACTATTTTTAGCATCATATATATGCTATTTTGTCAGAACTAAACACTGTTCTATATTTGTCTTGCAGCAAGTAGAAGGATTGTGGATCCTAGCTCAATAGGATTAGGCAATGTAGCTTGGAAGGAGAGAGTTGACGGTTGGAAAATGAAGCAGGAGAACAAATCTGGTCGTATGAGCACTCAAGCTGCTTCTGAAAGAGGTTTAGGGGATAATATTGATGCCAACACTGATATCTTTGTTGATGAGGCTTTGCTGTGAGTACTAATTTTGTTTTTCTCTTTGGTCCTTTTGGTCATGGAGCACTTTTTTATAATTCTAAAATTGTGTAGGAATGATGAAGCACGACAGCCACTTTCAAGGAAAGTATCGATTCCATCATCACGGATCAATCCTTATAGAATGGTTATAATGCTGCGTCTCGTTATCCTATGTCTCTTCTTACATTACCGTATCACAAATCCAGTGCCAAATGCATTTGGTCTATGGTTGGTATCAGTGATATGTGAGATTTGGTTTGCCTTATCATGGATTTTGGATCAGTTCCCTAAATGGTTTCCTGTTAACCGGGAAACATACCTTGATAGACTATCTTTAAGGTATGTTGTTATATTTCTCTGTTGTGAAGCCTTTTGGTCTTTCATATGAAATATCTGCTAATCCTTAACCTCATCATAGATATGATCGCGAAGGCGAACCATCACAGTTAGCTGCTGTGGACATATTTGTGAGTACTGTTGACCCATTGAAGGAGCCTCCTCTGGTGACAGCCAATACAGTACTCTCTATTATGGCGGTTGATTACCCGGTGGATAAGGTTTCTTGTTATGTTTCTGATGACGGTGCTGCTATGTTGTCGTTTGAATCACTAGCAGAAACATCCGAGTTTGCACGAAAATGGGTACCTTTCTGCAAGAAATATAGTATTGAGCCTCGAGCGCCAGAATGGTACTTTGCGCTGAAAATCGATTACTTGAAGGATAAAGTTCATCCATCATTTGTCAAAGATCGTAGAGCTATGAAGGTAAGTTTATATAGTCTAGTCATTCAAAACATCCACTGTTACCTTTTCACATGGTATAATTTCTGGCAGAGGGAGTATGAGGAATTCAAGATCCGAATAAATGCACTTGTTTCCAAGGTTCAGAAAGTTCCTGAAGAAGGTTGGGTTATGAAAGATGGTACTCCATGGCCTGGAAACAACACAAGAGACCATCCAGGAATGATTCAGGTGAGGGAGAATATGAATATTGGTCTAGTAGTTGTAACTTTGTAAGGTTGTCACTCAGGTATCACTTGTTGAGTGCAGGTTTTCTTAGGACAAAATGGCGGATTGGACGCAGAGGGCAACGAGCTTCCACGTTTGGTCTATGTTTCTAGAGAAAAGCGACCAGGGTTCCAGCACCATAAGAAGGCTGGTGCTATGAATGCACTTGTAGGTTTCTGATCAATGTATTATTATTCTTTTATTTTCTTATCTATTTTTGCATCTAATGATAATACTTGTCTTCACTTGTGAACAGGTTAGAGTTTCAGCAGTTCTTACTAATGGACCTTTCCTATTGAATCTTGATTGTGATCATTATGTAAATAACAGCAAGGCTTTGAGAGAAGCTATGTGCTTCCTAATGGACCCAAACCTTGGAAAGCAAGTGTGTTATGTTCAGTTTCCTCAGAGATTTGATGGTATTGATAAAAACGATAGATATGCTAACCGTAATACGGTTTTCTTCGATGTAAGTTGAGCTTTTCTTAATTTATATGTACTTTTTATTATGATATTTAATAGTATTATGGTGTAACTTTCATGTGATATGCTCTTCAGATAAATTTGAGAGGCTTAGATGGGATCCAAGGACCTGTATATGTGGGAACTGGGTGTGTTTTCAACAGAACTGCATTATATGGTTATGAACCTCCAGTGAAACCAAAACACAAGAAAGCAAATGTTTTATCTAGACTTTGTGGGCTATCGAGAAAGAAGAATGCCAAATCTAAAAAGGACTCTGACAAAAAGAAATCTGGCAAGCACACAGACTCAACTATTCCTATATTCAACCTCGAGGATATAGAAGAGGGAGTTGAAGGTAAAACATGTTTTCTACTTCTTTTTTTTCAGTTATCTGACATGCTGAGTGAAAAAATCAATTTGGAATCTCATATCTTTGAACTATTAATATTTGTAAAACCAGGTGCTGGTTTTGACGATGACAAGGTACTGTTGATGTCTCAAATGAGCCTGGAGCAGCGATTTGGACAATCCGCTATTTTTGTTGCATCTACACTAATGGAAAATGGTGGTGTTCCTCCATCTGCAACTCCAGATAACCTTCTCAAAGAAGCTATCCATGTCATTAGCTGTGGATATGAGGACAAAACTGAGTGGGGAACTGAGGTATTTTTCTCAGTTCTACTTTCTTAAGCGTGTTCTCTGCTTATATTCTGATCTCTGACTTTTTCTTGTCATTGTTCAAGATTGGATGGATCTATGGCTCTGTTACAGAAGATATTCTCACGGGGTTCAAAATGCATGCCCGTGGTTGGAGGTCCATTTACTGTATGCCGAAACGACCTGCATTCAAAGGTTCTGCTCCAATTAATCTTACTGATAGACTGAACCAAGTCCTCAGATGGGCTCTAGGTTCGGTTGAGATTCTCTTCAGTCGGCATTGTCCAATCTGGTACGGTTATGGAGGGAGGTTGAAATTTCTTGAGAGGTTTGCATATGTGAACACAACAATTTATCCACTCACATCCATTCCTCTCCTCATGTATTGCACATTACCTGCCGTTTGTCTCTTCACCAACAAGTTCATTATTCCTCAGGTTTTACTCTTGAATATTAATGTGGTCTCACTTTGATTTCTCAACGACCTAAGCGATGCTGTTCAATTGTTGTTTGTCCCTTTTGTAGATAAGTAACTTGGCAAGCGTATGGTTTCTGTCTCTCTTTCTTTCCATTTTCGCCACGGGTATATTGGAGATGAGATGGAGTGGTGTGGGCATAGACGAATGGTGGAGAAACGAGCAGTTTTGGGTCATTGGTGGTGTATCAGCTCACTTTTTTGCTGTCTTCCAAGGTCTACTTAAAGTCCTAGCTGGTATCGATACCAACTTCACAGTCACTTCAAAAGCCTCAGATGAAGATGGCGACTCTGCTGAGCTTTACTTGATCAAATGGACATCGCTTCTAATCCCACCAACGACTCTGCTTATCATAAACCTTGTAGGAGTGGTTGCAGGAGTCTCTTATGCTATCAATAGTGGTATCAGTCTTGGGGTCCTCTCTTTGGTAAGCTCTTCTTTGCCTTTTGGGTGATTGTTCACTTATACCCATTCCTTAAGGGTTTGATGGGTCGACAGAACCGGACTCCAACCATAATTGTGGTCTGGTCGGTCCTTCTTGCTTCGATCTTCTCATTGTTGTGGATTCGGATTGATCCGTTTATTTCTAGAGTCACCGGACCAGACGTGGTGGAATGTGGAATCAACTGTTGAGATAAGCGTCTTTGGCAACACATAATGTTAATAGTATCTCCTCTTTTCTTTTCTTTTTTGGTTAAGAGTTAGTATGTTACATAACGATGTGCTGAGTATCAGTGTAAGTGAAAGTAAAAAAAAAAAGTCTTGATGTGAAGCAAACATGGTCTCTATAATTGGAAATGTAAGCCTAGCGTTTAACCTATTCTTTTGAGATATCAATAGATGATACGAATCCATTCAATTTCATATCATATCAAGAAAGATGCACATGAATAGTCATTCTCATGAAATCAAAACATTTATTTGACAATAAGAGTTTCAGAAAAACTGACTCAGAAAATTCCCACATGAGTTTATAAGGAAATTATAAGCTTCAAACAAAGTCATAGGTTCTTGTAGAAAAGTTGTGACTTGATGCTTCAGAATCTGTGCTCAAGCTTCTCTTGTTCCTTGAAGTACTGAGCATACCTGCACATTCATGAAGTGGAAGATTAAGTACAGAAGATGACGAGAAGCTTAGTAATCTTCTCAGATTATAAACCATAAAATGCAGCACCTATAATCGTTACGATGCAGTAAGCAACAGTTTTGCTCAGATTGATTAACCAAAATCAATGGCTTCAAGAGCAAGAACTCAACAGGTTTAATTAGCTAATGATAACGATGCAATTAAAATCCTCAACATCTTCAAATGCAATCACCAACAATACTCATTGTTACTCTTCTCTAGCAACACCTAGAGCTTAATGATCTTCTCTAGCTAACTCACTTCTAAAATTTCTCACAAATTAGCAACCCTAAATCCATTCCCGCTACACAAGCTCGATAACACAGATCGAAGAACAATAACACAACCACCAGATCTGAATTATCTAAAGATTCATTTACCAATCAATGGATGAGCTAGAGAAAGAGAGAGAGATAGAATACCAGTAGGTTCCGACGACTGGAGTGACGAGGAGAGTGGCGCTGATCCAATTCTCAGAGACCTTGTGATGGATCTTCTCCGGGAGATCCTTCCAGAGTCCGGTCATAATTTTCTGCTGAAACGGAGAAAGTGCGTAAATCACCGCCTTCAATTTCACCGGTTGCTTTCCCATTTCTTCTCTTCTCCGATAATACTCAACAATCCACGAGTCTCTCCCAAAATCTGAGTTAACCTAAAGTAAACAAAATCTCAACGAAGAAGCCTTTGTTTCAATCTGATTTTGGTTCGATTACATTTCCGATTTAACCGGATGATCTGGGTCTAATTTTGACATTTATTCGTTTTGGTATGTTTTGATTCGATCCGGTTATAGTAAACCGAATTCGATAACTACTAGTTTAGTGATGTTATCCCATAAATGATTCAGCTCCGGAGGAGAAGCGGTTGAAGATTAAGTTCCGGAGGAGAAGCGATCGATCGAAGGAGACGATGAAGATCTTCCACGTTCCCTGTCTAGAAGACAACTACTCCTATCTGTGAGAGATTTCACAATTTTTAACATTCCATTTCGTTTCTTCGTTTATCTGATTCGGCTAGTCTTCAAAATTAAAAAAAAAATCAGGATAATCGATGAGAGTACAGGAGACGCGGCGGTTGTGGATCCAGTTGAACCGGAGAAGGTGATCGCATCAGCTGAGCAGCACCGTGCCAAGATCAAGTTCGTACTCACCACACATCATCACTGGTAAAAAATCACTTCCCTCTATTCACTACAAGTCGTTAACTTGTCAAATTTGATTCATCCTGTTGGTTCTTATAGCTCAATGAATTTTTTGATATATAGTAAATAACCAAGCATCAACATTAGTAGAACTCTGTTACTAATTCTCAGTTTTCTGATCACATGTTGGGATTTTCCCACCATATTTAGCTTCTTCTGCTATCAATTTATCTGAATTAGTGATTAATGGATTCATCTTCGTGAGTAAGGGTGTTTAACTAAGTTGAAGTCTGATGCTTGGTGCATCTTAATGCTAATCCTTTTGAAGCTGCAAGATTTATAGTATGTTCCATATGATGGTTGCCTTGTGTTGGATGATTTGGGGTTTGTGGCAGCATTTTCATTTTAGCGCTCCTTCTTTAATTGGTTGGTTGATATGATGAAAGGGATCATGCCGGTGGAAATGAGAAGATTAAGCAGTTGGTGCCTCGGATAAAAGTATATGGAGGTTCTTTGGATAAGGTGAAGGGATGCACTGATGCGGTCGATAATGGTGACAAGTTGTCTTTGGGTCAGGATGTGAACATATTGGCTCTCCACACCCCTTGGTATGTTTCTTTTTTTTATGAATTTTGATGTGCCTAACTTTGATTTTATCGTTCATTTTCTCTTTATCTGATATGTCGACTTGTTACAGTCACACCAAGGGTCACATTAGTTATTTTGTGACCGGTAAAGAAGAAGAAACCCCAGTCGTGTTCACCGGAGATACACTGGTAAGTGGTAACGTAAGGACAAAAAAACTCATGCTAACGAAGTCTATGAAGAGTTTCACATTAGCCACACAAATCCTCAACATTTTTGTCTTATGTCCTAATGATTCATGAATCTTCGTAACTAATTTCAGATAACCATTGTGCTTCTATACAGTTTGTTGCTGGATGTGGAAAGTTTTTCGAAGGGACAGCTGAACAGATGTATCAGTCGTTGTGTGTGACTCTAGCATCGTTACCTAAACCGACACAGATTTACTGTGGCCACGAGGTAAGATAACAACAGTTTTAGTCTCGGCGTTTGAGTTCTTAACTCATAAAATGGATGCATGTAAAGTGTATAACCCGCTATTTGTTTCTTACGATTCCTCAGTACACAGTTAAGAACTTGGAATTTGCTTTAAGTGTGGAACCAAACAATGAGAAGATACAGCAGAAGTTATCATGGGCTCGTCAACAGCGCCAAGCAGATCTTCCCACAATCCCTTCAACACTAGAGGAAGAGCTGGAAACAAACCCATTTATGCGTGTTGATAAGCCAGAGATACAGGTTACTAACTCTATTCAGTTCACGTTCTTGAACAAGGCTAGATTACTTGTGAGCAGACTCTTGTTTGTTTGGTTTTTATCAGCTATCACTGCTGCTGATATCGGGATCAAATTTGTTGTTTTCAGGAGAAACTCGGTTGCAAATCTCCCATTGATACACTCAGGGAAATTCGAAACAAGAAGGATCAGTGGAGAGGCTAAGAAATGGAGAGCTATCCAGTCTAGACCTTTTGTGTTGTGTGCATGTGAAAAATGTTTGAATCAGTGATGTTTGTAGTCTGTGTGAAACTGTTTTAAACTGATTTGGTAAACCGAAATCAGACCGACCTGTAAGCCGTATATACTTTTGAATTTTGCAGTTTATTGTGTAATTTCGCTTTTTGTTCGGGAATCGAATTGATAATAATATGAAGAATACATAGAATTTAATTATTTATGAATGTTAAGCTTTGGATCATGGCGGAGTACACGGTGAAATGTCAATATTTATCGTGGCTCATATTATTGCCAAGTGGCAACGAACTGAGATAAGAGTGAGCTTTTTACGTTTGGGTCCTTCCTCACCCTCCTTGTCCAGTAGATTTGAGGTGAGAACTGAGAACTCTTCACCATTTTTTTATTTTATTTCAAAAGACAGACTCATAACACTGTGTCATGCTCCTAACCATCTGTTTTATTTTAAAAAGCAGAACACAAACCAAGACTTGAAATAGTTTAACTTATCATTTCTGTCTGATAATTAGGAAGCAACAATGAATTTAAACACCACATGCATCTGCTTCTTTAACCAACCAAAGCAGATTTTCTCTACTTTCGCTTCCTTATCTTTCAACGACAAGCTTAGTTTAGATTCCTCCTCTAAAACCCATTTTCAGATGTTTCACCGGATCTCCGGCCAATCATCTCGCCGTCCGTCACACCGTTTCATCGTCTCCAATGCTGCTGCTTCTTCCTCTTCTCTCTCTGGCTCCTCAGGTTCTTTTTCTTACTATGCTTCTTTATTCATGAGCCTCTCCTCGAAATTCTTTGTTCAGTAACAATATTGAGGTTTCTGGGTTCATCTAAAAGATTCACTCTTTTTGCTAAATTTGAAACATTTTTGGATTTCTAGTTCCAGTTGTATGAAATTAGATTTGACGAATCTCTCTGTGTATCACAAATTGTGCCTTTTTTATATGATTATAATCTCCTGACTAAAATGTAGTCATGAATTGTGTCAGATGAATATTTAGATGGAGTAGCCCAGAGAAAAGAGTTGATAGAGGCTGGAACAGAACAGGATCCAATGAACTTAGCTGATCCAGACAGCTGTTTCTGTGAGTTTCAAGGTGTTCATATACACCACAAAGTGTTTGATCCACAGAATAATGACCTCGATGCTCAAGGAACACCAAAACCTGACTTTCCAATGATCCTATTGCACGGTTTTGGCGCTTCTGTCTTCTCCTGGAACAGAGTTATGAAGCCTCTAGCTCGGCTTGTCCGTTCAAAAGTTCTTGCCTTTGATAGACCTGCATTTGGATTGACTTCTCGGATTCTTCACCCATTTAGTGGTTCTACTAGAACCAATGATGCAAAAGCATTGAATCCCTACTCCATGGTGTATTCCGTGCTCACTACGTTGTATTTCATCGATTTTCTTGCTGCGGAGAAGTCTATTCTCGTGGGGTAAGTTAGTAATTAGGCTTCATTTCTTATTCAAGTGTTACCATAAGCTGAGATTTGTTTTTTCATATGTTTGTAGGCATTCTGCAGGTTGTTCTGTAGCTGTAGATTCTTACTTTGAAGCTCCTGAGCGTGTTGCTGCTCTCATTCTAGTCGCTCCTGCCATATTCGCTCCTCGTTCTGTGAACAAAACTGATGCTGGAGATAGCCGTGGCAAAGAAGGTCCCAGAAACAAATTTCTAGGGAGTTTATTTGAGTTAAGCAAAAGTGTTATACGAGTGATTTTAAGAGCGGTGACGGGAATGGTGAATATGTTGAGTTCTCTTTACAAGAAAGCTTTAGCAGCTTTCCTTAGATCCTCTATTGGAGTAATGCTGGTACCGTCACTTTTTTTCTCGGCTTCACTAGTTAGCTCTTATGCATATGTTCTTAAGACCAAGAAAGAAAAACTTGTCTAGAAACTTGAAAGAATCTTGCTTTATGTGTTTAAGGTGTTGATTGTTTCCATCAGGTGAGGATGGCAATCAATAAATTTGGAGTAACAGCTGTTAGAAATGCGTGGTACGACTCAAAACAAGTAACGGATCACGTTGTTCAGGGTTATACGAAGGTGAAATATTCCGGTTTCTCAGATTTATTACATTTTCTGCATTGTTGTAATGTTATATGTTGGGAAATCTGATTTGTGTTTGTTGCAAGAAACAGCCTCTAAAAGCCAAGGGATGGGACAAAGCTCTCGTGGAATTCACGCTGGCTACACTAACAGATAATAATGGCTCAGATATGAAACCTCCTTTGGCTAAAAGACTCCAAGAAATCAAATGTCCCGGTAGCATCTCTTTCTATTAAAATTGGAACCAATGTGTTGTTTATTTATATGTCTGAACCAGTGACATGAATAACACTATATATCTTCATGTTGGTTATGATAGTTTTGATTGTGACGGGAGATACGGACCGGATTGTGCCAGCATGGAACGCAGAGAGGCTTGCACGAGCCATACCGGGATCGGTGTTCGAAGTAATAAAGAAATGTGGTCATCTTCCGCAAGAGGAAAAGCCAGATGAGTTCATATCTATTGTTGCAAAGTTTCTAGGGAATGCTTTTGGAGGATTACAACAACAAGAAGTGGACTTGAAGTTCCAAGGCATTGTGTCATGAAAATGCAACTAAAATATTTGGGTTTCCAATAGTATTATGGTTGTTATTTATTGGATATGTTATGTTATTCTTGTAGATTAGTGAAATATTAACAAATGTAACCGGAAAACATGTGTCACCACTCTTCCACACATAAGCATACCAATTTAGTACTTAACAAGAAAAGAAAAAAAAGCTATATAGGAAGAAATGCATGTATATGAACCGATGGAGACTATGCACAAAAAGATAAAATAATTATCAAGAGTTAATGAAGCGGTCACCAAGGATATTACATTCTGCTAACAAGAGCCAGGTGCTCCTTGGGATTGTGGGAATGTTTTACAAATTCCAGTTCTTGAGCATATGCCAGGTTAGCAGCTTCAATTTGAGCATATGCCAGTTTATCAGCTTCGACGAGTCTGAGGGCATTTTCAAGTTCCAAGCGAGAAATCCAACTCAAAACATTACCAGGAGCAAAGCCAACTCAAAACATTACCAAGACAAGGAGGGACTGTGCAGTCTTTCTCATCCAGGAACTGGTCGTACTTGATCACAGTAGAAGAAGAAATAGCAATCTTATCATCCAGATCGCTCTCAGTGAGGCTTGCCATGTACTGCCTGACATGCTCGAGATAAGCCAAACTAGGACGACATTTTACTGCAACAGTATACATACATCCAAGAGCAGACACTTTGAGGCCACTGCACTTATCCAGTGAATCACAATCATCACTGTTCCTTAACAGCTGCTTAAACCAGCTGGCGATTTGTACAACACAGCTACTTGCTTTGCTAACTTGTTCCAGAGCGAACATGTAGTCAGTTACCATGTAGCGCATACGGAAATGTCCAAAGTATGAGCGATGAATCTGACGACTCGCAGGAAACTCCTAATAGACGTTAGAGAACTTATCAGCAAAGCTTTGCTTTACGGACGAAATACTTCGCCTGTGGGAATAACGGAGATGGTTGAGACATTTAGTGACGTTACTCGGGTTTTGCTTGCGTATAGCCATATGGGATCCTCTTCTTGGATGCACAGCCATGCTAGCAACGATGACATCAGCAAAATCGTTTTCACTTGGAACCTCACTTATCTTCTTGAAATTGTTCTTCTCCTCCATTATTGCTGCTTTATCCATCTGCACAACTTGCATGTCAAAAAAATCAACACGAATTACTATTCTGTTTCTTCAGTTCAACACAAGGTAAAGAGGGAAGACAATAAAGCAATCAAAACAACTCATCATGTGTCTTATGTACCAAATTTTCAATCCTATGCAATTCTAATGACACAATCCACACCACAGGATCCTCAAACAAAGACTACTATTTCACAAAATCTCTGCTACCACAAAAGTTCACAAGAACCATACTTTTACCACTGGGAAAGAGAAACAAGCAATTCACTCACCAAAACTTACAACCACAGGAAGAGGAAGATCAGAGAAACTTCCTTGAGAATTGCAAGGAACTAAAACAAGGATTCGCGAGAGTGAGGGAATGGAGGCAACTCGTAGCGCTAGCAATAATCACTCTATTATATTTCACCCTTTTATTTAATTTACAAAATTTTAGTACAAACAGATTCACAGATTAAATATACGGTATAGCTTTTTGTTTTTCCTTTATCGACGAAAAATAACTAATTAATCTATCGTTCAAAGTATATATACTGTATATCTTTTATTTCCCCAAACTAGTCACGTGGCTTTCTTGCCGCACAAGTTAGGTCTACAAGATGGCCAAATACGAAAAACCCTTCTGAACTAATTTTCCTCCCTCGTTACCAGATCCTTCCTCTCTCTTCGCATTCAGCCCATATATCAAGCACAATCTTTATACTTGGGAGCCAGAAAGTGCAAAAGAGTAAATGTTCTAAATATACTCAACTAGCACCCTAATGATCAACCGATCGAGGCCCTTCCAATGACATTTTATGATTTAGACATCTTTAAGGAAGATGCAAGACAGCTGGTTTGCATCTAACTCAAAACAAGGAGGTTGATTCTTTTGTCCAAGTTTAATGTATGCGAACAAGTGAAACTAATCATAGAATAAGAATGATAAAACTCATATATATGCTGGAAAAAATTTATTTATATGCGAAAAGAGTCTTTGCAAGTTTGCAAAGTTGCTAGGGAATGCTTTTGCAGGGTCAAAAGCAACAACAAGTGGACTTCAAATTCCAAGGCACCGAATGAAACTACATATCTCAACTCAAACTATATTTTGGGGTTGGACCCTAGATTTTAGAGAATCTTGATGTTATTGGCCTAAATAAGCAAGTATCAAATACCAGATAATATAAAATAAATAAAACGAGGTCGTAACTACTTTTTTTTTGTTAAGTTAAAGACATTAATTAATTGATTCTTCAACATATTTATATAATAAACGAGCTTTCATGGTGCTTAAGGCAGAGCCAGTTGCTTCTTGAGCCCGTGGGCAAGTTGTTCACAGTCCCCTTCTCCACCTTGGAGCTTCAAGCCATGTTTGTGTTCCAACTCAATGTTTCTGGAGGGACAAAGTCATCAACATTCAGAAAATCAAAGTCACCGAAGTCAGGGACTGTGCAGTCTTCCTTAGCCAAGAAAAGGTTGTTTGTCAGAATAGCAGCAGCAGCAGCAGCATTCTCATCTTCCAAACTCTTCACCATGTGCTGCCTGACATTGTCGATATAATCCAAACTAGCAAGGCATCTCACTGCAACACTATACATACAACCAAGAGCAGACACTTTGAGGCGCTTGCACTTTTCCGTTGAATCACAATCATCCTTGTTGTTCAGTAGCCGGTCATAACCACTGCCGATATCCATCATCAATACCGATGCAAAAAACAGTTGTTCGATAGCAAGGAGCAAGTGATCAAGATGGAAGCCCTGACGAAGAACATCATCATACGGAGGAAACCCTTGTTCTCGGAGAGGAAACTCGTTCCTAACCTTACAGAGCATATCCATGTAGGCTCTTTTTGCGAACCTAACCTGCTCCACATAATTCCAACGGATAAACTTAAGCTTAAAAGCGGAACCCGTGACTGGTCTACGAACGTCCTTGAGAGAACGATGACATCAATAAAGTCTTGTTCATTTGGAACCTCACTCATCTTCTTGAAACTCACCACGTCTGCTTGATCCATCTGCACAACTACTATTCAGAAATAGACATGAATTTAGTATTTTGTTGATTTTTAAATAAAAAATTCAAGGTAAAGGAGAGATAAAAGAGTAATCAATCACCGATATTTCAATCCGATGCAATTCTAATGACACAATCCACATCAACCACAAGATCCTCTAACAAAGAGAGTTTAATTTTACCAAAGAAAAATTTAGGGTTTTGATTTCCAATCAAAGACTATACGATTGTCTCCAGACAAAATCTAGGTCAGATTTCTACAACTGAACGTTTATCAATCTACTTACTCAGATAGCCGACACAAACCTTCGTAAAGAATCTACCCACAGTAGGAAAATATTATACGAGGATTCACGATGCAACTCGAAACCCTAGCTAGGAATTATCACTCTTTATTTATTTATTATATTCAAAATTATCAAATCTTATATTACCATAAACAGATTCTTAAAAGAGAAAATTTGGAAAAGTACCCTTAATTCAGTTTTATAATTTGAAAAGTACATTTTCTTTATTTCTTTAATTAAAAAAATAAAATACTTTTATTAAAATACCCTTTAATCTGAATAATAGTTTATAGAAAAGATCAATTAAAAAATCCTTTATTAAAATTATTAATATTTACTCTTTGTTGGTTTCCCTCCCCTTAAAAGTAAAAGTTAACAATAATACAATTTATTTGAGGTTCCTTTTTCACATAACCGGACTAAAACGGATATATATGAGGTTCATTTACCAATAAAATTTACGACACTAGCAGAACATTTTACCTATCAGCAAAACAGATGAGCGCACTATAACAAGTTTTTAGGTTAGATCTGTCATAGTAGCTATCTTCGCGCTGTTCTCGTGAGTTGCGGTTTCTGAGCTTTACTTTGTTTTGGGATTGTTTCTAGTACTTGTATCTTCCTCCGTCTCCTTACTGTCAAAAATCAAATGGGCATCAATAACAATGTACTGAAAAGAGTTGAAATATTGATTTCTCTTAAAGAGAATTAAACTAACCATTCTCATGATGTCGGTAGCTCTCTTGGAGTTTCCTCTTTGCAGACTCAAACCTTGCTTCTGGGTCAATAGCTTTGAGTTTCTGATCATAGCCACAAGAACAAAGACAATTTGCTATTAGAACCAATATAATATCAAACATATATCAAAGCTTTCTTAACCCATGCACACACTCACATCTTGTTGAGGTCTCCGTTTTTGCTCAGCAACAACAAGTGGTTTTCTTTGGATTGTTGGTACCTTTTGTTCTCTTGTTGTTACCATTCGTTCTTTACTTTGCTTTGGTGGTTGTTGTCTTCTAGGCTCAACAAAACCGGTGGATGAGCGCTTCTTAGGTCTAACATCAGCTTCGTCTCTCTTCCTCTTTTGATCCTTGTTGTACCTCTCAACCACATTGGCTTCATTTATACGCTCGGGTCTTGTCCTCACGCTACTTTCCATTTTCCTTTCATGTATGGGTTCTACATCGTCAAGAGTATCTGAAAACATGATTCACCACTATGATTTGTCAACACATAAATAGGAAGAGTTTCAAGTAGAAAAATAGAATACCAAAGAGAGTACTACTAACTCACTTCCATTTGAGTCAAAGCAATCCAAGATCTTCAAGTGACCCCAAGACATTAAGAAAGAAACTTGTCAGGATAACATTTCATAAAATAATGACTGGAGGGAGATATATATATATGTTTACAAAAACCTTTGAGAGTTCAAATTCATTCAGTGGAGGTGCAAAGAAATCTAAATCAGAAGGAGGAGAAGGAAACTGATCTAGTTGATCAAGTATAGACAAGTTTGCATACTGTGGCGTCTCTTCAACACCTGCATGAGCCAATAGTTACTATGAATATAGGACAAAAGCATGCTCACAATGACTATGGAACAAGAGGTGAAAACTATTTACGAGCCATTTCCTTCGGGGGGTCCATCCATTTGTCCACCAGATTCTTCCACTCTCTGTGCATATCCCATATATTAAAAACACACTCAGCGAGCCAGAAAGCGAGAAAGAGAGACTTTCTAAATGATCAACCAAGGGCAATGACATTTTTAAAAAATTCAAGAAACTAAACACGCAATAATTAGAAAGATCAAACTCATACAAGAAGAGAGTCTTAGCCATTTTGCTAATCTTATCAGAACCATGTTTCCTCAGCCGAGTAACAACCTTTCCGATTTCAGTATCCTGCAAGAACACAAACCATTTAAATCATTCCATAGCCTTGTTTGGAATCACCATTCCAGCAACTTTTGCTACATCAAGAATCATACATTATCAAAAACAGTACCAGAAGTAAACAAACCTTGAGAATGTCCACAGTCATAGGTATGGACTCGAGCTTCCTCAGGGATTCAAGTAACACAGAATTTGGCTGGTAAACAAAACAAAAAAGTGACAGAAACCAAAACCCTAACAATCAAAAATCAAAATGACTTAACACAGCTTTTGAAATGTTAAATTCAAACAAAAGAGACAAAAGAACCTCATTATCTTTGTTCAACAAGATAACTTTGATCCTCATAATCTCATCAACAGTCACAGAAGCATCTTCTCCAAGTTCATCCCTCAAAGCCTCAGCTTCTCCATAACTATGATTATTGCTAACAATCTGATCATTCTTGTTTGGTTTCGTCTCATCATCACTCGCAACACCAAACTTGTCACTACTTCCGCTGCTGCCACCAACTCCAACTGTCTCCACATTGTTAACCTCATTGTCTCCGGCAGCAATGGGAAGCTCATGGTGGTCACATCGGCTCATTTTACAAGTGTACAGAAGCTCAACGATTCTATCTCTCTTGGATTTGAACTCCTTTGGGCAATCTGTGGCAGCTACCATTATCGCATGATCAATGATCTCGTAAATATCGGAATCTCCACGCCTGAAATAGTCTCTCCATTTATCCAACGACTCATCCGATGGTTGCATTCTTGTCATCGAAACCGATTCCTAAATTCCGAATTCTTCAATCTGAAAAAAAAACACCTAATTCTACTTCATTATATTCAAAATTTCATAAGGTAACAAATCTATCTAAAGCAACAAGAACTCTCAGAAAGCTAAATTTCTCCAAGAATTTTTAACGCCAGATCAAAAGTTAATTTAGGTTTTTCAATAAGTGATTTAATATGGATGGTAACAAAAATTCGTTTACTACTTCTGTAACATTTTTTTCTCCGTATGCTGTAAATTATTTCCCCCTGACAAAAGTTTAGCAGAAAGTCTACAAGAACTTTCCCGAGAAAGATTAAAGAAATGTATGTATAAAGAGATTTTGAGCTAATTAAGAAGAGACCAAAGAAACAACCCCATAAATTATTTAAAAAATAGCAACAGATTAACGTTACCTTTTCCACCAAATGTTTTTTTTTGAATTCGGTCTCTGTTAGTGAGAACTCATGATCAAATGATTCAATATAACATTTTATTAAATCAAAATATCTGTAAGGTATTAAGGTATATCCAAACAAGAATATACAGAAATTAACTATAAGGTTATGACTATTGACTTTTTCTTTTTTTTCTTTTTTTGTCAATTCTCTTATGACTATTGACTAATAGAATACTTGTTTGGTTACACAATAAAGAGACCAAGGCATGTGTCGTTTTATACAATAACTCTCAATCAAATATACAAACTAAAATAACTTAATAAGTAACAAATCTACAAATCATGCGATATCTATCTAAAAAAGGTTATGATATTTAATACCTTCAAAGTTAGATTTCTTGCTATTGTTAGTAAAATTAAGTGACACATGTCATGATCATGATGATGATGATATAAACAATGAGATATTCATCTACTTTTAAGATAACAAATGTCGTAGTAAAAAGAAAAAGAAAAAGAAGGGGGGGATAGATATTTACTTATTTTGTAATTAATTTTCTTGGATTATAGCACTAAATTTCTGGTTAGTTTGGTGCTTTGACTTTTTTTAAGCGTCCGCCACGTGTTCCCGTTACAGAAGCTGTCTTTGATCTGGCTTCGTCAATATCATTTATCGTCTCTATTTAGCGTAAAAGACTTTTCTTCTTCCAGAAGTTTCCTTTCTTATATTTTAATCTGCTTGCGCACTTGGAGATATTCACGAGAGTTTGTTGGTCAATCCAAGGTAAGCCGAAGATTTGATTCCTTTGTTTCACCAATCACAACTTTTATCGTTTATGCTATCCATAGCTTAATCTCTGACCCCCATGGTTTTGTTTCTGCATAATTTGTGTTTGATTTGAATCTTTAGGCTCTCTTAAGATTCTTTACTCAGTTCGAACCATCAAAATATTTAATTAGTAGATTGCCAAGTCAAGATTTATGCTTCGATTTGTTTCTTTTCTTAATCTGTTATGTTTTCTGTTTATTAATACACATGGGTTTAGTACTTAGTTGTTTGTGCACCTTTCAAACTGTTGTTTTGTTGTTTGCTTTTCAGATATTAGGCAAGTTGTTTAGGGGATGATTATCTTCTATTAATTTAGTTTTTTCCCAATATCGAAATGAGTGATTTTCATTTTTCGGTCTATAAGTTACTTGACAATGTTTTTCTCTTTTTTTTTTTTTTTTGTTGGCAGATCAATGACTACGAGTAGACGAAAAAACACACATTGGTGTAATACTTGCAGACGAGGAATACATCCTCAAGGAGAAGGCATAAGAGGAGGAGGAGGAGCTTGCATATACTGTGGTAACACTTTTCTTGAAAGGCTCTATGAGAATGTGGAATTAAGCCCTTTTGATCTCTTCGGTTTAGCCTTTGAAGAAGCTCGTAACCGTCGCAACAATAGATCAAGGTCGGTTCTTGGAGAACAAATAAGTTTTGAAGAGTTGTTTAACCGGCTCTCAGCACAAGATCGTCGTGGTCCTCCTCCAGCTACACCAACTGCGATTAACTCATTGCAAAAGATCAAAATCAGGCAGAAGCATCTCGATTTAGATCCTTACTGTCCGGTTTGCCAAGACCGGTTTGAAATCGGATCGGATGCAAGAAAGATGCCGTGTAAACATATCTATCATTCGGAATGTATAGTCCCATGGTTAGTCCAGCGTAATTCTTGCCCAGTGTGTCGCAAAGAACTGCCACAAGGCCGGAGTAATCCATTGTTGTATCTGTGGCCGTTCAGGTCCTCTGGTTTGGCCTCAAACCACAATGAATCACATTTCCATTGAGATGCTTTTGTCTCAACTCAATCCATGTTATGTAGCATCTTATACTTTATTTGTTTTTTTTAATATGTTGTTGGCATGTATAAAGGGTTTTGTAGTTTACTACGATTTGTACTTTTAATTTAATGTATAAAAGGAAATTACAATTATCAACTTTAATAAAAATCTAAGGAAATGATAGTGAGTTAAACAGTTGGTAATCATAAATCTTTCCTTCCAAATTACTCAATTTGAATTTTGTTGTTTGAGGCACATCTGGCTCCCAAGTCTGAGTCTTTGTGTAGTAAACTTGAACACAGTTCAAAGACTTTGGATTTTTGGGGATTCCTGCTAAATACATGAACTCATTGCTTTGAGCTAGTCGCATTCTTGGAGCTTCAAGCCAAGTGTGAGTTCGACAGTCAAGGAACCAAACGTTAGAGCTTGAAGAATCTTCGATGGTTGGGCTCATGGCGTAAATATTACAAGTTTACAACCAAGATGATATATAAGAAGAACGGAAGAACTATCATATGACATTGGTCTGACGGGGACAGTCACATTTATTCTTTTTATTATTTTAAATAAAATTATGTATATTTGTTTTTTAATCTGAAACAAAATATTTCATAGACTGCAAATACAATGTAATTAATTAAATAATATACCAATATAAATTACTAAATTTAGAAATTTGCTAGTATTAGTCTATTAGAGGCAATTCTTATATTTCTTTATCATGGTCAGTTGGTCACATATTTCATAGATTATATTTCTATAAAATTATTTTTCATTTTCAATTAATTCACTTTCAAATTTGACAATGACTTGATAATGTAGCTCTATGATTTCGAGGGAGAAAAGCTTAATTAGAAATGTTTCCTGTAACAAAATAAAATAATATTAAAAAGTAAAAAATGTAATTAATCATTTCTTGTTTATAATGATAATACTTAATAGTCACTGCCAAGAATGTTATCTGTTGTGACTTATTGTTTATAGAATTTATCCATTCGTCATGGTAGTTCGAACTCTTCAACACTCTTGTGTCGGTGGTCTTACCCAAACAACCAACCCTACTTTTCTTTTTTAATTATTCAATTTTCTAAGGTGTATAAAATCACAATTATCATAATTAATACTTATAAATCTAAGAAAATGATAGTGAGCTAAGAAAGTATATATGTGGAAATAAAATTCAGTTGAGAAAATAAAACCCTCTCAATACCTAAGCTAATCAAAAGCAAAACCAAAACCCAATCCTTTTTTTTGGTCCGATTTCTGAAAAAAATATACATTTTATAATCTGAAATCGGGAAATTCACTTCACTCTCTCCGTTTTACGTTTTTGGTTTCTTAAATTAAGCCTTGTTTTTGGTTAAGGAATTAAGAACACAAACCTCGATTCGATTTCAGAAGCTAAATTCGAAGGTGAAAAGTTTATTCATTCTCTGTGATTTTGAGGGATTTGTTAGCTCTCGTTCTCAATCCGGTGAATTAGGGCTTTTTGTTGAGCTGAGGAAGCTAAATGATGGGTGTACCCACCGATTGGGAAGGTGGGCTTTCTCTCTGTTCGTCTTGCGATGCCTTGAAACCTTAGTTTGCGTTGTCAATGGGTAAAACCGAGGATGATTTGAACCTCCGCGCCGGCGGCGAAGCTTCCGGCGATTCGGCGGAGAGGAATGCTCGATGTGGCTGTTGCCAATGGATCCCGAGCTTCTTTGGGTTCAAATGTTTCTTCGTGCTGCTACTATCCGTCTCTTTGTTTCTTTCGGCTTTGTTTTTGTTGCTTCCGTTTCCTATGGGTCGAGAGGATTCGAGCCTCGATCCCAGATTTAGAGGTAATCTTCTTCATTCTGATGAATTTACTACTTCCTGAATTCGTGTGAATATGTCAATTTCTGCTAGAAGCTAATTTTGCTGTCTCGGTTTTGTTCTACTGAGAAACTTTCCTATTTTGACTCTTAGCTTTAACACTGATTTGGGGTCTCTGTTTCATCCTCTGTATCCTGAATCTGCTAATTACTTATTAGTAATTACAAAGCTATTTTGGGAATGTGATTTGTGCTGAAAGAGGTCAAGGAAGAGTCAAAACTGTTTCTTCTTTCTAGCTTTGAGATTGGAAACTTAGGTTAATGGGGGAAATTTAACATCTGCTAAACAAATCTGTTAACCGATCTTAAGGGCTTATTAGCTGTCCTAACTCATTATTTTGGGACTAAAACTTATTTGACTCAAAATTTGTATAGTCATATGATTATTTGCCTAGATTATGATTATTTAGTTACTTGTTAAAGCTATTTGAGATTTTAGTGAAAATTTCGATTGATGCATTTTATGTAGAAGCTGTAGGTTATTGACATTACTAGTGATACGTGTTCATATATTAGGATACTGAGTTCCTTGTTAGTTGTTTCTCACATTTAGCACATTGTGCTTTTACTATTGATGCAGGTCATGCTATAGTAGCCAGTTTTAGCATCAATAGACCGGCTTCTTTTCTTAATGAAAATATCTTGCAGCTTAGGGATGACATCTTTCAAGAGATGAGCATCATTTCCATCAATGTACGATCTTTCATCTTTTTGCTTAACCTATATAATCTAAATATAATCTCGTTTCTCTTCTGATCCAACTTGGTTCAAATGAAACAACAGGTAACTATCCTGGCTTTAGATCCGTCAGATGGACTGAACATGGCAAAGGTTGTGTTTGGAATTGACCACGATACAGATTACCGAGAGATATTACCTTTGTCCTTGAGTTACATCAGAGAGATGTTCGAGTCGGTGCTCATAAATCAATCAACTCTCCAGCTTACGAAATCCTTGTTCGGGGAAACATTCTTTTTTGAAGTGCTAAAGTTTCCAGGAGGGATCACTGTGATTCCACCGCAACTTGCTTTCCCTCTGCAGAAATTCAAGATTGCTTTCAACTTTACCTTGAACTACTCTATTCATCAGATACAGATAAACTTCAATACCCTTGCCAGTCAACTAAAAAATGGCTTGAATCTCTCACCTTACGAGGTTTGTCATTTCTACTTATGCATACATGAGCAAGTGGATAAATGTTAATGCTTTGAGTTTGATTATGCTTAACACGGATTTTACTGAATGCAGAATTTGTATGTAACCTTATCAAACTCAGAGGGGTCGACTGTGTCTCCCCCTACAACTGTTCACTCATCGGTTTTGCTTAAAGTCGGGACTTCAAATTCAAGCCCAAGATTGAAACAACTGACTGATACCATCACAGGATCGCGCTCGAAAAACCTTGGCCTGAATAATACCATATTTGGTAAGGTTAAGCAAGTTCGTCTTTCGTCTATCTTGCCAAACAGCAGTGACAGTAGCACCAAATCTCCATCACCCTCACCTAGTTCCCATTCCAACCATCACCATCACCACCACCACCATCACAAACATCATCATCACCATCACCATCACCACCACCACCATCACCACCATCTTATCCCAAAAATGGCTCCTGAGGGTGCACCTTTGGCCTCTCCTGCTCCTCAGAAAAGCGGTAGGAGAGCCCCGTCTTCACCTCCACCCTGCAACATAGGGAATAGAAGAGGAAAGAGAGTGCATTTCAAGGAGAAACACGTATATACTTCATCCACACCTGCGCCTGCTCCTTCTGTTCGGCCACCACGACATCAGCTGCACTCACCGGCCCCGATTCCTACTGCCCCATCTCGTATAGTTCCAATCTCTGCTCCTCTACCACATGTAGTATTTGCCCACGTAGCTCAACCACCCAAAACCAAACCAAGTGAGCAACACGGAAACGAAGTTGCTCATCCTCAACCGCAATCCTCTTCATGTAAGTTGCTACTTATTAAATTATCCACTTTAGAAAGGATATCAAATCAGAGACTCCCAATTCTAATCAAAACGCTTCTTCTTTCTGTGTTTGGCAGCAGCGAGTGCGGTTTTACCAGCTATACCATGGATGGTACTACTCATGCTGATAGCGGTGGGGGTTCAGCAATAACGACATTAACATGTCTAGTAAACTATATCAACCGAATACTCAAAACTTAAGTGTATAAAAATGAATTCATGTGAAGACTAGAGACAGATCCGGAAGAGTTGTTATAGAATGTTGCTGCACAAAAGGGTGCAGCCTTCTACTTAAACCCCAATTGAATATATGCTCTAAGAGCTTCTTTGTATATTAAATCTTCTGAAATAGTATAAAGTACTCCCAAGGACTTCACTTCATAATTCTCCCAGAATTAAAATACAAAACCTTAAAACATTTGACGTTTACAACACAAAGGAAAACAGTCAATCTATAAACAAAGTCAATGTTCATCTACTTAGGGTAAAGATCGAATCAGGTGGCCACGAGATGGAGACCAGACCGGGGAAGAACGCATGAGTAGGTAACGTACTTGACACTGTCGAGAAGCACCACCACGAAGATCCGGGAAAGTGATTTCGGGTTTGGAGGCACTACTCTGTCGGTTTCAGATTCAACTATCTCTCTTGGATCAAGTAAAACTGAGACCACCATGGAGGATGGTGAGGTGGGCTTGTTGTTAGTGTTTCCATGGAAGCTCTTGTTTTGAGCGTCTTTGCTTGGCTGTGTTCCAGTCATGTTGAGATCCGACGCCACAAGTGAAACCGGAAGTCCCTCGAGAATTCTCCTGTTCTTCATTCTCTTGTCATGGGTGGTGACATTTTGGAGATGCTCCGCTGAAATGTTGGAGACTGATGATGGGACTATAGCACCAGGAGCAATATCAAACTGGAAAACCTCAGTGCACATACTGTAATCCATTAGTGTCCCTGCAAGAGAATGCAGTAAAGAGTTAAAAAAATCCAGATCATTCCATTTAGTACAACTCTACACAGAGCACAAGAATTACCTGAGCCACCTTCGTGAAACCATTGGTGAAGTCTTTTCCCTTCAGAAGAGAGAGCTGTAGAGTGCGGAAGCACTCCTGCATTTCCTCGGACCTCAGGGACAGCTAATGCAGAAGACAGTGCCCCCGGAACTTTCAAATCTGGTTCTTTGCCTTCTATAGTTTCAGAGATATTCTTCTTCGCGAAAGCTGTTGCTTTCTCGCTTGCCAAAACAGAATGAATGATCAAGTTCCCGTCAATCTTCACAAGCCCATCATTTCTTGGGACATAGAGAGAAGCAAAGAGACCCTCACTGGCATTGCTTAACGAACTTGGTCGTCCTTCTACTTTCGGATGAGCATTATAATCTACTCTTCCACAACTCTCTCTCTCACCATGAACTCTCCTACTAGAATGGATATTTCCTTCAGAAATCCCACTATCTCTTCTAAGATCAGAGCCATCGTCAACCATTAAAACCTTCCCTTTATGTTCATCATAATACCGGTGGCCTTCATAACTAGACAAACCACCAAAGGTTCCACTATCTCCTCCATAATTTACATTCATAAACGGAACCAATGTACCAAACAAGAAGATAAAGAACAAAATTCCAATAAAACTAATACTAGCAACCTTCTTAAGCTTACTTTTGCCTTCATTCTTCTTCTTCGGTCTACAACTTGAAACAGGTTTAGGATTCAACTTAGGAATGGCAACCAATGGAGTCTGTGATCCATAACCTCTAACAGGATAAGGCGGATACGGCATCCACTGATAAGGTAACGGCGGTGCAGCCATATAAGGATTCATATTCATAGGAGGAGCACCAGAAGCAGTAGCCATTTGCTGCCTTAAAGCTGCATTCTCAGCCATAACATAAGAAATCTTACCATTCAATTCAGCAATGGTGGCACTCATACTCTTCACTTTTCCTTGAAGATCCTCAACGCGTTGCTTCTTCCTCAACCTCGAAAGCTGAGCGCTTTCACGGTTCCTAATTTGTCTCATCAACTTCTTCTTCTCATCATCATCATCCTCTTCGTTGTTTGTAGCGGCTGATTTATTATCATCGGACTTTTGGAACTTGAAGCTCCTGTGTTCGCCGCCGCTGGAGTCTCCTTTTTCCTTCTTCCTCTTGCTAACAGAAGATTTCTGGTGATTGCTCGTTTCAGGGGAAGATAACACGTCAACGGTGTCGCAAGCGCCGGAAACTAAAGTCTTCGAGCCTTGAGATGAGACCTGAGAGTGAACAGAATCAGATCGTCCTTCTGAGATTCTATCGCCGCCTCTGGTTTCCGATGAGTCCAAATTCGAACGATCTCCGATCTCCTCTGGAACCGCCACCGCGGGTTCGTCGAAGGAGAAATCGAAGAAATCATCTGAGATATCGAACAAACTATCTGAGAAATCGATATCGGCCAAATCTACGTTGTCATCGCCGAGTAATAAGTCAAGATCGGAGATCGGAGCATCCATTGAAGTCGGATCAGGAGAAGATAAGAAAAAAGGATCTAGCGGCGGAACAGAGATCATATCGGATTCCGAAAACATGCTAGGGTTCAGATCAGATATCTCCGGCGGAGGAGTAATCACAGATGTTGATTCCGTCAACATCGAAGAGTTGAATTTTCTTTAAAAGCTTCGCGATGATTCCACACGGCTTATAACTTAGGAAGAGGGTAACGTCGACGAATATTCTGCAAATGATATTATATCCACGCGCCACCTGCGCGTGTGCATCAAATTCAACACGGAGTTTTCGATTTTGTTTTACACGTGTGTTTTTTTGTCCGACATGTTTTCCTTAGGGCTAAAGGTTAACTACTTATTTGGCTTGTTGTTTGGAGTATGAAGTTAGTTGTGAAGGCTACTACTATAATTAGCTCTACTACGTCTTATCTTGAGAC
Source organism: Cardamine flexuosa (assembly GCA_963555745.1). Taxonomy (NCBI): domain Eukaryota; kingdom Viridiplantae; phylum Streptophyta; class Magnoliopsida; order Brassicales; family Brassicaceae; genus Cardamine; species Cardamine flexuosa. The sequence continues at coordinate 3,430,418 of OY743219.1, read as the reverse complement.
AAAACACAAGAGCAATGTTGTGGGCAGTCTCATGTCTCCGTGTTTCGGAGCATGTTGGTGATGTGACCAATCCTTGACTTGGCCTGTTCTTCGTGTTTTCTTCCTATAATTAATTTGTTGGTTTATGCAATTTTGAAGATTGGAGATTAGAGAGTGCAGATTTGGGATTAACAAAAGGGTCTTCATCTATTGTCTCAAGTTACATATGAGGATCGAATACAAACTTATTTTTCCATGGGCTTTCCCTCATAGCTACAAAAACCTTTTTTTTTCATCAAGATCGTGTAAAAAGGTTGTTTTCGTTTTTTTTAATTTTGATTGTTTTTTTGGGGTGCTAATTTACTTTTGGCCTAGTGTTTTCATATTATCGTTGAACTTGATTTCAATAAGGTGTTGCTTTTAGAGGGGAGAACAAAAAATCATATCAATATACTATGTGTTGTGTTATGAGTGAAATTCGAAAACTAATGTTTATTTGGCTCATTTTTATTTTTCTGAATCGTAGTTGATCATTTTTTATGCAACATTTTTAATGAGATCAAACACATACAGAAACATACAAAACCATGAAAATGATATAAAGAGCCAACACAGTACTACACACTCTTTTTTCTCCCCCCCAAGAAATCAATCAAATAAGAAATCCATAATTATTGCAAAATAACAAAACCAAAACCTTTAATCTCCACACAAATCCATAATTATTGCAAAATAACAAATCCAAAACATACAAAAGCAAGACCAGTCGATGAGAACCATATGTCTCAAATCCAATAAAGTTTTAAAATGAAACAGAAAAATGAAGATTACCTTATCTTCAGAAATATTGGGCTTTCTTCATAGTTTAGATAAACTTGTGGCGAGGTATAGGCAAATCCAATTCCTTCAATCAGAACATTTCTAGCAGTTTTTTTCTTGAAATCTAAAATTAGAAGAAAGTACGGGTTAGAGTAGCACGGTTCAAATATAAGTTCGCCGGTTCTAAGTGTACCCTTGAACTTGAATGAGTGACTTCCAACTAATTCTCCCCACGGCTGAACTGTGATAGAAATTTTTGACCATTCTTGTTTGCTAGCATCATCTAGAACCCACAAGTCAAGGCTACCATCAAATAACATATTCGTTACAGCTATCTTTTCCTTGAAGTTTGCTAGAAATACGACTTTGATATTCCCCGGTAACTTAATGACATTAAAGCTTTCAGATCCCAAATCAAAGCATAATATTGCTTGAACACCATGGTTGATCCAAGCTAAATAATATATAGCACCTCTGTTGCATATCCCTTTAATTCCACGAGTAAGAGCATGCAAATGCTTACATTCAATCATTCTCCATTTTTGTTTAGAACCTAGAGTGAAAACTTGATGCTCTTCCGTCACAAAAGCTAGTGATTCAAGTAGATGAGGAGTTTCTACCGTCATGCACAATACTTTGTATAGATCATTAACAGGATCATATCCAAAGAAGGAAAATATGAATTGTTTCCTAGTGTTGACCGTCGGTGGCGTTATATTGACCGGTAGTAGGATTTCCAATCATCACTCTAGTACTATGAGTTCTAAATACCCCTTTATTATTTAGACAACAAATCAAGCCGCGGACAGATGGAGAAAAATCACAAAAATAATCAGCTTTGGAAGTACACAAACTGACCATATGATGCGCAGAAGATGGATCTTCCTCTGAGGAGAAATGAAAGGTCGCACTCATATATGCACCACCAATGATTGTGAAAAGAAGACGCGGCCGAGTCAAAGATCGAGTCATGTACACCTTGGTAAAATCTTTTCCACAGATTATCGACGCCCATAATTTAGAAACGAAGACGAGCTTCGCTATGGATTTGGCAGGCAATATTAGGAGAATCTTTATTATCAGATCCAGAGGAAGCTTATAAAACGGGTCGCTTTCGGCTCGTTTCTTGGATCTCGTAAGGAATTTTGAAGTGTTACCGACCATCACTTTTCTTCTAACCTTTTTCATGGTGGTTTTATTTTCGCTCACGATGTTATTTGTTTTCTACTCTTAACCCTAATATATGTAAGCAACAAAACCCTAATATCTTTGCATATTTGGGGCAAATAAATCCGTCGTCGTTTTTCCTTTGATTGTTAAGGCCGGCCTGCCGGCCACTAAGATATGGGCTGTAAACAATTGCGGTTTGAGGCTAGAAGATCTATATTTGGGTCCTTTGATTGTCAAGGCCGGCCTCCCGACACCTGAATATATTTTTTTTGGTCCGTCGATCTATAAATTAACTCTTTAAAGTTTTGGTCTAAGACAAATGTTTTATCAGACTTTTTTTTATGGTTGGTGTGGCTGGGTATTACTGTGTTTCTCTCTAGATTTATAAAAATATTGTAAGAATGTGTTGATACCGAGTTTAACACCCTACGATACTCTCTTAAAGTCATGCAAAACTATCCATATGTGAAAGTTTTAGTTAGCATTTCAACATTCGGCTACCAAACCGAACATCCACGACACGCAAGGTGCCCAATCCGCATATAAAGAGGCCCGTTATTGGTCATTATCAAAAGCAATTGACAGTACAATATTAATATCAATGTAAAACAAATTTCAGTAATAATGTTAATAGTTTTGATATTGTTAATCGTACTTTTTAACTGGCGTTGGACACTGAAGTCCGAAAATAATTAACGCCAAGTAGGATTTTTTTCTTTTCGACATTCGTTAGCAAATCACTATGTAAATGGTGTAATAAAAACTAGTATTAAATTCATTGATACTCTTAATTAATGCGTTCACCCGTTTAAGTATATCCATTAACTACCACGCAATTCAAAAATCAAGGCAAATATCTCTCAAGTCTTATTTGTGAAAGATGAAACAGTGACAGATAAAATTAGATACGATATTCTTGGTCTATATACTCTATATATATATTTTTAAATAGATGAATGCATCAAATTTTATTTTTTCTGTACATAATTTGGATCAATCTTTCCTAGGTGATTGTATGAATTTCCAGTGATCAGTTGATAAAAACAGTATCATGGACAAAAACATGTTTTTCTTTACTGATTTGGTAAATGATGACTATAAAGTTAACCAGAATAAGAAGCACAAGATTGCAAATTTTCTAAAATAAAATATTAGAAAATTGAAGTTAGATAAGCTTCTTTTTGAGGAAGAAGCATTTGAGATGCCAAACTTGAATAAGTGAAACGACAAGAGAGACTCCTAAAGAGAGAAAGCTGAATTGCGCAACCCTCTTGTTTGTCTTCTCGTTTATTTCCCTCATATATTTTTCCCTGCACCAATATTTTTAAATAAAATAATCTCCATCTGTAATTCTAAATCTTTTTTTTTAATCTTTTTTGCAATTTACATATAACTAAATAGAGATGAAAGGTATTAATAAATAACCTGATTTTTAGATAGAGCATGTTGGCCCTAATACCACTCACTACTTCTACAGATTTTCGAAGCTGAAGCTCCACACCCTGAATCAATATATATATATATATATATATATATATATGTATATTCATTCAACCACAAATATTTTAATTTTCTTGAGAATATTGAGAGTATAAGAAATGAAGGACTTGCCTCTATCTTTTCTTTCTTAGCAACAGAGTCCCAGTCTTTGGTTCTGATACCCATCCTCCAATCAAGACTAACGATACAAGAGTTATTCAATGTGTGATGTGTCTGATCATGATGCATTGCTATACAAGCTGAGTATGCTCCCATCTCCGTCGTTGTAAACGCAACCTGACCGTACGTCACGTTCTTTTGATTGTACAGTTCATTCCCGTACGGAGATGTTACCTACATTTAACCAACGCATATCAATACATTCATTTTTTAACTTCTCTTACATTTCTAAATTACATTTCTAAGACATAACCTTATAATCTCAATCTCAGGTGAAATTGACTAATTTAACATGATAAGTCCCCTAAAAAACCCTTATAGGCAATCAAAGGAACATATAAAATAAATAAAAATTCCGCTAATTAAACCGAATCGCTAGCTAGCACATATATATATTTTGTTTTGATAGGAAGCAGATATATATTAATATATGACTACTTATATAATCATGAACATTTACGAAAATTAGAGTATGGTTAGTATACAAACCCGAACATCTAATGTTGGACCAAGTTGAGTGAAACCCTCGTCGATGCAAAGGTAATCGGCGACAACGACCACGTTAGCTTCGATCTTCTCGTATACGCATTTTACTCCCGTTGTTGGAATCGTTAACCATATGGCCTCCGCCACCGGAAAAAGAGAGCCACCGCCTACGAGGCAGATCAATCCAATGAAAAGTACCGGTGAGATCGCCATTGTTTGAGAGAGAGATTTTAAGGTTTATTACGTTATTAAGCAAATAAGGTTTTTAATACATTGGCGCGTGGAGTTAAAAAGGATGTGTGTATCATCCGTTTTGTAATAAAGTTGTAGCCATTGGTAGTTGTTTTTTCTGGTATCCAATCAGAAAGTGCCATGTAGGATGTAATGAAAGATTTGTTCACGCGCCTGTGTTTTAGTAGCCGTTTTTGGAGTATTTACTTAACATGGAAACTGCGTTTAATTCTGACCAGACAACATCATCTCTACTAGGAAGTAAATCCAACAATAAGATTTACAAATAATTTTTTTTTGTTTCTTTTTTTTGTTTCTTTTTTTCATTAACTGAATGTTGAATGTGATAAAAACCTTGAATCCCAAATTCACTGTTGATGGGCTAATGGGCTACGTTTGACAAAACGCACCATGGAGAATGAAGTGTGACACCAACCAAAATTCTAAGAATTAGAGAAACTTTTATATATTTTCTGATAAATGTCATATTTACATAATCAATTTTGAATTTTCCAAAAGTCCGACAATTTAACCCACAAAAAAACACACACAAACATAAAAATGAATAAAAAAATTCAAAGGAAGCAACTTTCTTATTATTCTCCCCACTTGATAACGAGACAGAGAGAGATAAAGGTCGATAAAGTCTTTTCCTTTCCTTCATCACCCTCATCGTTTTCAATCAGAATGCTCATCAGAAATCATCTCCTTTTCGTTTCCTTGATGTGTTTTCTCTTCTAATCTCCGGTGAGAGATAAGAGAAGGCAAGATCGATAACAAGGATTTTAAGTCAATCAGAGGAGATATAAGCTATATCATCCATCATCTATGGCCTCTATGACCGAGAAGGAAGCTATGGTCGATCCTTTTTTGGTCGAGGCTCTTCAGAATCCTCGTCATCGTCTCACCAGTTAGTCAATTTCTCGATTCGATTTTTCTTTTTTTTTTTAATCTCTGTTGGGTTTTGATCTGATTTTGGTCATTTCGTTTCGTCCTAGTTTTCTAGGGTTTCATTGAATTGGGGGAGAATTCTGAGTTTATATCTTATTCTCGATCTTCAGTTTTCTGAGTTATGTTTTTGTGATTAGGGTTTGTCTTTCGTGCTTGACGATTAGATCCATGACTATTGACAATCATCGTGATAGTTCTATGCCCCCAAAATCAAAATCACTCGCAACTTAGCTCATTTAGAATCCTCATGATTGCGATTGTTTCATCAGCACCATGAACATTGAAGCTTGAGTTTTCTATCAAATAAATCACTCTTATTTTCAAGTTTCAACAACTTTTTTTTTTTTTTTTTTTGCTGAAGTTTAAAATCTGTATTTGGGAAGATTCTATTCAAATGTGGTTGATGTGTGATTCAAAAGGTGTTGCCTTTTTGTTGTTGTTTTTGGTGTGTGGTGTTAGTTTTGCGGATGGAGCTTGATATTCAAAAGTTCTTTCAAAGCCCGGAGCAGCTTCAGTTCGAGTTCCGACCTTTTCCAACATCATACCTACGTCTTGCTGCACATCGAGTTGCTCAGCATTATGGACTAGTAACCATGGCTTTGGACACTGGTAATGGTGCAGGAGATGGATCAGATAACAGAATCCTCGTGACGAAAACAGCGGAAAGTAGATTTCCTTACGTCTGCTTATCCGAAATCCCTGTGAAACAACCTGAGAATGGTAGACCTGAGGGTGTCAAAATCGCTATCAAGGCTAGACCCAAGAGAGGTTCTGGTAGTGGAGGAAGTGGATCAGGAGTACAACAAAATCTTCTGAGAAGTGTTGAGGAGAGGAAAGAAGAGTATGATAAAGCTCGGGCTAGGATCTTTAACAGCCCTAGCAGCTCTGACTCTGAAGACTCTTCATCACTTCGAGCTCCTCTTCCTCCTCCTCTTGAAGCGAAACAAACATGTACAAACCGAAAGGAGACTGAAGTGGCGCCGGTTAATAACATTCCTGTTGATGCTGGACGGACTTCTCGTGTAGCCATTATCAGAGATAGAGAGAAAGATCGATATGATCCGGATTATGACAGGAGCTATGACAGGTATGTCGTGGATCCCGGTTACAGGTAAACTTTTCCATCTCTTGAACAGTGATATTCAGGAAAACCTAATTGGTATAAGCTCTGCAAAAATAAAGGTCTTTTTTCTTGTTTGTAGGTACGTTAGGGTTATGCCGTCTGGTCAAAGCTTCAATCCAATACCGATCCACATTCCGTTTCATGATGGGGTTTTCCCACAGATGCCAAGAGGTCATCATCAAGCTAATCTTAACTATGGGCATCCGCTAAACCCGGCCTTGAGTCCCTTTACTAGTACCGCAGCTAGTTATGCACCGTGGCCGAACTCACCAGCTATGAACTATGCACATTCGTTGAACGGTTCAGACGCTAATCTCTTCAGGTTTTGCTCATACTAACACTGTTGTTTTTCTTGTATCATTTGATTGATTGGCTCCTCAAGTTAAGTGCTTACACGTTGTTTACTTGCAGGCATCCTTCTGCAAGCAATCCCTGACGGCGAGAGTAGTGTTTTGAGTATTTCAATGTCTTGTATGAAAATCAGATTCTATAGATATATATTAGCCTTTAGGAGCTCTCCCGTTCTGTTCCGGACAATGGCTTTTCTTTCTTATATAACAAGACATCTACTCTTTCTCTTTTCATTTCTATTATTATCGGACTTTGAATGAACCCTAGACAATACTTGAAAACCAAAATCACTGATGATAGCGTTTCTCTCGGCTCTTGTGGTGAATCAAATTGTTCTAAGGAACTTGGAATGTGATTCTTAAATGAGACCCATCTTTCGTTCTTTTATGGAAAGATTCTCTATTGCATAATTATATACAATTTATCGGTTTTTAATTACAAATAAATTTGAGGTGGTGAAAACTTGGAGGGTCCTTTCCTATTTTTCCTTTGACCAATGCCCTTGAGTCAGAAGATTGGGTTTTGAATTATCAAACGATTTATAATTTAAGATGGGATTAGACTTATGGATAAAATTTAATTCTGGATTGACAATCGTTTCAGTTTTTTAAGATTTAAGATGTGATTAGACTTATTAGTAAATAAATATGTACTATATAGTATTTATTTAATTATTTACATAATTTGGTCAAACTACCTGGTAATTACGAGTTAGAAAAGTTGGATAGAATCAAATTGAAAAACACACTCTTTACGTGAATAACCGTAAAAGATATTTGATATAACGGATTGACGAGTTCAACAAATCAAAATTTATAGTATTAGAAGAAGAAAAAACATTTAAAAATAAAAGAAAAAAAAACAAAGGATGGGGTCAGACTTGGTGAGACAAGATCAGGACATGCCAGCTATGAACCCACCACCATTGCTTTAAATTATGTCATTCCCCCTTCTCAAATAATTTAACTTTCTAAAACATAAAAAGAAAAGAAAAAACTATCCAAATACTTTATTGGGTTTGGTCCCTTCAATGATTCCACATATGCGACTTTATAATTGGTAGTAAAACAAGTTGGGGTATGATTAAGGAAGTAAGAGCATCAGATCCTGGATTCTGATTCTGCCTCCCATTGTCTTGTCTCTTTTGCTTATTGGCACTCCCCCCATGTTATTTGTACATTGTACTATTTCTTCCATTATCATCATCACAGGTCAGAGTCACACACACACATATATCTTCTCCAATAACACATTTTTATCAAGTAAATATTAGTTGGATAATTATCCACATTCTTGTAAATTAAACCTTAGATGAAGATAATGCTACAAAGAAACTCAGGTTTAAGAACAAAATCTAAAACAAAAACAAGAAAATGGGAAAAGCAAGTAAGTTTTTTCTTTCAATCAAGATCGATTCTTTTTTTTCTGTGTCCGTACGGATGTACAAAAGTAAACTCATCTTTACATGAATCTTAAAGAAGAAAGCTACAATGGTTGGTTAAAAACAAGCCTTGACCTGAAGAAGAAGCTTCAGAAACAGAACTTGATGATGCTTGATTTGTATCATTGTTCTTGAAGACAACCTATAAAGGAATCAAATTTACCAACTTCTATTAAACTTCAAAATCGGAATCAACATTACAAAAAGCTATGTTCAAGAATCAGAAACCTGTGTAATTATTACCGGACTTAATCATCTCGAGTTGGGAATAAAGTTAGGACAGTTCTTCCTCCATTAGCATTAGCAGATTCCAAATCCTCAGCGTAATTACCAACAGGACTATGCAACGATGGTGTAGTAGTCATTCTATGAAGTTGCTGCTGCTGAGTCTGCCTCGCCAAGAACGAAGGATCAAACTTCCCATTCGTAGTCGGTGATCCAAATCCACCATTACTAGTCGGTGAACTAAATCCACCGTTCGTCGTAGGAGAACCAAAATGAGCGGCTGAGATTTGCCGGTGGTGAAATTGAGGCGGTTGTAAATGAGGATTAGCCCCCGCCGCCGCCGCCGCAGCCGCAGCAGCAGCAGCCATTTGTTGCTGTTGTTGAAGAGTAGCGATCGGAACAAAAGACGGCATGAAATGATCAGAGCTCGGAACTCGATTAGGATGAAGAAAATGAGCAGGCACCGGAGAGCTAGCGAAAAGACGATCAGTCGCCGGATCTGAACCAGCACCACCGCCGGAAGACAAACCTTGCATTCTCTTAAGATAAAGTCTATATTTTTGCAAATGGCTCGCGACGTTTTCTCTTGTCAACCCATCAACGCTCATAAGCTGCATAATGGTTTTAGGAACAGCGTTTTTTATCCCGAGATGCGCGACTGCGTCGACGAAGCGTTTGTGTAGCTGCGGAGTCCAGACGAGACGAGGTCGTTTAAGAGTTCGAGCTGGTTCGTCACCGGCAGCTCCAGAGCCTAGATCTGCTGAATCTGCAGCGAATTCGGCTGATGAATTGGCTTGTGAAGATGGATTATTAAGTTGAAGCTGTGATGGTGTTGGAGGTGTGGTTTGGTGATGATGATGAGGTTGATTTGAGTTTCCGTTGGTTCGGATATCGAAAGCTAAAGCTAGATCGGGTGAGATTAGAGATTGAGATAAAGGTATTAGCTCTTCTGGTGATGGAAGCTCTTCTTCCCATCTTGCAAACCAGTCTGATTCTTCTTCTCTCATTCTCTTCTTCCAAACAAAAACAGAGAGTTACAAAAAAATCTCACAAACCCAGAAACATTTCAGAAAAAATCAAATTTTTGATCTCAAGAGAATGAATAAGAAAAAAGGTTAGATTTTTATCAGTCTCTCTGTGGCTTGAAGAGGAAGAGAAAAAAAAAGAAAAGGAAAGAGATGGAATCTGAGAATTAGATGATGATTGAGAAAGATGGAGAGAAGTTCGAGGTGGATCTTCTTTCTTTCTTAGCTGCTTCTTTTTTTTCTTTTGGTGTACTCTCAGTTTTTTTTTGCAATCTCTTCTTATTTATGATGAGAGTACATAAACCAAATCTACAATAACTACATTTATTTAAGTTTTCTGGATTTTTTTTATTACATGGTTTTTTGGAGATTCAATCATATCAAAGACTCGACCGACGATAAGTTTGGCGCGTGTAGTCTACTTTAGTATCGGTGAAGTGAACCTGAACACACCACAACTGGTTGATCCTGTATTTTTATTGCCTTTTTTTTTTATATAATTGGGTCCCCAAATAACTTTCTAGAAATTATTTCATTGGATCATTTTACTAATCTGTGTTGCAAAGTACTTGTACAAGCTAGAGAAGGTAATTAATTTTGGTCAGTAAATAAGTTATGAGTCGGTGTGTTAGTTTGGAATATGGAAGCAATAACATTACCAATCTTTTAGCAATAAAAACGTGTATACTTGGCTAGTTGGCTTACATATTTTTCTATTCAGTTTTCTTCTATATTATTATAAAACTATAGTATTTACTTAGAATATTTTAAATACATGATACTGTTAGCATGTCATTGTCAAGAAATAATTATGTTTTTGGAGAAATTTGGGGGTTCGCTTGCAAGCAAAGACGAAGATCTTTTTTATACAAGGTTTAATTAAAAAGGGCCTATGGTTAATTGTTTAACTTGGAATTATTGACTATTGGGCCTATATTTCCAGATTTTTGTGGGAAGCCATTCTTTATTTTATATGGCGACTTCTTTGTGGATTGAGATTACTTTCATTCTTAGATTATATATGAGTCACATTTTAGGTGTGTGCCTTGTACATCTCTTGGTAATTTGTGCCAGCGAACCCTCTCTTCTCTTGCTTCCAGCATTTGCAAATGCAGAAACATAGTAGAAGAAGCTTTAGGACCAAAAAAAGATGAGGAATTCTCACAAATAACACTAGTTGAAATTTTTATTCCATAAATAGCACTATTTTTTTTTTGGACAAAAATAGTATTTTTATAAAAGACAAAATTTTAAATTTTTTGTTTAGCTTAAGTATTGTATAATTTAGGGTATAGTTTGTTTGAGGTAAAAAGTATGGTTTAGAGTTTAGAGTTTAGAGTTTTTAAACTCTAAACCCTAAATCCTAAACCCTAAAATATGAGGTTAGGAAATTTTGTGTTATATAAAAAAATTATTTTTTTATAAAAATGCTATTTTTGTTTTAAAAAAAAAAGATGCTATTTATAAAAATTGCCTAAAAAAGATATAATAGAAATAGGAAAAAGATCATATGTCATCAACATCATGATCATGTTTTTTGAAAACATTTCTGATTGATCTCTAGCTAATAAGAATCAGTTTCAAGTATTGATACCAACATAGCCTCTCTTCTTCATTTCAAACAATATTTGCATGCTCATTCATATACAACAATCGTTTGCTTCATTATAAGAATCATATAACAAAGATTCGGAAAAAGACAAAGAAAACAAATTAATGTGAGAACATAATGAATCTTTTTATCAAAAGAAAATCAATTTTCAAAAATAGCACCAAATGATTTTTTTGTTCCATAAATAGCACTCCATTTTTATTTTGGATAAAAATAGCATTTTTACTAAAACTTAATATTTTTCTATAGCACAAAATCTTCCATCCTCATATTTTTAGCGTTTATGATTTATAGTTTAGGGTTAAAAAATTCTAAACTCTAAACCATAAACCATACATTTCATCCCAAACAAACTATACCCTAAATTATACAATACTTAACCCAAATAAAAAAATTAAAATTTTGTTTTTTATAAAAATGATATTTTTGTCCAAAATAAAAGTGAAGTGCTATTTATGAAACAAAAACTTCAACTAATGTTATTTGAGGGAATTTCTCATTAAAAAAAACATAATGAATCTTGTTTATCTCCTTGCTACTCATTCTCTATATCTCCGTCGCATTTCCACAGAGAACAAAAGCTGAGATGATGCTGAAACCCTATACATAGATTCTAAGTCCTCCCTTATCTTCTGTTTCTCTTCATCACTGTAAGAAGATCTCGGTGAGATTCCCGCAGTCTTCAAACGCTTTGAGTTTGAGAGGATATATGCAACAAACTGTTTCTCTTCTCTTCTGCCTTCAAAATTGTTCCACTCAAAGATCTCAAGTTGAGACAATAAGCATCCTGGTACAGAACTAGGTTGACTCCACGAAAGTGGGAGATCATTACCATTCTGAAAAACAACAAGAAAGAATTACAAACACATTTACTTTAAATTTTATAGCACATTAAATACAAAAGGAGAGGGATATGTAAACTTACAAAGTCGATCATAAGAACTTTTAGTTTAGGAGCGTTATGAAGCAAACGTACTAGTGGTTCCAACCAATACTCCGAGGAAGAGAGAAAAAGCTTAAACGCTACGAGCCGAGAGAAGTTAATGGCGCTACAACACGTAACCTGACACTGAATAAAACATAAGACAACATAAGTAAAGTCGCAAGCAATGCAGTCACAAACGAACAGAAGAAGAAAAGATAATTCTAAATGGTTACCTTGTTCAACCACAACTGGAGACACTTGACAGAGGCAAAAGATCTGAGAAACTTGTCATTCGGATGAGCTCCAACGTTCACGATGGCCGATTCAAGGCTAGGCATATTCTGGATTGATAAATAGTCTCTTAAAGGATCAACTATGACAACGTGACTTAATCCAGGGGAATCTATAACCAAGGACCTACCAGGAATAGACTCAATTGCATTATCATTGCCACGTACTTGAAAACCGAAATACGTTAACTTCTTTAAGGAAGGAACTTTCACACTGAACTTTGTCATATTGTCAGGGTTTTTTTCGGACCACAAACAAATATTTGAGGACTGGACAAGTCGATAAAAGCCTAACATGAGAATCTTCGTCTTTATACATAACAGAGACAAGATCCAACGATTCAAGGCATGGGAGGCAAGGTAGGGTTGGAACATCAATGAGGATCTTGCCCGCTAGAGTCAATGTCATAAGGATTTTACAGGTGTAAAGGCTCTTAGGCAATCTGGTTGGATCTGCTGTTTGTATAAATCTAGTCTGTAAAAATAGCTCTTTAACGCAACGTTCAACCGCATATAAGACCCACTTTCCGAGATCTACATGAACCGGACATTGTTGACCGAGTTTGATACGCAAGCTTTCTAGTGAAGGTGCCTTCTGGAGTTGCAATGACTTGTCAAGGAAGTCCCAAACGCTTTTCTCGGGGCTATCTGTGTACTCCAGTCTATGCAACATCGTCCATACGAAACGCCATCGTTTCGATAGAATCATTGTGGTCACTGCATCTTTTGTTGGGACTAAACACAATATCTGTAGTAGCAAATCGTCAGGCAACGCACTGATCCTGTCCTTGCAGCATAATAATGTTCGTTTAGGTTTCCGACTAGTCATGGCTTCTGATGGCATCTTTTTTTTGGTGAACAAATCGGATTAACGAAACGGTATAAGATCAGGTGAAGAAACCCTAGATCCCTTTGCTACACTGTCGTCAGAAAAAGAAAGCCCTAATTTGATGAAGTAGTGACTCAAAAGATAAGTTTTTATTCATAGGGCAATTTGAATACGTGAAGGAAAAGGAATTGCAGATTCTTATAATTCATTATATTGGGCTTCTAAAGAGTTGGGCCTAGCCCATATTTTACATCTTTGTCTCTATTTAGTTAGAATTTTTCTAGGGTTTCCAGATTGTGTACCCTAGAGAAGCCGCTTATAAATACACACGCATGTACGACTTCAGAAATAGAGTTTAGGTTTGGGAGCTTCGATTGCAGAAGAATTAGTAATAAACACGTCATCTCTGTGTTTCTTTGTCTACTAGTTGGTAAATAAGTGATGACCCCATTGCATTTTACCAAATGTAGACAAAGCAATACCGTGATGACGTAAACAGAGTTTTGACCATGTTAACATATTACATATGCATATTCATCAACAATCGATTGGTACCTTTTGTTTCTTCGTGATTGTTATTTGATTTCACTGACCCTCTGATTTCGTTTTTCTGATGTTATTTAATGTTTCTTTGAAGTATTGGGGGAGATTGAGTTTGAGCTTAACTGGATCCTCAATCTCAGTCGTCACTTCAAAAGCAAAAAAGCTTTGTTTTTATTTCTAGATCGTAATCTGAACTAGTGATTCTGAAGTTGCAGATGAGATTTATGATGGCTGGTTCATGAGGTTTTTTTTTTAGTTATTGTAACGGTGAATTTTAGTGGTCCAAAACTTTTCGATAAAGACGCCAAATCAGACAAGCGTAGAAATTTGTTACTGACGCACTAACACCAAAAGGATGCATGCTAGGAAGATCGCATCTATAGCAAATTTCTAGAGAGTTAAAACTACTTGTGATTTTCGCGTAATTGTAACATAGTGACCACACAATTCGGAGAAAATTATAATTTACGATTTCCCAAAGTATGGATTCTTTATACAAAGAAATAAAAAATGTTCCATTACTCTGTTTCTACATTTTTGCACAAAAATAAAATAAAAGCCTCGTGTTTGTGATTGCTAACAATGTAATGGTTACAAGCCCTGTTTATCGAACAAATAACTGATTGTCTAAAAAAAACTCGTAAGATATGAAAACTCAGAATATTCGATTCTTTACTGAAATTCGAAGATTAGTGATGATTCAATCCGAGATCTTTTGACTTTTATAAAATCAACTCATTAAATTCCTTGAAACCAATGATCCCGGTAGGTATGTTATCGTTATCCATTTCTAACTAAATTCGTTTTCATCATTATCCAAAATAGAAAAAAAAAAAATCTTTATCTAAAAAGAAAAAGAAAAATAAGAAAATAGATGGAACAGGTGAAAGAGGTTTAGTAGTCGTCGCTTCCAATCAACTTCTACTTCTTCCACGAAAACAAGCAATTCAATCAAACGTGAAAGCAAGCTTTCGCAGATTTTGCCTCGTTCTCTAAGCAAAATAATATCAATAACAATCTCAACTAACATTATTCTTTATACCTTCATTTCTCTTTTCTCTGATCCTTCAACCCATTTCTTCTCTTAATTACATCAATCCGTTTTCGTTTCTTCCCAGGTTTGTTTTCCATTTCTTGTTCATTCCAATTCTAGGCTTTTCACTGTACATTCTCCTGTTTATACTATGATTCTAATTCGTTACTTATCAACGAGACAAAGCTCTAAACTTTATTATGACTACCAAGTTTTGAGATTTTTAAAATATAATCCGAAAAAAAGAAACAACATTTCCTTTTGAAATTGAGCTAATTGAGCTCCTTTATTAGTGTCTGCATGTTTTAGTTTCTCAAGTCAATTTTGATTTAATGTCTGAAAGTTTGACTCTTTGAGTTAAGATTGAAGCCACTCTTGATTTGCAACAAGTCTTTGTGTTTCTGATTTTCTAAATAGCCTCATTTATGGATTTTATATATCTTATGTTTGATCCCAAATTCACCATTACTAAAATTTAAGAAGACTCTGTCTTATAGCAGTTTCAAGGAGGATAATAAAACAGAGTAATGGGTCCTATCTTCCTTTGGTTAAGACAAATTGATAAGCACGAGCAAAAAAAGCTCTCTTTTTTACTTGTCTTGTGTCATCATGACCATAAATGTAGTTTCTTTTTGTAGCTGTTACCTTCTTTTGAGGCTTTTTTTTTTGTTTTGAAATAAGATTCAATGTTTTTTCTATAAATGTCTCTTATAGGTTCTTAGTTTATTTGGATGTGGTGATTATGGATATGGAGTCTTGGAAGCTTCTCAGAAGTGTTTGCATACTTTCTTTCCTCCTTGGCTCTTGCTTTGTGTATCAAAGCCTTCGTGTTGTTGTTGCTCAAGAAGATACGAAACCAGTCGTAACTTTGCAAATAGATGCTTCTACTGGAGCTGGACGACCCATTCCTGAAACGTTATTTGGGATATTTTTCGAGGTTTGTTAGTGTTACAGTCTCATATAGATCTCTACTATATAAGAAATATGTTAAGATTGTGGTTTAATAATGAGCTGTGTATACATGCAATATGGTCAAAATCATTTACAGGAGATCAACCATGCTGGTGCCGGTGGATTATGGGCTGAACTTGTTAGTAACAGAGGTTAGTTTTTTTTAGCTTATTACTCCATGGAAAACAATCATTGTTAGGCTTCTTTACATGATGGGAATACTTTGGTTTTCAGGGTTTGAAGCTGGTGGGCAAAACACGCCTTCTAATATATGGCCATGGTCCATTGTTGGTGATCAGTCATCCATATATGTAGCTACAGACAGGTCATCGTGCTTTGAAAGAAATAAAATCGCATTGAGAATGGATGTGCTTTGTGATAGCAATGGTTGTCCATCAGGAGGTGTTGGAGTTTATAACCCCGGCTACTGGGGGATGGTGAGTGTCAACTGTGTTTGCTGTTTTCTGCTTGGTCTCAAGAGTATGGTTTAAGTTTTTTGTTTTCATTTTCTATCTTCTGTTAGAATATTGAACAAGGAAAGAAGTACAAGGTGGCTCTTTATCTGCGTTCAAGCGGTGATATCGATATGTCTGTTTCGTTGACGAGCTCGAATGGATCTCTGACTCTTGCTTCTGAAAAGATCATGTAAGAAACAATTTCCAATTTCTCACGTTTCTGTTGTTGTTTTAGTGTGTGAAAGCTTCAACTGTGTGTTTTCATTTGTTTTGATGTAGAGCTTCTGCTTCCGATATTTCAAACTGGACTAAAAAGGAGATTGTTTTGGAGGCAAAAGGGACAGATCATGGTGCAAGACTTCAGTTAACAACAACCAAGAAAGGGTCAATATGGATTGACCAAGTCTCGGCCATACCGATGGATACCTACAAGGTCTTTTTTTGTGCTTTCTCATAGAGCCTTGTGATGAACTATTACTGATAAAGAGAATATTGGAAGAAAACAAAAGTCAAATATTCAATCTTTTTGGTTGATTGCAGGGACATGGTTTTAGAAACGATCTTTTCCAAATGATGGTAGATATTAAACCTCGTTTCATCCGGTTCCCAGGTAGTATATATTGATAGTAGCTTATTTGTTACTTATTCTGTCCATTGACCTCATGGTAAAAAGGATGACTTCAGATGAAATAAACTAAAGTTCATTCTTTACTCTGTGGACTTAGGTGGTTGTTTTGTTGAGGGTGAATGGTTAAGTAATGCATTCCGCTGGAAAGAAACCATAGGACCTTGGGAAGAGAGACCTGGCCATTTTGGTGATGTTTGGAAGTATTGGACCGATGATGGTCTTGGCCACTTCGAGTTCTTTCAAGTGAGACTTCTTCATTTCTTTTGAATCTATGAAACTCCTCAGTTTTGCATTCTTTAATGATTCCCCAAGCTCGATACCAAAATGTTAAATGAAACATTCTTGCAGTTGGCTGAAGACATTGGTGCAGCTCCAATATGGGTGTTTAACAATGGTATTCACACGCTTGCTACCAATTAATATCTCTTTTGGTATTCCAAATCTATCAACCTTATCTTTTACCTTCGTACAGGTATTAGTCACAATGATGAAGTTGAAACTGCCAGTATCATGCCTTTTGTTCAAGTATGATTACGAAACCTTACTCTATTTCACTAGTGAAGAAGCTGAAAAACCAAAACTTTTTTGTTTCAGGAAGCACTCGACGGTATCGAGTTTGCCCGAGGAGATGCTAATTCTACATGGGGATCTGTTAGAGCTAAAATGGGACGCCAAGAACCTTTTGAACTGAAATACGTTGCTATTGGGAATGAAGATTGTGGAAAAACTTACTACAGAGGTTTTTAGCATTTCTCTATGATCAATCACACTTTGACTTATATATATTTGTTAAGCATCTTTGATACTAAATGAGATTACAACTTTACAGGAAACTATATTGTCTTCTATGATGCAATAAAAAAAGCTTATCCAGATATCAAAATCATCTCCAACTGTGATGGATCCTCTCGTCCGCTCGATCACCCTGCTGATTACTATGACTTCCATGTAAAATTTTCTGTCTTGATAGAAACTGTAATCAATCATTCTCTTGTGTTTTCTCTTCTTCTTGAAAAAAAAATGTTTCCTTTTTGTCACAGATTTACACTTCTGCTAGCAGTTTGTTTTCCATGTATCATCAATTTGACCGCACTTCACGTAACGGTCCAAAGGTGCGGTAACAGAACTTAATTCCAACAAAGACAAGATGAAGCTTTCAGTGTTTTTTTACTCACTTGTGAAATTTTGTTTGTAGGCTTTTGTGAGTGAATATGCTGTGACTGGAAAAGATGCTGGTACAGGAAGCCTTCTAGCTTCTCTTGCAGAAGCTGCGTTTCTCATTGGCCTTGAAAAAAATAGGTTTCTTTCACATTTCCTCTCATAAACATCAAATAAGTAAAAGAAACAATCTGATGGTTTCTTTGTTGCAGTGACATAGTTGAAATGGCAAGTTATGCACCACTCTTTGTGAACACAAACGATAGACGGTATCTCTCTCTTACTTTTTTCCATTCTTGTGGTTTACTTAGGAAGCTAAGGCAACAATCTCAAATTCTTGAATTGGTTTTTTTTAGGTGGAACCCTGATGCAATAGTTTTCAATTCTTCTCATTTATATGGAACTCCTAGCTATTGGGTCCAACGGTTCTTTGCAGAGTCAAGCGGAGCTACTCTTCTTACTTCAACACTCAAGGGAAACTCTTCTTCTCTTGTCGCATCTGCTATCTCTTGGAAAAACAATGGCAAAGATTACATACGCATAAAGGTAAAATTCTTGGACTAAAAAAAATAGAAGCTGTTTTGAAAATCTATGAACTTCTTATTTATTTGCAGGCTGTAAACTTTGGAGCTACCTCAGTAAATTTGAAAGTTACAGTCGCTGGATTGGACCCGAAGGTGATGAGAATTTCGGGATCGAAGAGGACAGAACTTACATCTGCCAATGTGATGGATGAAAATTCTTTCACACAGCCACAGAAGGTAAAATCAAGAAATGGACAAATCATCATCATCATCATCACTAATATTGAGTTTTTCCTTTGTTCTTGCTGCTGAAATCTGTTTTGATTTTTTGTAGGTTATACCACATGAAAGTTTGCTAGAGATGGCAGAGGAGGATCTGACAGTTGTTCTCCCGCCACATTCCTTTTCTTCATTCGATTTGTTGAAGGAATCTGCAAAGATTAAAATGCCTATTTCTGATTCTTCTTCTTATCAGAAAACTCCTACTGTGTAGAAGAAGAGAGACGATGACAAGGAGCATAATAACTTCATGTCAAAAGTCTCTTTGTGTGGTTAAAATGTAACTGTATGAATGTAATCATGTGTGTAATTAATAATAGTTTGGTAAATAAAGCTACTTTATTTAATCATGAACATATCTTTCCTTTCGATAACTTTAAATGCAAGAATACAAAAACTAGACGAAACAAGAATCAACAGTTTCTTTGTAACAGTAATAAGATGGACTGGGCCAATTTAGTTCCTTTTTGGGCTTCTAAAGCCCATCACATTCTAATAACGTTATTGTTTGGTTTTGTGCTCACTAATCAAAGGTAAATAAAAAAAATGAAAAATATATATCGGAGGAGCCAAATCGCCAATACAAGCAAAAATGGCGAACCATGTCCCAGAAAAAAACGATTCAGATTTCGAAATTTGTATCTGTAGTCACACTCTCTCTTATATATAACCTTCTCGCAATTCTTCTATTTCAAATCTCTCTTTCGTTCTCTAGTCTAAATTAGGGTTTATTCATATTCAAAATCCAAAGGAAGAGTATTTTGGGAAAAGGAATTTCGAATTCTGTAGTCCAAAATTCAGATCATGTCGGCATCAACGCTGTCAATGACCGCTAAACCAACGGCGGCAATGAAGCGGACGCCGGTTCTCTCCGGTGAGAAGAAACCTAATTTTGATTTCCCGCCGAGCGAATCGCATGCCATTGGAGAATCGTCCGCTGGTACAAACCGGGATCTGATTCGCGCCGAGGCCACCGCTGAGAGATCTAACACTTATGACGTAGGTCCGGTGACAAGGAAATCAGGATCCACCGCGACGGGGACTAATACGACCACCACGCCGCGTCGGACGCGGAAGGTTCAGGGGAATAAAGCAGAGAAGGGACAGTGGAAGACAGTTGTTAGGTTATTCGCGAAGCAATTTGGGGCTCTTCTCATACTCGTTGGGTTGATTCAATTGATTAGGACATTGACTTTGAAGGATACGTCTCTATCTTCTTCGAATTTCCCAATTGAAACGGAGATGGTTTTATCGGAATTAGAGAGTCGGATTTCTGCAGTTGATGGTTTAGTAAAGACCACGACGAAGATGATGCAAGTACAAGTCGAATTTCTTGATAAGAAGATGGAAAGCGAATCAAGAGCTTTGAGGCAGAATATTGATTCCACGTCTTCTACGTTGCAGAGTGAGTTGAAGAAGATAGAGTCTAAGACAGAGATATTACAAGCTTCCGTAGATGAATTCAATGCTAAACCTTTAGTGTCTAGAGAGGAATTAGAGAAGGTTTACGAGGAATTGAAGAAGGGTAAGGTTTATGATTCTGCTGTTAGCGATGTTAACATTGATGAATTGAGAGCTTATGCTCGTGACTTAGTGGAGAAAGAGATTGAAAAGCATGCTGCTGATGGTCTTGGCCGAGTAGACTATGCGTTAGCGTCTGGTGGAGGTTATGTAATGGGGCATTCGGATCCTTTTCTTGTTAGAAATGAGGGTAATTGGTTTGGGACAAGCAGGCGACGGGTTTATAGCAAAGCGGTGAACGTGTTAACTCCGAGTTTTGGGGAGCCTGGAAAGTGTTTTCCTCTGAAAGGAAGTAATGGCTATGTTCAAGTTAGGCTAAGAACACCAATACTACCAGAGGCCATTACCTTGGAACATGTCTCAAAGGTAATACTAACATCTCATATTATACTTTCACAGAATGATCGATTTCTATTGTATGTTAATTTGGTATTGCTGGTGACAATGTGTTATCGATTAGAGGGCAAGAAACTCATTTTGTGAATTTGATTTCTGTAGCGTGAGGTATAGTTTGCTATGAAAATATGTATGGAGGAGGATCTAACTTGCTTAACTAGTATCTGTGTCCATCTTTTATTATGGTTTTACCATTTGTTATATTCCTTTGGATAATATCAGTATGCCGTTATGGTCATGTGCTTTATTTAGGATTATCGTTCACAAAGAAAGCATTGGTATGTATGCTGTCCAAGTTTAGAATGCGTGGAACTATAAAATTGGCAGCTTAGGAATATCTTCAGAGAACAATAACATAAGGAACTGTCTTGTTTCTTAGAGGGTGTAATGTGATGGTCACACGTTGCTTACCATCATTGTTCATCCCTGTAAACATTTGTCTGATAAATTTCTTCTCGTCTCCACTAAAAGGCAATACTGATCTTACGTTTATGCTCCATTAAATGGAACAGGCTGTTGCGTATGACAGATCGAGTGCTCCAAAGGATTGCCGTGTATCAGGATGGCTAGAAGACAAAGACATGGAAAGTGAGACAATGCTCCTTCTTACAGAGTTCAGTTACGACTTAGACAGGTCCAATGCACAGACATTCGACATTGCAGATTCTGCTCGCTCGGGACTTGTCAATACTGTAAGGCTAGACTTCACATCCAACCATGGAAGCTCTTCACACACTTGTATCTACCGCTTCAGGGTTCATGGCCGTGAACTAGACTCAGTCTCTGCTGTTCATGCTTAATCTGAAGTCCAAGTAAAGCTCTTCTTCTCTCTGTAACATTCCTCAGTAGATATATTTCTCTTTTTTTGTTGGTTTATGTAGTAGAAAAGCTTCGAGTCTGTGATCAGAAATCTTCGCCTTCTTCATTTTTTTTTTAATAACTATTTAGGATTTTGTACTTTTGTGGGATAGGAAACAAATCGATCTTAGTTTCAAATCTGGTTTGGTTGGGTATATTTGGTTAGGGAATGTATCCGCCGCATTGAAACCAAATATAATTTAGTGTGGTACTCGGTTTGGTTTTGTAATAGTGTTTCTCTTTTAGTTCTCAGTTCTCACACTAATAATTCAGAAATACTTTCTTGATAACTAACAATTAAATAAATGCTTTTAGATTTTACTTTTTTTTTTTAAACATATATACTTTTAGATTTAAATATTGAATGTGAAAATGATAGCATCAGCAAAATGTTATTGTCTATGGTTTCTACTACAAATTATAGTAGAGAACAGCTACTCATTACTTCATTAGTTGAGACAAAGATTGATTTTGGATTAGTCATGATTATGATTACGATATGTTATATGTTATGGGTAGGGAAAGTATGTATGTAATGTAATGTAATAGGACCATAACTTGTAAAGTGTGAATTGTGTGGACAGAGTGACGACTTCTTTTAGGCTTCACCGTCTTGCCTTGTCTAAAAGCTTCCCCGACACATCACATGCTTATTTACGGTCAAATTATACAAATATGAAACCCTTCCAACCAAGTCAACCCAACTTGTTAAATTATAAAATGCAAATTAATCTCATGTCAATACATGTCTAATTTATGTTAATTTTTTACAGTATCAATTAGCATAAAAAATTGGACTAAACAACAAAACTAATCTTTGAAAATACCCATTTTCGCGGTTAAATCACATGAAACAAACTCTTCTAACCAAGTCAACGCATTCTGGTCATCGTGACGGTGGACCACCAGCTGCAAATAACAATCGGTTCTCTCGGAAACGTCTTTATTTGACCAAAACGAAACTATATGTACATGTCTATTAATTATTAGACGCAACAACATGCATTTACATAATTTTAGTTTACCTCGAACCCATACAATCCATTAAATAGCACAAAGCTACTCATGTTAGTCTATATATATAGCAGATTCATCCACACAATAAATTCACAAAAACAAAAAATAAAAATGCAAACACTACACTTCTCTTCTTTTCTCTTGTTCTTGTCTCTTATTTCACTCTCATGGCCTTTGTTAATCTCATCACAAGACCCTCCGTCACAGTCACCTTCGGCCTCTCCTTCACCGTTACCATTTGAGCTTCCGTCACGGCCACCATCTGTGCCACCGTCACAGCCACCTTCCTTGCCTCCGTCACAGCCACCTTCCTTGCCACCGTCACAGCCACCTTCCTTGCCTCCGTCACCGCCACAGTCGTCTTCTGTGGCTTGTAAATCAACTCCATACCCTAAACTCTGCCGTACGATCCTCTCCGCTGTTAAATCCTCACCGTCCGATCCTTACAGTTACGGAAAATTCACGATAAAGCAATGCGTCAAGCAAGCAAGCCGTCTCTCCAAAGTCATCACCGGATACGCAAAACGCGTCGAAAAGAAACCTGGCTCCGCCACGGCGGAGGAAATCCGCGCGGTGGCTGACTGCGGCGAGTTATCGCAGCTTAGTGTGGACTACCTCCAAATGGTCACGGCGGAGCTCAAAACGGCGGAGGTAATGACGGCAGCTCTCGTCGAGCATGTGAACAGTCTTCTCAGTGGTGTTGTGACGAATCAGCAGACGTGTCTTGATGGACTTGTGGATGCGAAGAGTGGATTCGCAGCCGCTATTGGGTCGCCGATGGGGAATCTCACGCGCCTTTACAGTATCTCACTGGGGCTTGTTAGCCACGCGCTTAACCGTAACTTGAAGAGGTTTAAAGCTTCTAAAGGGAAGATTCTTGGTGGTGGAAACTCAACCTATCGTGAGCCGCTCGAAACTTTGATTAAGGTAATTAATTTTGTTATTTGCTTCTTCTCATTTTTTGTTGTTAATTGTTTGTTTTGTTTATAGAACACATAGCGTTTCATATTCGTTAACATCTTTAAAAATTGTGAAGTATTAATTTGGTAATCTAAATATTGTTTTTGAATGGACTAGAAATGTTGGGGGAAAATAAAATATATAGATAAAAGTTAAAACAATAGCTAGGAACTAAGGAAAATACTAAAAACAGTATTAAATTTAAGGTTATATATACTCTAAAAACTTAGGATTTCAGCTTTAATATAATTTGTAATGATGGTAATAGCTATGTTTTCAATGTTATTTTATTTTGTCACACCTATAAATCATAGTGTCCAATAAAGCATTTAAACGAAATATAGACCTCTAGTTTAGGAGGACGACCTATTATGTTTTTACATGGATTGAATTTATTTGTTTTGGATAGTGATTTAATATTCGAGCATATCCAATTGTTTTGGATCGAGCGAGTCATAAATGGATGTGCTCTTGTTGTGTCTGCGCTAATACGCGTAAGAGAGTAAATGTCACATGGCCTACGCACATTTTTATTTCCAAGCCAACAATGATGAATGATCAAAACCAATTTTGACTTTAGAAACCAAAAAAAAAAACAATTGGTCCCCCATTTGGATCCAACTGTGTTCACGTGCATTAGTGCATGCTCCTAAGTAACAAAGTCCTATCACTCATAAGATTTCAACCGTCATTTCATGTGACTACCATGAACGCATGACTTTACAAGCTTATCATATTGTTTTAATGTACTTTTTTTTTGTTGGTATAGGGTTTACGTAAAACATGCGACAATGACAAAGATTGCCGAAAAGCTAGCCGGAACTTGGGTGAATTGGGAGAGACGAGAGGAGGTTCCATCCTCGTGAATAAAGCTGTGGTCGTCGGTCCATACAAATCTGATAACTTCACAACCATCACCGAAGCTATTGCAGCCGCACCTAATAACACTAGACCAGAGAATGGTTACTTTGTCATCTACGTAAGAGAAGGCGTCTACGAAGAATATATTGTTGTTCCGATCAACAAAAAGGACATTATGCTTGTCGGAGATGGAATCAATAAGACCATCATCACTGGAAACCATAATGTTGTTGATGGTTGGACTACGTATAATTGCTCGAGCTTTGGTTAGTAATTTTATCCTTTTTCATTGTGTCTACTTAGCAAATTACTTAGATTATGTTGTATCAATTAGTTATATATATAATTTCATTATCTAGCGGTGGTTGGAGAGCGGTTCATGGCGGTAGATGTGACATTCAGAAACACAGCCGGACCCGAGAAACATCAAGCTGTGGCCTTGAGAAACAATGCAGAAGGATCGAGTTTTTATCGATGTAGTTTTGAAGGCTATCAAGATACTCTATACGTCCATTCTCTTAGACAATTCTATCGCGAGTGTGATATATATGGTAAAATATAAATTTTGGCTCCGCTTCAAATTTTCCATATTTATTTATCAACTTTTAAATTTATGTCCTCTTTTTTCTTCACTTTTTGTTATAGGTACCATCGATTTTATATTCGGAAACGCAGCTGCAATATTCCAAAACTGCAACATATATCCTCGAAAACCAATGGCAAAGCAGAAGAACGCAATAACAGCTCATGGAAGAATGGATCCAAACCAGAACACCGGAATCTCTATTATCAACTGTACGATCAAAGCCGCACCAGATCTTGCAGCTGATCCTAACTCAACCATGACATTCTTAGGACGGCCGTGGAAGCTCTACGCAAGGACAGTTTTCATGCAGTCATATATTAGTGACATTGTCCAACCAGTTGGATGGCTTGAATGGAACGGTACAACTGGATTAGACACGATCTATTACGGTGAGTATAGTAACTTTGGACCGGGGGCTAACACGAACCGGAGAGTGCAGTGGTTAGGTTTCAATTTATTGAACTTGGCACAAGCCATCAACTTCACTGTCTACAACTTCACCATGGGAGATACATGGTTGCCTCAAACTGATATTCCTTTCTACGGTGGTTTGACCAACAATCAATGAAAAGGAACACCATTTTATATAAGAACTTATTTAATTATATGTAATTCCTCATTCATAAAATAAAGAAAAAAATTTAATTTTCTCTACTTAAATGAGATTTTAATTATCGCTCAAGGAAAAATCTTGACTGAAAGCACAATATGTTTTAAAAATAAATTTGAATTAATCAATCAAACAATGATACAAAGAGAATAAGAGTAACATTTACATAATGAACAAATGATAGTTTTCATACAAAAATAAATAGACAAACTCAGAGACCAGACCTGAACGGCACTTTAGTAGCCGGAAGCCATCGTTCTCCGTTAATGAACGGTTTCACTGTAAACTTATTAGCTTCCTTCGTACTAAGAAACCTCAACCCCTTCCACTTAACTCTATTCTTGGTCGAAGCACCAGCTCCAGTATTCTTATACTCACCGTAATATATAGTACTCGGCGCTGAATCTCCGGTCCACGGCAACCAACCTTTCCGATCAATAAACCCATGCAAAAACGAGTCCATAATCACCGTCGTCGAGTAATTCTTCCATGGCCGACCTAAAAACGTTTTAACATCGGTTAAATCACCAAGCGGAGAAATGTTACAACGGTGAATCGAGATTCCTGTGTTCTGGTTCGGATCGGTTCGTCCCTGAGCCGTGATTGTGTTTTGTTGTCCTTTCATTGGCCGGCGAGGGAGAATTCGGCAGGTTTGGAGAACTGAAGCTGAGTTACCAAAGATGAAATCGACTGTTCCGATGATGGTGCAGTCACGGTAGAATTGACGTTGCGCGTGCACGTAAAGCGTGTCTTGGTATGCGTTCATCGTGCATCGGTAAAAGGCGACGAGATCTGCGCTCACCATTAGAGCTACGGCTTGGTGTTTTGCTGGACCGGCCGTGTTGATGAAGCTCATGTCTCTTGCCATAAACCCTTTTCCAAACACAGCTGCGTAAAACAGAGCAAGTAACAAAAAAATCAGTTTCTTGGGTTACAAACAAAGGTTTTATATATTGTTTCTAGTCGATAATATTTCAAATAAATTTGGTTTCTGTGACCATTGAAGCTAGTTTTGTTATAATAAGTGGCCATAAAACAATTAATAAAGTTAGTTTCTTTCTATATTCCCTGTTTTTAGAACCCTTCTCGAAACACAGCTAGAAAAAACAGAGCATAAACAGAGCAAGTCATGAACCCTATATTCTTTGGTCAATGCCATTTTTGGTTTATTCTGGCCATAGTTGAATTGATGAAACAAGCAAGTAAAAATAATGAAACAGAGAGAGCTTATATGTACCGAATGTGGCTGTCTTAAAAGTTGGAGTTCCATCGACGACGTTGAGTCTACCGGAGACAACACTCTTTCCTTCTCCATCTCCAACCACCACAACGTTCCACATCTTCTTCTCCACCTTCACATTCTCAAAATAAACTCCTTTCTTCACATATATAATAGTCCTCTTATCACTCTTCTCAGGCACATCCTCTAAAGCTCTTTTTATCGTTTTATACTTCCCTGATCCATCCTTCGCCACCACAACATTCGCTACTTTCCTCAAATCCGTGCTCTGCAATAGTCTCCTTCCCGCGTGAAAATCAACCTCCACGTCAGCAGTAGTCAACAGACGTCTCCGGAGTTTGATTGATTCAGCGATTTTTCCAAGCCATGTGATTATCGCTAAGGCGTTACTAGTCATCTCCGTTGAGTTCTTGAGATGGCTTTCTCCGAACGGCTTCAAATCTGAAGCCAACGTCTCCAAACACGTTTCTTGAAACGTTGCCGCTGAGCTCAGCCACGTACGGAGGTCATCGACTAGCTCAGGTAACGTGACGTCAGTTTTTGATGATGATGTCAACGTGTTGTTGAGGCTGTCTATCGTTAGGTCAAGAAGCTCGGCGCAAGCGTTCATGGTGATGTTGCTGTTTCCGTCGCCGGAGGAAGAGAATGCGTTGAGAGCTTTTGAGACTTCGGCGATTGTGATTTTGACTGCGTATATGAAGAGCTGTTCTGGATTGAGACTGCTCGCGTTTGGAGCTGATCCAACGGTTTCGAAACATTTGTCTTTGTGTAATGTAACGTCGCAAACGGCTTTAACGGAAACGGAGATTGAGTCTCCGTTCTCCAACGTCGGTGATGAGTTCTTGTGTGACATGGTTCCGAACACGGCTCCGATCACGATTCCGGCGAGAATGACTAGTGATACGGCGATTATTGCGATTCTTTTTCTCGTATTACGACGAGCTTCGAGCATTGCGTGTTCACGCTCGTCTACTTTACCGTAGGTTGATGACATTTTTAGTAATTTCCTCAGTCCCTCTTTTTTTTTTTTTTTGAAGTTTGTCGATAGTTATGTTTAGTTTAGAGATGTCGGAGAGTCGATATAAATACATAGAACAATATATAATAGTTTGAATTGACCTAAGCAACTTACGTGCGAGGCACAAAGGGGATTAGCTTCTTTTTTTTGTACTTTTTAATATGAAGAATGCACTTGAACTATAAGTGCTTCTCATGTTTGATTCTTTTACATGTAGCATGTCGGTGTTACATATTTGTTTAAGATTGGCCACTATGTTTATAATTAGGTTGAATACTTGAATCTTAGTTCAGTTTATTGATTTTATTTTCTTAACGGTTGTATCTTTACAGTTAGCCAAACAAATCTATTTGCTTCTTTAATAGAAACTTTCTTGAAATCCGACATTTCAACATTATAATATGTATACGGATTATATTGTCAACTTTGGATTGTTAATTATATATATAGACCTGGCAAAGAATATTTTCAATAAAAAAACTAGAAAGTTCGTTGATATAAGAATTTTCTCATTTGATTAATTTGCTTCTTCTGAATTGTCGACAAATGTTTTCTCTTGCGTATTAGACTTTTTGAACCCTGGTTTGAGCAATGACTATACTATTTACAGCTTTTGACTATACTCAGAACCAAAATTAACACAAACAATCTTTACTCTAATTTTAATTAGCTAAATTAGAGTAAAGATTGTTTGAAATGATGACGTTTAATTCTCTTTCATGACGTTTAATGATTTTATATATGACTAATTAGCATAAATGAAAACTATTGAAATGAAAGAAAACTAAAGGCTTACCAAACACTACCAAAAGAATAGGGTTAGACGTGTCACCAAACACCTCCCTATTTGGTCATCTTCCTCTTTCGACGGTTAGTCCCACATCTCGCACTCGCACTCGCACTCGCACTCGCACTCGCACTCACTCTGCCCACAGCTCCGCATGCGATTATCTCAGCATCTTTAGATCTTCATCTGTGGAAAAGCTTCGCGAATATGTCTTGGCCTACGGAATCTGAGGTTAATCTTCATTTTCTCCATTTACGACGCGAATGTGCTTGTTATCGTCTACGAATTTTGGTTAACTCGGCGTTTATGTCCCCCGCTGTGTTAATTTCTGTAAAAACGTGCGACGGAGATGTATTCTCCGGGTGCATTTCCCCGGCGGAATGTCAATCGGACTTGTATTCGAACAATTCCATTAGTTTGTGTGTGTGAAGCTCAATGTATATGCTGTAGATTGCCGCGAGTATTTGTTGGAATCTGAATCGTGTGTTAAACCTTACGAGATCGTTCATTTTTCCAGTTAATTTCCATAAAGGAAGCAGTGGCTCAGATGACTGGAAGAGATAAAGGAGAAGTTCGTGTGGTGGTCTCACCTTATCGTATTTGTCCTTTAGGAGCTCACATTGATCACCAGGTCAGTTTGTGATAACAGAGTTGTAGTCACTGTTTTGATCAAGCTATAGAGTTCTCTGATTCATACCATTTCCTTGGGATTCACAGGGTGGAACTGTATCAGCTATGACGATTAATAAAGGGATTCTTCTTGGTTTTGTTCCATCAGGCGATACTCAGGTATGCAAGGGTTGTTTTTTTTAGTTATGAACTTATGATGATTCTTAATGTGTGTGTTGGTATTCCTCTGTGTTTCCTATAGTGAACTTGTTAATCAAATTCATAAGTTTGATCTGCTTGAAACCTTGCACTACTAAGCACTTTCTATTTTTGGATGACTGCTATGTTGATGGTGTAATGCAATTCTTTTAAATATCATTTAGTATCCTGGGGTTGGTTCAGTTTGGGAGTAGATGGAGATTATGATAGTGTTGAATATAGTATCCTGATCTCTTTTTGTTTCTCACCTTAGATAGCGTTGAAATATTGGAAAATTTCAAAATGAGTGTGGTATATAGACAGGAGAGTAAGATATATTTCTGAGCTGGGAAAGTTCCTTGTGTTTCATTCGAGCCTTGAAGTCTTTGTACTATTTATTCTCTTTTAATAATTATGCAGGTCCAGTTGCGTTCTGCACAATTTGAAGGAGAAGTATGTTTCAGGTGGGCATGTCTTTCAGGATCTCTAATCTTGTCATTAGTGTTTTCAAACTTTTATGTCCAGCCTCAGACATGCATAATCTGGTTACTAAGCCACATATTGGGTAAAGTCTGGCATCTTGGATACTGTGGTATCCTATTTAGTTCGTACCAGTATCTCATTTTAGTATGTAGGTTAACTTACCTTTCACTTAAGTCTTAGACATCTATCAGATTCAACCTTTTCGTTTTGCGCATATTTCCCTAGAATCTAGTGGAAATTGGGGACCCTTTGGGCTGTAAGGGAAACAAAGGTATCAGTGTTGGAAAACCTTGCATGATTTTCTAGTTTCTGTTTTTGCATTCTATTTT
Source organism: Cardamine flexuosa (assembly GCA_963555745.1). NCBI lineage: Eukaryota > Viridiplantae > Streptophyta > Magnoliopsida > Brassicales > Brassicaceae > Cardamine > Cardamine flexuosa. The sequence goes on along the minus strand of OY743219.1, from coordinate 3,400,258 downwards.
TTTAGCATTTTTACAAGTTTTTTTTTTTCTTTAGTTGTGTTGGCAAAAGAATGGAAGATCTTCTATGCATAATGGTTATAGCTTTTTCTGGTTATGATGTTATAGAGTAGATGAAATCCAGCACCCAATAGGTCCAGCAAACAAGAATGGTGCAAATTCCCCATCTCCATCTAAGGAAAAAAGCATCTGGGGCACTTATGCCAGAGGAGCAGTTTATGCATTACAGACCAGCAAAAAGAATCTCAAACAGGTGATCTTATGGGTTCCACATTCACCCTTTTTTGGTTGCCATACCTGATCTCTTAGGCCTTGCTTCCCTATAATAGTTGATGTAACTATATTTAGAGCAAAAGGATTTAAATGTGTCTCTAAGTAATTGTTTTGATCTTTGAAGGGCATTGTTGGTTACATCAGTGGCTCGGATGGACTAGATAGTTCTGGGCTTAGCTCATCAGCTGCGGTAAGTAGCTAAATCTGCCAGTTTTCGTACAGCAAGACTTTCTCCAGAAACACAAATTGTCCTGTTCTTCACTGGCACTAAACACTTTAGCATATGAGGACTGGTGTTTACTTCTCATTTTTGGGAAATGAATCTTGTAAAATATTTTATGATCGCCAGAAATGTGACAGGTTGGTGTGGCATACCTGCTAGCTTTAGAGAGTGCAAACGAATTGACTGTATCCCCAACAGAAAATATTGAATATGACAGGTAAGTACAAGTTTCCCTATAATGTTACTAAGAAGCTCGTCTCTATTGCTTCATGAGCAGTTGCCTCTCTGTATAATCATCATTCAGTGCCGCACATTGGTTGATTTACATGTGTTCTATTGCATTGCAGACTAATTGAGAATGGATATTTGGGTCTGCGGAATGGAATTTTGGATCAATCAGCTATTTTGCTTTCGAGTTATGGGTGTCTAACATACATGGACTGCAAGGTAAAAATTTACTTGAATGGTCAGTTCTATAGTGTGCATAAAAAACAAGAAGCTTACTCATGTAAAAACCAAGACTGTTTATAGAGGCAGTTCAAGTTCACATGGGATGCCTGAGATATTTTTGATTGTGAAACTGAAAATCTGACTCACGATCAAATCAGATTCATAAGGTTCTCAATGCTCTCATGAGAATTGGGTCAGACGTTTTTTTTTGTTAATCTTTTCATATTTGCTTCAATTTTTATGTATTTCAATACTGAGTTCCAACTAAAGGGAAAGTGAATGGTTAAAATCAGGGGGGTCATAAAGGAATCCTTCCTAAGCAGACATAGATATTGTTGAAACACAATGTTGCTTCTGTATATTTATTTTGTTCCAGAAACTGCCATCTTAGAAGAACTGTTTTAAATATGCAGACCATGGAGCACAAGCTCGTAGAGGCTCCTGAACTGGAGAAACCATTCAGGATATTATTAGCATTCTCAGGCCTGAGACAGGCATTGACCACCAACCCAGGGTATAATCTGCGAGTTGCTGAGTGTCAAGAGGCTGCTAAAGTTCTTTTGACGTATGTGTAAATCTGCTGAATGCACACTTATCTACATATTCACCTTCTTTATGTTCAGATTTCAGTGGACATGCCGCAAAATCTATTCCTATATTGCTGGTGATACTCATTTCTCTGCGTCAAAACCTTATCTTGATTTTCTTTTTCTTCAGTGCTTCTGGGAACACTGAGCTGGAACCTACCTTGTGCAATGGTAAAAGACTTTGACTTTTGACTTTGCGTCACTTATCTGTTACATGCTAACTAGATTTATTTGGTTGCCATGCCTGTAATTGTTGCACTGTATAGTTGAGCATGCAGTCTATGAAGCTCACAAGGTAAGAAAACTATGTTCTTGGTGAAACAGGTTCCACGTTTATCTGGCCTATAAATATATGTAATACAATCATACTTTCTCGTGCAGCATGAGCTGAAACCGATTTTAGCTAGAAGAGCAGAGCATTATTTCTCGGAAAACATGCGGGTTATCAAAGGCAAAGGCCCTTGAATCCTTATATAAGTCTCTTTATTCCTTAAGCTCTCTATGATGTTTTATGAACATGTATAAATGTTTGTTCTTAAATTTCAGGACGGGAGGCGTGGGCTTCTGGCAATCTTGAAGAATTTGGAAAGCTAATTTCAGCGTCTGGGTTGAGTTCTATTGAGAATTACGAATGCGGTACACTCTTTTCCCTTCCTTCTCTCCGAAATGAAACATATCCTAATTCCTAAAGTGAATACAGACCACAAGCGTGCTTTCACAGACATTATTCTCTCTTTCTTCTAGATTCATCATACTATTGGTTTTAATTTCTGTGAGTTTTGTGAAGGTGCGGAGCCACTGATTCAGCTATACAAGATTCTTCTGAAGGCTCCAGGTGTATACGGTGCCCGGTTCAGTGGTGCAGGCTTTAGGGGATGTTGTGTCGCCTTTGTAGATGCAGAAGAGGCCGAGGCAGCTGCTTCATATGTGAAGGATGAATATGAAAAGGCCCAACCTGAGTTTGCTAAGAATCTGAATGGAGGAAAACCTGTTCTCATTTGTGAAGCAGGTGACTCTGCTCGTGTTCTCTGATCAAACCCTGAGTTTTGGTTTCTTCGATATCCCACTTGAACCTGGATTTTTTTCCCTCAGAATGTTTTGTACATTTCTTTTTTATTCTTCCTTCTGAGAAACTCTCTGGTCTGAGTTTCATCATGATAGATTTTGCGGGGTTTATAGAAATGATGCAATTGCTTGATACGCTTCTATACATTTGTTTTTGTTACCAAGACTTTGACAAATACATAATGTAAATCATTGATCACTTGTCTTCTGCTTCTTGTTGAAGTTAGAATTGAAAGGGATATTAGATGTGTAAGGCTACTCTACCATATTGGACTAAATAGAACAATCGCAAACTTCAGGGTAAAACTAAAAAAATTTCTAAATCATAGGGACGATAGAATCAAATCAAGAAATGCATCAATACGTGTTTTCGATTTAAACAAAAAAAAGAAATGCTGTGAGTGTGGATAACTTTTTTCCCCCAAATGTGTTATTTTTCCTGAACAATTGGTGAATTTAAATCCTTATATTTATAGTTGAGTATTTTTTTTTTTTTTTTTTTGACAACAAGTATTTTTTAAAATTTATTTGTTGTATAAAATGTAGTTTGACAAAATGAGATAGATTAGTTTTTTGTTTGGACAGAAAGCCCCCCCTCGCCAAAGTCTTGAAATTGGCGCCTGGGAAATCCTCCGATGTGACTAGGGTTTTAGCTCCTTTAATCCACTTAACTTGTAAAATCCCTAAAACCCTCTGGGCATATGACTCCATTATGCCATTCCACTGCATCAATCCCTAGCCCTAACTCTCTAATGTCTCTCTCCTCCACTCTCCGCTTCTCTTCTTCCCTCCTCCGCCGCTCGCTCTTCCGTTTTCCCTCTACTGACCCGTTATGCCGTCTCCGCCGCATCGAACCCTCCGGCGCGCGTTTATTCTGCTCTCGTACTCCCCGGTCCGGCAAGTTCGTTGTCGGTGCTTCCAAGCGCGCAGATGAGCAGTTAAAGGAGGAGTCCGCGGCCAACAATGGCGGTTTGGTGGTTTCCGGGGACGATTCTCGTATTGTGCCCTATGAGCTTCACAAGGAGGCAACTGAGTCATACATGGCGTACGCGCTCTCTGTTTTGCTTGGACGTGCTTTGCCTGATGTCAGAGACGGTCTGAAACCAGTACATCGGAGAATTCTGTTGAGTGCTTCGTTCGGCTCAAAGCTACTGAAATTTTAAGCTAATTCAGTAATTTTGTTCGTTCTAACTTCTAAAGTTGGGTTATTTGTCTTCCAGCTTTGCCATGCATGAATTGGGGATGTCATCCAAAAAACCATACAAGAAATGTGCTAGAGTTGTTGGAGAGGTTAACTTGATGTTTCTAAGTGTTTTCTCTTTCAGTTTCCCTAAATTTCTTATTCTGATGAACGATTGTGGTGTTGAATTCTTTAATTTTTAGGTTCTTGGTAAATTTCATCCACATGGAGATACTGCGGTTTATGATTCTCTTGTTAGGATGGCTCAGGTAAATAAGGAACTACCAATGTCTAAGTCCACTCTTCAAATTATGTTATCTTTTCCAGACACGTTTTGATTCATTCCAAAGTTCTAACTCCTTTTTTCGTATTACGCTTATTCTTCGCAGAATTTCTCCTTGAGATGCCCACTTATCCAAGGCCATGGAAATTTTGGCTCAATAGATGCAGATCCTCCTGCTGCTATGCGTTACACTGAATGCAGACTCGATGTGAGTGCCTTTCACCTTGCTTTCATTTGGTTGAGTTTTTCCCTGTCTGTACTGTCTATACTCTATACCTCTCAGCTGATTGTTCTTATGTTTCTCTACAGCCACTAGCAGAGGCAGTATTGTTAGCTGATCTGGATCAAGATACGGTAATCACACTGCTTTCTTATTGCCAAGTTTACCGCTCACTGTATTGTCTCTTACTTTTTTTGTTTTTCTAAGGCAGGTTGATTTTGTGGCTAACTTTGATAACTCACAACAAGAACCAGCAGTCTTGCCTGCTCGTCTTCCTGCTTTGTTGTTGAATGGAGCTTCTGGGATTGCGGTAAGATAATCAAACAAACCTTTAATCTGCATTCCTTAATTATTTTGCTTTAGGTTTCTTCAACTAATCGTGTGAAGAGTTTTCTCTGCTGTGTGAGATTATATATGCAAACTGACTTTAGATCGATTCACACTGTTAAGGTTGGCATGGCAACAAATATTCCTCCTCATAATCTTGGGGAGTTAGTAGACGTGCTTTGCGCTTTAATCCATAATCCAGAAGCAACGGTATCAAAGCTCTCTCTTCTCATTTTTTTCTGTACTGTGTGTTTTCAAGATTAGACAACTGATACGGTGTTGTTTCAACTTCTTCTTCGTTTGTCTAGCTGCAAGAACTGCTGGAATACATGCCTGCACCTGACTTTCCCACTGGAGGAATAATAATGGGAAACCTTGGGTAACTCTTTGCTTACCAGTTTCTTCTTCATATACAATATGAATTTTCTTATCGTTCTCTAATGTGTGGGTGCATTTTCAAGGGTTTTAGACGCTTACCGAACTGGCCGAGGGCGTGTTGTAGTTAGAGGAAAAGCTGAAGTTGAATTGCTAGATCCAAAGACAAAGCGCAATGCAGTCATTATCACAGAGGTGATTAATTTCTTTTTTTCCAGACTATTGTACTGATCTCCCATGAGGAACTTTTCATAAGGTTTTTTAGCAGTATCAGAATGGTAAAAAGCACGTAGAGTAACCTCTTTAGTGAAATTTATTGCAGATTCCTTACCAAACAAACAAAGCTACGCTTGTTCAGAAGATTGCCGAACTTGTTGAAAATAAGGTACTCGATAATGTCTGGTCTAAAATCTCTGTAAATACTGGGTATGTTTGATGAGACATGTTATGATTGAAGAGGAATGCTAACTAAACTTGTGTCATCTAATGTTTATTTTGCTTCACTTACCAAGATATCCGTACTTTATTCACTGTTCTCCTACATTTTTAGTAGTCCCTTTGCTTCACTTTTACAGTTTTATGAGTAATAAAGCTGACATGGGTCTATCAGGCAAAGATAAATTGTGTTGATGATTGCAAAGTTTATTTTTCATTCATTGATGTATGTTAATTTCAGACGCTAGAGGGCATAAGTGACATACGTGATGAGAGTGATCGTAATGGGATGCGTGTGGTTATTGAGGTATTATACTGTTTTCTCTGCATTGGGTTGTATTTTTGTTTGTTTTTGATCAAAGTATAGTCTGCTTGAAATTTTCACATTGGAAGGTAATAGTTATGAGATAATTTCCAAATACTTTTCTATAGCTCAAACGAGGAGGGGATCCTGCACTTGTGCTAAATAATCTTTACAGGCATACTGCCCTCCAGTCAAGCTTCAGCTGTAATATGGTGGGGTAAGTTTCTTTGAACTATCATTTTCTTTGCCTGTTGTTGTATTTAACCACATTCGTTAAGCTTCAGCTGTAAAGTGGTGGGGTAAGACCCCATAATTGTGGAAGAAAAGAGAAAAAAATCCACATTTGTTATCTAGAGAAAATCTTGCAGTTTGTCTAAAAAATTAGGTACAATCTTTTCAGTTTGGTAATACTATGAAATATCCCTTATAGAAAACCATAAGGATAAGGATCGTTGCAATTATAAATATTAGCTTTAGTTACTTCTCATCCTTCTGGAATGAAACTAAGATTTGGGAAAGATGTAAGATGCAGCAAACAATACTTTGCACTTTGTTCATCCGGTCTTTGCTGCATATAGATTCTTGTATTTCTTGATGGAATGGGCGTATAGAAGAAACTTGGGACTTTCACAGGCTGACTCATCGAAAAAATCTCTAATGAGTATGGAAAGCTTGCAGATATTTTAGGGATCATGGTTTCAAGTATGTTGTATTTCTTGAGCATAACTCGATTTTGATATTACTTGTTTTACAGAATCTGTAATGGAGAACCCAAGCTAATGGGTTTAAAAGAATTACTTCAGGTAACTATTTGCCTATGTAAACCATTTTTTATTAGTTACCTGATCTATTATAAAAATATACTGAAATTTGAACTTTCTAATAGATATATTTTCTTGGTTTTTATGGACTAAGCTTATGTCCACTAACGTAGATCACAAAAGTGAAAATCAGAGATAGGATGGTTGTTTCTGTGCTACTGCAATCACATACTAGTGTAAAATTGTTGATTACTTTCTGTTTTCTTGCTTTTGTGTAGGCATTTATAGATTTCAGATGTTCTGTTGTCGAAAGGCGTGCAAGGTTCAAGCTTTCACATGCACAACAACGAAAGCATATTATTGAGGTGGGTTTTGAAAGGTTTAGTTTTCTTAAATCATGCTACATATCTGTACTATATGTAGTCTCAAAGTTTCCTATATTATTCTGATGCGTAAAGACCAGGATCTCACTATGTAAGCTCTACTTGCCCTAACTTTTCCTTCTTCACTGTATGTATGCTTAGGGTATTGTGGTTGGACTTGACAATATGGATGACGTAATCCAACTCATTAAAAAAGCTTCAAGTCATTCCGCTGCTTCTGCTGCTTTACAGAGTGGTAAGCTTTATTTTTACTTTTACTATATACTCTATTTGGAATATATTATACATTATACTAGAGAAAATTTTCTTAAATCCATATTATCAAAAGAAAACATCTTGTGGTAAACTTGAACAACATAATAGATTTCTTGTCTTGTTATGTGGAAGTGCTCATTCGGTGTAAGATTTGACGTTAGTTGAAAAGATTAGGGATTTATGATTTGTAAGTCTCTATTGTAAAGGGTGATACCATAGATTAAAATTAACATGGTCAAACAAACATTTACCTTTGCAGAATATGGTCTTTCTGAGAAACAAGCTGAGGCTATACTGGAGATAAGTCTTCGAAGGCTAACTGCTCTTGAGGTGCCTTTTCAATCTCCTAGCCTTTTCTAAGTTAGTTTTGTAAAACTTGTAAGCTTGAAAATGTTCAAACTAGATGCTCCCTTCATATCTATGCAGCGGAAAAAGTTTACTGATGAGAGTACGACACTGACGGAGCAAATTACTAAGTTGGAGCAGCTATTATCAACCAGAACAAATATTTTGAAGGTGACATACTTACTTTTTAGTTATCTATTACTGTGCTTTTGGCTGAAGATATCAAAACATCTAGATGCTGTTGGAATGATAGGTGCCTCAATATGTGTAATATTTGACTGTTCGAGTTCACTGAGGTTTTACTCTAGTCCACGTATTAAGATGTGGGAAAATGATTCTTATGCTTCTTCCATTTCTTATTTGCTAAAATGGAAGTTATGCAACCCTCAGCTTTCTCAAGAAACAGTAACTGGTGCATTTATATTTGTAAAGCTGCTTACTATATATACATATGTTGCTGTTCTAGCCAATGTTAGGGAGATTGCTGATGCATGATGATTATGTTGTAGACCAAGATATAGTTGTTTGCTACATTTATTTCACTATCATATTATTTACTACTTTCTCCCCGTCGGTTTCTTCTTGTATTATGTTTAGTTAATCGAACAAGAAGCAATAGAGCTGAAGGACAGATTCTCAAGTCCCAGGCGTTCAATGTTGGAAGATTCTGACAGTGGCGATCTGGAAGATATAGACGTTATTCCAAATGAAGAGATGTTGATGGTGTGTTGCATATTAAACCTAGAAAGTTTCTCAACTTTGAAAACTCCATTGTTTGTTTTGTAACTTTTGATTTCTGGATGATTATAGGCAATCAGCGAAAAGGGTTATGTGAAGAGGATGAAGGCTGATACATTCAATCTTCAGCATCGTGGAACCATTGGCAAATCTGTTGGGAAACTGAGAGTTGATGATGCAATGTCTGACTTTCTTGTTTGTCATGCACATGACCATGTCCTCTTCTTCAGGTATGTTTAACTGAAATCGCCTGTGTGTTTGCCATAGACATGGATTTTGATTTTCTGCCTTGTTGTAATTCATTGCTTATCCTTGTTCTACATTCAGCGACCGGGGTATAGTTTACTCAACCCGTGCATATAAAATTCCAGAATGCTCCCGCAATGCTGCTGGCACACCTTTGGTTCAGGTAATCTATACATATCTGTTATCTATGTTTTCCTTCTGCAAAGTCGAAAAAATACTACAATTCTATGAAAGGCTAATAACGTGTTGTATTCATGTGACTTGTGGAAGCAGATATTATCCATGTCGGAAGGTGAAAGAGTAACCTCCATTGTCCCTGTTAGCGAGTTTGCTGAAGACCGCTATCTCCTGATGCTTACAGTGAATGGCTGCATCAAGAAAGTATCGCTGAAATTATTCTCTGGAATACGCTCAACTGGAATCATAGCAATTCAGTTGGTTTGTCCCTTTTTCTCCACTCTAATTTTGGGTACAGTCTTCTTAACAAGGTGATTGTAACATACTTTTTTGTCTCCAGAATTCTGGCGATGAACTGAAATGGGTTCGTTGTTGCTCAAGCGATGATCTTGTGGCCATGGCGTCCCAAAACGGAATGGTCGTCTTGAGTACATGTGATATTGTAAGTTGTAGTTGTTGATTCTTCTTTCGAGTAAACCTTTTGTTACTCAGAGCAAACTTTAATGGCTTTTGTTAATTAGGTTCGAACATTGAGCAGAAATACAAAGGGAGTGACTGCCATGAGACTCAAGAAAGAGGATAAGATGGCGAGCATGGACATCATACCTGCATCTCTACAGAAAGATATGGAAGAGAAGTCGGAAGATACTTCAGCTGTGTATGTTTTTCTTAAGTTATATCTTCTAACGTGTGCTCTAGAAACTTCTTTATCACTCTAGTTAATGTTTTATTGTCTTCTCTACTTTGTTAACAAAAAACAAAAGCAGGAAACAATCCACTGGTCCATGGCTATTATTCGTGTGTGAGAATGGCTACGGAAAGCGTGTTCCTCTGAGTAGCTTCCGGCGTTCGCGTTTGAACAGAGTTGGTTTGATTGGATCCAAGGTATGATCTGTATTATTACCGTCTCTTGTTAGGTTTGCTTGTTCATTTCTTCTTCTTTTCATCTCAATTTCTCAGTTTGCGGAGGATGATCGTTTGGCTGCTGTATTCGTGGTTGGTTACTCCTTAGCTGGTAAACATACACTCTTCCACAAACAAAGATTTAAGATGTTCTGTGATTGCTGTATATATACATGTTATCTAACCAATGTGTTTTCTTGTAGACGATGGAGAGAGCGATGAGCAAGTAGTTCTGGTGAGCCAAAGCGGAACTGTGAACCGGATCAAAGTTAGGGATATCTCCATCCAATCTCGCAGAGCACGGTATATGTTTATTCCCTTCACTTGACACAGTCTATCCAAATGTTTATTTATAAGTTTTCTGATTTGATTGTTAATTTTCTCAGGGGAGTGATTCTTATGCGGCTAGATCATGCTGGAAAGATCCAATCTGCTTCTCTGATCTCCGCAGCAGATGAAGAAGACACAGAAGGGATTCTAAGTAATGAAACCGTAGAAGCCGTTAGCATGTAAATTTTACATTCCCAGTTCAACTAGATTTTGCGAGCATGATCAGTTCAGTACATAGCGTCTATGCGCTTAACTACTCTCTTCCTCTTTTTGCTTTCCTATGTTGCTACGAGAAGAGAAAACCATGATCGAAGTTTGTTATTAAGTATTAACATTAATTAATCTACTTCACATTTTCTTTGGTCTACTTCTAAAGTTGAAACTATAATAATTCTGGTTATAACATTTGATGTTTAACAAATCATGAGAGCAATTTTACAAGTGGTACAAAGACGTAAGCACCAAATCCCATAATCACAAGAGCAGCTACTCCAACATTCACCAAAGATATGTTATATGTCCGACTCTCTTCTTCACCCATTCCTTTTCCTTCTAATGTAGAAGGAGGATCCATGTCGGTCTTCTTCTCTCCTTCACTTACCATGTCTCCAACAATCTCATTTTTCTGATCCTGCTGACTTCTCAACACATCATCAACATCGGTTCTGTCATCTCCTTGTTTCGTTTTTAGTTCAGACTCTGCTTGGTTCGTCGGAGCAATTGTCTTCTCTGTTCTTCTTGCATCATCACCATCAACTTGTTCTGTGTATTTCTCCTGTTCTATTTGTCCCAACTTAACCTTTTCTTCCTCTTTCAGCTTCTGACCTATCTCAGCATTTCCTTTTCTCTCAACAACTTTAGCATGTACCTTGGGTTCCAAGCTTGCATCAATGGTCTCTTTCTCCTTCGCCTTCTGTCCATTCCTATTCTGACTTATATCAGTATCTTTCTTTCTCTCAATTACCTTCTCTTCTTTCGCATGCACCTTGGGTTTTAAGCTACCACCAAGGGCTTGTGTACTTCTAACCTCTCCCTCCTTCAGTTTCTGTCCAATCTTTTGCTGACCTATATGAGCAGCCTCCTTTCTCTCAACCACTTTCACAGGTTCCTTGGGTTTTAAGCTACCACCAAGCGTCGGTGTATTTTTAGCCTCTTCCTCCAGTTTCTGTCCAATCTTTTGGTGACCTATTTGAGCAGGCTCCTTTTTCTCAACCACCTTCTCTTCTTTCGCATGTACCTTGGGTTTTAAGCTACTTCTAGCCTCTTCTTCCTTCAACTTGTGTCCATTCTTTTGCTGACCCATTTGAGTAGTTTCCTTTCTCTCAACCATCTTCTCTTCTTTCACACGTTCCTTTCCCGCCAAGCTAGGGCTCGCTTCTCCCGTTTTTACTTTCGGTTCAACCTTCTCTCGACTTCCCGGTGGCACCGCTCTTTTACCCTCAACCACTGATTTATACGTTTTTGGTTCTTCTTCATTCATCATTGCAGTAACTTTCTCTTGAATTTTTCTCACTTGTTTTTCCTCGTCCAACGGTTTCTTTCGTCCGAAGTTACTCGGACCAGGCCCTCCTCCACTTTCCTTCTGATTAGACCTCTGTCCAATCTTCCCCTGATCTTGTACTGCTTTTTCCTCTTTCTCACTTTCCACGACAGCCTGAAACTCTATCGTCAAAAGTCCATGAGAGAACGAGGTGTTCAATTTGGTCATGTCGCAGGACTCGGGAACACGGTAAGATTCATTGAAACGAGCCTTAGTCTGAGCAGAGAGTGGTCGCTGGCCCTGAATCTGGATAGTCCGTGTTTTCTCATCCTTCTTTATCTCTATCTGATCCATATAAAACCCTATCCATCCCAAAATAAACCAGTAATTCATTCATAAAAGGTTGTATCAACAAAAGCTTGATCTCAAGAAACAAAAAAAGAATGAGAGAAGAGAAAAAGACCAGGAAGATTCACGTAGAGGAAAATGGAAGATCCGGAATTAGTCCATTGAGCTCTCGGCTTAAAATTGCTCACCGATGGAGCCAACGGTGGCGGGTGACGGCCACCAACTGGCCTTGACCTCTTGAACATCGCCGCCATATATATAAATATATCACTGTATCAAGACAAGAAATTGATAGCCTTTTTGAAATGATAGAATCAAACTGTATAATATGAAACAAATTTAATACGTTTTAATGTGTGTATATAAGATCTAGTTATTGAGAGGTTTCGAGAATAGGGTTTGGGTTTAGGATTACTTGAGTGTATTGACCTTGTCTGTTTCTTCGTCCTTAGGTCTCATACATATCATACATAAAATGGTTTCTTGTGTTACAAGGAAAGCATATAAGCTTTTAAGGTTGATGAAAGATGACAGATGCGCGCATCAACACAAAAGTGACGTCGTTTTACTTTATTTTTCTTCTCTTTATAATTTTTTCTTTAAAAGCTACCACGTGGCATTCAGTAGATTCCCTGAACCTAACCACAGTTTACCACACCATACTCCATCACTCACCGGATAACCTCCGTCGTCTTCCGCCGCAATTTTTGTATCCATGGCCGGCGTTAACCTACAGCTCCGTCAGGCTTACTCTATTGCTCAATTCGTTCCAACTATTTATTCACCTCCTCCTCCTCCTACTCAGCGAGTTCGGTTCGGAATTTCACCCTCTCGTGTTATCTTTTGCAATCTCCGAGCTAATTCCGCCGCCGCTCCAACCTTGCGAACCACTCGCCGTTCAAAAACTATTGCCGCATCTTCCGTGTCATCATCCGTCGATTCGAATTCGTTGGTGGAAGATCGCGATGACGCGAGCAGGGTCCCGTTGCTTGAGGTTAGAGATTTGAGAGCTGTGATTACTGAATCGAGACAGGAGATACTAAAAGGCGTCAATTTGGTTATCTACGAAGGAGAGGTATGTATCAATATCTGAAGTTTTATAGGTTGACTTGAAATTTAATCACCAGAAAGCTTCCCTTGTATTGAAATTGTATTATCATCGGAGAAAGTTCGAGTTTTGAAATCTGATAAGAAGTAGTAATGAGTTAACAAGAATCGTTTGCATTTCTGCGGATTGTAAAATATGTCTCCTATTTGTGGAATTTTGGTCGATCCTCATAGGTTTTGTTTCGTGGTTGCTAACGAATTCATAGGTTCACGCAGTGATGGGGAAGAATGGTTCAGGGAAGAGCACATTTTCCAAGGTGAACTTTTGAGACTGTACTTTTAAGATGAATTTATCTGTTTATCAGAATGAGCAGATCTTGTATCTCTGGATAATCATCTATGCTGCGTAGTAGTGTTTTTCTCCTGTTTGTTTTCTCAGTGAGCCTTATTCTTTGTAGGTTCTTGTTGGTCATCCTGATTATGAAGTGACAGGGGGAAGTATTGTGTTTAAAGGGCAGAATCTGCTTGATATGGAACCAGAGGAAAGATCTCTTGCTGGTCTCTTCATGAGTTTCCAGTCCCCAGTTGAGATCCCTGGTGTTAGCAATATGGATTTCTTGAATATGGCATTCAATGCTCGAAAAAGAAAGCTCGGTCAGCCAGAGCTTGATCCAATCCAGGTGACTTGTCTAATTGTCTAATTGCATATCTTCTGTCTTATGTCTTACTGATATCACATTGCTCTTGCAGTTCTACAGCCACTTAGTATCAAAACTTGAAGTTGTGAATATGAAGACCGATTTTCTCAACAGAAATGTCAATGAAGGATTTAGTGGTGGTGAAAGGAAACGCAATGAGATTCTACAGTTAGCGGTATTGTTTCCAATTCCCTTGTTTATCAGTCGCCACACATGATAAGAAACAATCGTGATAACATAAGGCAGTGGATTACTATACTTGTTCCATACTCTGTAAAAAAACACAAGGCTAATAATTAGTAATTTCAGGATATTTGGGTAGACTTGCCTAAGCAGGTACATGTGTTTCCATGGGAGACACGGAACACGAGTAAGCAGTTAGTATTCTATTCTGTTAAATGTATTTGACTGCAGTTTTAGCTGGAAAGACATGTTATTATACATGTCTCCATATATCCGTATAGTTCTATGTTCTTGAAATATCTGCAACTGCAATCAGTGGAGCCTTTACCTTCTCTTGATCTTATGTTCTGTTTTTATGTGCTTTGCCATGATACTGTCATACTAGTTATTTTAAAAGTCTGAGGTCATTGTGTCGTCTTATCTTGGGTTCTGCCCTTTAAGTAGTGAACATTTCTGGTTTGTTGATAACATGAGAACACTTTTAGTCTCATTTTCTTTGTAGCAATATATGGAAAGAGGGCATGGAAGGACACTAATGCAAGGTTTGGTAACTGTTTCTCTGTCCTTGCAGGTCCTTGGAGCCGAGTTGGCTATATTGGACGAGATTGATTCAGGGTTGGATGTTGATGCTCTTCAAGATGTGGCAAAGGCAGTGAACGGGCTTTTGACACCAAAAAACTCTGTTCTGATGATAACTCACTATCAACGCCTACTTGACTACATCAAACCAACTCTCATACACATCATGGTGAGTATTGTTCTTTGGTCGAAACCTGAAAAATTACTTGGAATTGGATTGGTGGTTCATGTATGTTGCTCGGTTACAGGAAAATGGAAGAATCATTAAAACGGGAGACAACTCTTTGGCCAAATTACTCGAGAAGGAAGGCTACAAAGCGATCTCCGGTTAGTTATCGCGAATTATCTATAACCTGTCTTCCTTCTTTGTGTGATCAGAGTGTTAATAGTGGAAGCTGAGGAAAATCAAATTTGTCACTACGCTCTTTTGAACCGGTAGGCTTTTTGGGCTTCATTGTTTTGCATGAGAAACTTTTTATATTCGGTTGCTTTATTTGTCTCATTTGTGAACAGTTCTTCCAAACTTTTTTTGTAACTAACTTTAAAATTCAGTTAATAAATAGCCGACCATGCTTTAATTACATTATCAACACTGTTTTGGATATGTTAGTAACTTAGAGTTTTAAGTGGATCAAACCAATCAAATCAAAATTTGTCAAAATAAAATTACTTTGGATCATCGGATCACCTGCTGCTGCTGCTGGAACGAGTGGGTATTACAAAAACACAAATTAATTAAGACAAGAAGGACGCAAAATTCGGTGATGATTAAACCCAAACGCGTTTGTCAAACTCATTCAATAATCATCTCCTTCATCTTCTTCATCTTCTCCACAATTGACTTATTAAACAAGATTATAAAAGTCCTTCGATTTCCCTCGCTTATTTTCCAGACCAAATCAAATATTTCTTCTTTTCTTTTCCATCCCAGATCTCTTTTGTTTTCAGACCATTCCCGTTTTCTAGATTAGGTTCATTGCATCCTTCTCTCTTCTGGGTACGTTTAAATTTTCGATTTTTCCCATCTTCCTTCTGAAAAATCGGATTTTTTTGTTCTCTGACTTTTCTCTGTGTCTATTGATTGTTGTTGTTGTGGAAGACTCCTTTTTTCTGCATCGACCCGAGTAGGGTTTTTGCTTCTTCATTTGCCTGATCCGGAGTGATCAAATCCTATTGTCGTCATTGGAGAAGAGAACCAAGGATTATGAGGGATTTGACTTTTACTTATAGTCTGTCTGATCATTAGGAATGAGATCAGATCAGGTCAGATCAATTTATGTTCTTTTGATCAGATCTTAATATGGAAAGCTTAAATGCGATTCTGGAGAGTTGATTTAGGATTGTAAGTAGATATATATATTTGTGATGGGTAATGCTTGCGTAGGACCTAACATTTCTGGAAATGGTTTCTTGCAAACTGTTTCTGCTGCAATGTGGCGGCCACGGATCGGAGTTGAGCAAGCTTCTTCTTCTTCTCATAGTAATGGAGAAGTTTCCAAAGAAGCAGCTTCTGAACCAGCACCTGATCAAGTCCAGAATAAACCTCCTGAGCAGATCACAATGCCAAACCCAAGGACCAATCCTGAAACCAAATCCAAACCCGATCCAGAGATCCAACCTAAAGAAACCAAGCATGAAGTTCTTCCTAAAGAAACCAAGCAGGAAGTTCTTCCGCAGCCGGAGACAACAAAACCAGAAGCTAAGTCTGAATCCAAGCCGGAGACGAAACCTGATCCTAACAAGCCTAAACATATGAGGAGAGTGTCAAGTGCAGGGCTTAGGACTGAGTCAGTTTTGCAGAGGAAAACTGAAAACTTTAAAGAATTCTATTCATTGGGAAGGAAACTAGGACAAGGACAATTCGGGACTACGTTTTTATGCGTTGCCAAAGGTACGGGGAACGAATATGCGTGCAAGTCTATTTCAAAGAGGAAACTTTTAACTGATGAAGACGTTGAAGATGTGAGAAGAGAGATTCAGATAATGCATCACTTGGCTGGTCACCCTAACGTTATATCTATTAAAGGAGCTTATGAAGATGTTGTGGCGGTACACCTTGTGATGGAGTTGTGTTCGGGTGGCGAGCTTTTCGATAGGATTATTCAACGTGGACATTACACTGAGAGGAAAGCTGCTGAGCTTGCGAGAACCATTGTTGGAGTTTTAGAGGCTTGTCACTCTCTTGGTGTTATGCATAGAGACCTCAAGCCTGAGAATTTCTTATTTGTTAGTAAAGATGAAGATTCCCTTTTGAAAACGATTGACTTTGGACTCTCAATGTTCTTCAAGCCAGGTTTTGCATCTATGGGTTTACTTGACGTCTTTGATCATTCGAGTCACAACAATAATGTTTGAATTTTGGAATTTGTTTTCCTTTAAAATTTTGCAGATGAAGTTTTTACAGATGTTGTTGGTAGTCCTTATTATGTAGCTCCAGAAGTTCTTAGAAAACGTTATGGTCCTGAATCAGATGTGTGGAGTGCTGGTGTGATTGTTTACATTTTGTTAAGCGGAGTTCCTCCTTTCTGGGCTGGTAAGAGAGAGCGTTGCATTGTTAGATAAATGCATCTGATTGTTTCAACGTTAAGCCCTGAGCAAATGTTGTTTCCTTAAAAAAATATACAGAAACCGAACAAGGTATCTTCGAGCAGGTTCTCCATGGAGATCTTGACTTTTCATCTGATCCATGGCCAAGCATCTCTGAAGGTGCAAAAGACTTGGTGAGGAAAATGCTTGTTCGTGACCCCAAGCGAAGACTAACCGCACATCAAGTCTTATGTAAGTCTAAACCATTCATCTTGTGTTTCGTAAAATTCATTGTTCTGCTTCTTTCTTCTCAAGGGGTTTTGGTTATGAACAGGTCATCCATGGGTACAAATTGATGGTGTGGCTCCAGATAAACCTCTGGACTCTGCTGTTCTGAGCCGTATGAAACAATTTTCTGCAATGAACAAGTTCAAGAAAATGGCTCTTAGAGTAAGTTGTTTCTTTCTAATCCTAAACAAGATCCCCAAATGAAGAAAACTCAGAAGTTTTGCCTCTCTTTTTACAACTTGTTGCTAGGTAATAGCTGAGAGCTTATCTGAAGAAGAAATAGCTGGTTTGAAAGAAATGTTCAAGATGATTGACGCCGACAATAGTGGTCAGATAACTTTTGAAGAACTTAAAGCAGGACTTAAACGAGTTGGTGCCAATCTCAAAGAGTCAGAAATTCTTGATCTTATGCAAGCTGTAAGTCTTTTATAACCCAAGAATACTTGTCGAGTTTTTGTATAGTTCCATGTTTTGCAATAAGCTTGTATGTTTTCTGGTCTAATTCAGGCTGATGTGGACAATAGTGGAACGATAGACTACAAAGAGTTCATAGCAGCCACATTGCATCTAAACAAAATAGAAAGAGAGGACCATTTGTTTGCTGCCTTCTCTTACTTTGACAAGGACGAGAGCGGCTTTATCACCCCGGACGAGCTTCAACAAGCTTGCGAGGAGTTTGGTGTTGAAGATGCCCGCATTGAAGAAATGATACACGATGTTGATCAAGACAAGGTAAAAAACCTCCTTTTTATTTACACCTTCTCATCTCATTCTGAAATTGCATTATATAATTCCTAACAATGGGAAAAATCACATTTATAAGATCTCTTGAATATTCTTGCATTGTTAGATAATAGAATTTTCATTTCAGTTTTCTCCAAACACCTTTTCTTGTTCAATGATTGATGCAGGACGGGCGAATAGACTACAATGAGTTTGTGGCAATGATGCAGAAAGGGAGCATAATGGGAGGACCTGTGAAGCTGGCTTTAGAGAACAGCATTAGCATTTCTCTGAAACATTAGTTTTCAGACAAGAAGAGCTTCATCTATTTTTTTTATATGAATGATGAGATCATGATTGTGTGTTTTTTCTCAACATTTTGATGAGATTTTGTCGTTAGACTGGTTTAGGCAATTCTGTTTTTGTACTATGTACTTTTATGCATATAGTTTTTGTCTGTAACTTTTTTTTTTTAAGTACGTTTCAGGTAACAGAGAGATGATATATCTCTAAACTTGAGATTTGATTGCGTAGTTGTGGGCCCATTTATCCTCTAAAGCCCAGCCCACTACCGTTTCACTTGAAGATATTAATTAGTGTGACTGGGAGTTTTGTCAAACGCTAAATCTTAACCATTGGATGAGTTCCATCTTACGACTGAAAATTATCTGTGTCGGTATTTTTCGTGACAGTCGCTATCGCTAGTGTTTCTTTATTGGAAAGACGAATTAACCCTTTTTAATGTGCGTTGCTTTGCGCTCCTCTCATTTTTTATTTTGTTTTTAAAATTTATGTTTGGTACCCTAAACTTTTTTTTCATTTCTTTTCGGGTTTGCTCTCTCTTAGTCTCGATTTTTGGTGCCACAAATTAGAAAAAAACCCTAATTTCCCCAAAATTTCAATTCCCTCGTTTCTCAATAAGTTTTCGATTTTCCTTAGGCGGAAAGGTTCGTTGAAACCCTAGATTCGTTCTCATTATCGTTTTGCTAATGGCGAGTGCGGCACGGGGAAATAGCAGCAATTCGTATGGCGGCGGATTGGGAACCGGAGGAAAGTTCCGGAAGCAGACGACTCGAAATCATCAGAAACCGTATGATCGACCAGTGACTTCTGCGAGGAACTCTGGACTTGTGGGCGGAGAAAACCGAGGTGGCGGCTGGTTGTCGAAATTGGTGGATCCGGCGCAGAGGCTTATTACTTATAGCGCTCATAGGCTCTTTGCGTCGGTTTTCCGGAAACGCCTTGTCTCAGGTGAGACGTCTTTACAGTCGCCTGAGCAGCAGAAGCAGCTTCCAGAAAGAGGTAAGGGGCTTGTTACTTTATTCGATGCAAAAGTTATTTCTTTTGTCCTATTCCCACTTTCTGAACTTCTTAGAGAAGTGGGTTTTTAGGAATCATAGATTCTTTATAGCGTGTGCATTTAAAATTTGATTTTTTAGTAATTCTGGAATGATAAGTACATAGATGCTGTTGGAATGTTCTTAAAGCAACTAGCCTGGTTGAATATTATTGAATTAGTCTGCTAGGTTCTATTATCTCTTCTGTGAATGGTTGTGCTTCCCACTCGAGGTGTTATTTATGAGATTGCTATGTATTAATAGCCGGTTGTGTGCTAGGAGTCGTATATGGGATCCTTCTTTTCTCTTTTCTAAATGGACGTTGTTGATGTGTACTGTTTATGTTTTCATGGACCAGATGTGAATCAGGAGACGAAAGTAGGACAGAAGGAGAACATCTCTAATGTAAGTAAATGATCTTTATCTTTTGATGAAATATTTTCTTCCTTTGGGTTTCCTTGTTCTTTTATCCCCTGAAGTGAAATCTATTGATGTGTTCTAGGTGAAGCTGCCCGTGAAGAATCATTTGATTCGGATGGAGGAAACCAATGCATCTGTCCATCAAGCCAATGATGGATTTACAGATCTTGAGAAAATGTTAAATGACAAAACTTTTACAAGGTAGATTAACAAGTTTTTCCCCTAGGGTTATTATGCCAGTTTTTTTATCTTTTGATGCATTCAAAATTCATAAAATAGATGAGCAGAATATAAAGACCATATTATTTGTCCTCTTCTTCTTTTTCTTGTATCAATTTCAACATTTATTAACATCTGCGCCTTTTGAATTGTAATGAAACTTTCCGTTTTGAAAATCTGTTGATAATTTTTGATGACTTTGCAGGTCTGAAGTTGATCGATTAACTACCTTACTGCGATCAAAAGCTGCTGACTCATCCACTGTAAACAAGGAACAGAGAAATGAAGCGAGTATTGTTGTGAGACATCCACCATCACATGAAAGGGATAGGACGCTTCCAGATAATGGAAATATGAACGCCCTAGTTTCAGCGCCTCTTGGAAGTTCGAGAGTAAGAAAATTGTTAGAAATAATAGTTATGCTAGTCTGTTTTATGCTGAGCTTTGTGCAAGACGGCATTGTTAATTTTTTTTATTGTTAATAACATCCTTCACAGGCTCTCGAGGAGTGCATTGCTTCGCCAGCACAGCTTGCAAAAGCCTACATGGGTAGCAGGCCATCAGAAGTTACTCCTTCTATGTTGGGGTTGCGTGGTCAACCAGCTAGGGAAGATTCTGTTTTCCAGAACAGAACCCCTTTTCCGTTAAAGTCACCTACAATGTCACTGGTACCAAAGCCTTCTGGACAACGACCTCTGGAAAATGGTTTTGTTACCCCTAGATCTCGGGGAAGATCTGCTGTTTATAGCATGGCCAGGACACCATACTCTAGGCCTCAGTCCACTGTGAAGGTTTCAGATTTAAGCGATGATTATTTGATTTTAAAGTTTGCAACTTGTTCCAGTTTTATATGTTGTTATTGTTTTTCTTTTCCAGATTGGATCTCTTTTTAATTCATCTCCAAGCACATGGGAAGAAAGTTTATCTTCTGGTTCCAGACAGGGGCCCCAATCGGTGAGAATTTTGTGACTATGCATCAAACAGATATCAGATTTGTCTTTGGGAAAAAGCATTGGCATGACTTTTATTTAATTTTGTAGGGTCTCAAACGGAGGAGCTCAGTCTTAGATAATGATATAGGATCTGTGGGACCTGTAAGGAGGATTCGTCAGAAATCTAACCTTTCCTCTCGAAGCTTGGCTCTGCCTACTTCTGAGAGTCCACTTTCTGTCCGTGCCAATGGTGGACGAAAAATTATACATTCATCTAAAGACAGTGCCGAGGATATACCTGGTTCAAGTTTCAACCTTGTTCCTACGAAGTCCAGAGAGATGGCTTCACAAATATTGCAGCAACTTGATAAACTGGTTTCAACAAGGGAGAAATCACCAAGTAAGTTATCACCATCCATGTTACGTGGTCCGGCTCTCAGAAGCCTTCAGAATGTGGAGGCCCCGAAGTTCTTGGATAATCTTCCTGGGAAGAACGCAAATTTGCCAGATTCTAGTGATCAAAAGCAGGAAAAAACTAGAGAGTCTGGCTCCAGAGAGGTTTTGGCTCTGCGTGAGAAGACTAGTGGGGCTGTTGATGGCGCAAGCAAAGCAGGTTCCAGTAAAGATCAGGAGACTCGTGGTAAAGGTGCTTATTTACCTCTCACGAGTTCTTTGGAAGAGCATCCTTCGAAAAAGAGAGCATTTCGAATGAGTGCACATGAGGTATATTGTTTATTTATTATAGTTATATTTCTAGAATGTGAACTGCAAAAAAGTATCAAACCTGGCAATCCCTGAAATAGCAGCCATAACACCTCTAGCTGCAAATCAGATTTTGTGCATTTATGTTTTCCTTCTGTCAAGAAATAACTCTACGGTTTTTCATATTTGACTATCATGTGTGTATTTACCTTTGCTCATACTTTTACTGCACACCTTTGACCATCTTTACATTCAACTGTGAACTAAATAATGCAGGATTTCTTGGAGCTGGACGATGATATTGGTATGGCACCTACCTCGTCTGAAGTGGCAGAAAAACAGGATACTTTCAAAGTAGAGAAAGGTCCTATCAGCATGCCTAAAGAGGAGAAACCACTTACTCCAGCTGAAGCCATGCCATCTACGTCATATATTTCTAATGGTGACGCCTCTCAGGGTACTTCTAATGGATCTATGGAAACTGGAAGGAGCAAGTTTGCGGCTTTTCCCATTGAAGCTGTTCAGCAAAGTAATATGGCTTTTGAGCCAACTTCAAAGTTCATCCAAGGGACTGAGAAATCGAGTATTTCTCCTGGCAAGCTCACCCCAGAAGAGAAAATTATCCCTCTGGAAGAATCTAAGAAAGCTGCTGCTGTATTTCCCAACATTTTCTCACCATCACCAGCCACTGACTTATTAAATCAAAACACGGGTGCATCTGCAGAGATCAAGTTGGAAAATACGAGCAGGTTGGTGGCATGATTATTTTTATTCTCAGTTTGATAAGCATTAATTTCATTACTTGTGTCAATCATCCACGGAGCGTCATCTATATTGGTTATGAAAGTTTTTATCTGATTTACTGGCTTCTGACTCTCTTTCTTACTGTTGCAGCACTGCTTTTGGAGTATCTGAGGCTTGGTCAAAGCCAACTGAATCAAAGAAAATTGTTAGCAACAGTGCTCCTGCTGCTGAGTCAACTACCTCAGCTGCAACAACCCTGAATGGTAGTATATTCTCAGCTGGAGCAAATACTGTCAGTCCACCACTGAATAATGGTTCTCTTGGCTCAAGCCCTTCCTTCCCACCTAGTATTTCAAATTCTGTGAGTGAGGTGCCGTTCACTGTGCAATCTCTTGCTGCTACTCCCACTAGTGTATTTGGAAAGTTGCCTGCTAGTACCAGTAACGACAGCAACTCTGTAGGCAATTCACAATCATCTTCAGCACCTCCCGTTTCTTCTACAACACCTTTCAAGTTTGGGGAACCTGCAGCTCCCTTTTCTGCGTCAACAGTATCTGCACCTAGCGGTCAGATCTCCAAGGAGACTGAAGTAAAAAATTCAACATTTGGAAACACAAACACTTTCAAGTTTGGTGGTATGGCTTCAGCAGATCCTAGCACTGGCAACGTTTTTGGTGCTAAATCCTCAGAAATTAAAAGCACCCCAGGTTTTGTGTTTGGGACCTCATCTCCTGCTGTAGCAAATGCAGATAATATCTTTGGTGGGACATCCTCTGTTGTTGGTGGCAGCACATCAAACACTTCTACTGTTGCATCTTCTGAACCTGGGAGCTCTGGAAGTTTAATATTTGGGGTGACATCTTCCTCAACCCCTGGGACCGAGACCAGCAAATTTTCTGTGAGTTCTTCAGCTACTAATGCTGGAAGTAATATTTTTGGTACTTCCTCTGCTGCATTTACAAGCTCTGGTAGTAGTATGTTTGGGGGTGTAGCTGCAAGTACTGGAAGCAGTGTTTTTGGGTTCAATGCTGCATCATCAGCTTCTGCTGCTAGCTCTCAATCTCAGGCCCCAATTCTTTTCGGTGCTGCAAATTCTCAGACGGGTAATACTGGAAACGGGACAACATCAACCCAGAGCGTCCCCTTTCAGTTTGGTTCGTCTGCAGCAGCTCCTTCATTTGGCTTGTCTGGGAACACTTCTCTTGCATCAAACAGTTCTCCATTTGGATTTTCAAAGTCGGAGTCTGCAGTATTTGCTTCTGGATCAGCACCTCAGCTGAGTTCAACAAACTCCTCCGCAAAATCTAGTGGTACAACGAGCTCTCCCTTATTTGGGACAAGCTGGCAAGCTCCAAGCCCTGCTCCAGTCTTCAATTCCTCGTTCACCACTAGTTCATCTCCTACCTTTTCCTTTGGAGGATCTTCAGCTGCTACTAGCTTAAGCGGTTCTGCTCCCATTTTTGGTGCATCCACCAATACCTCATCATCTTCACCTATCTTTGGTTTCGGCTCCACCGCTCCTACCACTCCTCATCAGCCGGTATTTGGTAACTCAGCCCCCTCATCACAGTCTCTGTTTGGTAACTCAACCCCTGGGTTTGCATTTGGTGGACCTAATACAAATGGTATCAACAATAATAACCAACAAGTGAGCATGGAAGACAGTATGGCAGAAGACACAGATCAAGCTAGTAAAGCATCGATGGCACCAATGTTTGGACAGCCAGCTGTCTCGATGCCTCAACCAAACTTTGCCTTTGGTGGAGGAGCAGCAACACCGCCTCCATCATTGGCTAACCCGTTCCAGTTTGGAGGGCAACCCACACCACAGAATGCATCACCTTTCCAGGCATCCCAAAGTCTAGAGTTCCAAGGAGGTGGGAGCTTTTCATTGGGCAGCACTGGAGGCGGCGATAAGTCAGGCCGCAGAATCTTCAAAGCTAAGAAAACCAACAGAAAGAAATAGGCAGCCTTGTGGATCATCATCATCTAGACTACACATTGCTCATGAAGGAAGAGGGTCATCTTATCAGCCTTTTTTGTATTTTTACGCTTCTTCATTGTCTGTGTCATTTTAGTATCAAGAGTCAGGATTTGGCGGGTAAAATTGTTCAAGGTTATAAAAGTTATAGGAAAGTTTTGTAATTTTTTGAGAAAATACTGGAGTCTGTAAGAGTTTGTAGCTCTATCTCTGTGTCTTTGTTCTTTATAAAAACTTCATTCTAGTGATGTAAACAATTTTTTCTTCAGTTTTGATTAACGACGTTGTGCCAAGTTCCTCTTTCAAGTCGGTTTGCAAAAGTAAACCAAAACCAAAATCGATTTTCCAGGAAACTTCTATTAGTTGACTTTGACCAATTGAAAGTTTCTGTTTACTCGTTCCAAATAGATTAAGGAAAATTACAAAATACGAAACCCTTTAGAAAGCCTAATTCTCGATTTATCTCTTCTTCCCAAAGTCTCTCTGTCTGTGTCTGAGCCAAATTTTCCCAGATTTCTTAACAGAGTAGACGAAGATGAGGAGAGTTTTCGGCGCGAAAAAGAGCACAGAGCCTCCTCCGTCCATTCAGGATGCCTCTGATCGGGTTTCTCCTCTCGTTTCTAATTATTCTTCTTTTTTTTCGATTTCAATTGGGAATTTCCTCTTCAAATCGTTTGTAATGTAATGTGAAAAAATCGGGATTATGTGTAGCTGTTTAGGGAGATATTGGTTTCTGTGTTTGATCATCAAACATTCTTTATATAGATCAATGGGTTTTGGGATTGAATGACATTTAGATGGAATTTTTGATAGCGAACTCGTATGAAAGTTTTAAGAGCTATTGGAACCACTAAGGTCCAAAAATATATATATTAACTCAGATTTGTTGCAATTTTATGTATTGTCAGATAAACAAAAGAGGAGATTCAGTAGAAGATAAGATAAAGAAGCTTGATGTTGAGCTCTGCAAATACAAAGAACAAATGAAAAAGACAAGACCTGGTCCTGCTCTAGAAGCTGTCAAAGCTCGTGCTATGAGGGTTCTTAAGCAGAAGAAAATGTCAGTCCCATAATTAACCGATTCAGCATTCTATTTTCAATGGATATGGTTGATTCTAAATTACTAATCATCTAATTACATTTTTGCTGAATTAGGTATGAAGGACAACGTGATATGCTATATAACCAGACATTCAATCTCGATCAAGTTTCATTCGCTGCTGAAGGACTCAAAGATGCTCAACAAACTGTATGCATTACTTATTCTACAATATATCAAAAATTTGACAAAAGTAAGATGTGTTTAATGTTTAATGTATTTGTATATCTACTCAACCTGCAGATGACGGCACTGAAATCTGCGAACAAGGAGTTGAAAGGAATGATGAAAACCGTCAAGATTCAAGATATAGATGTACGTTAAGATACATTTTAGTTGTAACTTATATCAAGCTTTTCTCTGGTATTTGATATTATCTCCGATGATACAGAATTTGCAAGATGAGATGATGGATCTGATGGATGTGAGTTCTGAAATTCAAGAAACACTTGGTAGGAGCTACAATGTTCCTGATGGCCTTGATGAAGATGACCTCATGGGAGGTAAAGTTCTTGTTACGCTATTGGGGATTATTACATATTCTTATGGTTTTTACTTTTGATTTTAAACTTCTTTTGGTGATTTTTTTCAGAGCTTGATGCTCTTGAATATGATATGGGAAACGAGACCGAAGCAGATGGAATGCCTTCTTATCTCCAACCTGATAAAGAAACTGATTTCGCCGACGAGCTTAACTTGCCTGCTGTACCAGTAGGAGGACACACTGGAGCTCAACAAGGAAGAGTTCAGGTTCATTTTAATCTTGAATATTTTAATGCTTTTAAGTATGATTTAAGCTTTTGATGGATTGCTAAATAAAAAGGTTTAACAATGTGATTAACAGGCTGAGGACGAGTTTGGATTACCGGCGGTACCACGAGCTTCTCTCCGGGGTTAAGTTCCGACGAATCTCTTGTGGAGTGGATTACTAATGCTTTATTTAGCCTTAGTATTTTTATTCATTTTGTGTATAACGTTTTAAATTTGATACGTCTTCTTCTTTTGGCTTTCTTCTTGAATTTGTATTTTTCTTATTTCACGTTCTGTATATCAGATTTTTTTCTTACACAATATATCATATTTTTCTGTTATTAAAAAAAAAACACAAATGAATCCCAAAAATTGGTTAAATGGGCTAACTAAAGTCTTAAAGGGCCTCTCGATGCTCTGAAATCTCTTCTTCTTCCTCTTCCTCTCTCCCGCTTTTTTGATCGATGGATCAACCACCAGATCGGAGAAAGCGAAAATTCTCCACCTTCGTCTACTCTTCATCAATCTTATGCCTTCTTCTTTCTATATTCTTACTCGGCTTCACTACGACCGATCTCTACAAAATCAAAAGTCTGAGATTCATCTTCACTGCGAATCGCATCTATAACTATCTTCAGTTCTTTCCAGATTTTTACAATGGAACTCCCAAATCCAATTCAGAAACCCTAAACACATCGTCGCATTGCGTGTTATGGATGGCTCCTTTCCTCTCGAGTGGTGGTTACAGCTCAGAAGCTTGGTCTTACATTTTATCACTTGGTCACCATCTCAGCAGGAACCCTAGATTTCGAATCACCATCGAGCATCACGGTGATCTGGAATCAGTGGAGTTTTGGAATGGTTTAGCTAAGGAGACTAAGGAGGTAGCTATTGAAATGTATAGAACACAATGTACACCTAACGAAACGATCGTTGTTTGTCATAGCGAGCCTGGTGCTTGGTATCCACCATTGTTCGAGACTCTTCCTTGTCCTCCCACTGGTTACGAAGATTTCTTATCTGTGATTGGTAGAACAATGTTTGAGACTGATAGAGTCAATCCAGAGCACGTAGAGCGGTGTAATCTAATGGATCATGTTTGGGTTCCTAGTGAGTTTCATGTGTCTTCGTTTGTACAAAGTGGTGTTGATTCATCTAAAGTAGTCAAGATTGTGCAGCCTGTAGATGTCACCTTCTTCGATCCTTCCAAGTATGAGCCTTTGGAATTAATGGCGATTGCGGATTTGGTTTTGGGTCCTGGAACGAGGAGTTCTGGTTTAGGGTTTGTGTTCTTGAGTGTGTTTAAGTGGGAACAGAGAAAAGGTTGGGATGTGTTGTTGAAAGCTTACCTGAAAGAGTTCTCTGGCGAAGACAATGTTTCTCTGTTTTTGCTGACAAACGCGTATCACTCAGATAGCGATTTCGGGAACAAGATTCTAGATTTCGTAGAGGAATTGAACCTAGAAGAGCCTCGAAATGGTTACGCTTTCGTGTATGTGATTGATAAACACATAGCTCAAGTTGATTTGCCTCGGCTGTACAAAGCGGCTGATGCGTTTGTGTTGCCTACAAGAGGAGAAGGATGGGGACGACCGATTGTGGAAGCCATGGCAATGTCTTTGCCTGTGATCACAACGAACTGGTCAGGACCAACAGAGTATCTAACTGAGCAGAATGGTTATCCATTGGTGGTTGAGGAGATGAGTGAAGTGAAGGAAGGTCCTTTTGAAGGGCATCAATGGGCTGAGCCATCTGTGGATAAGCTTAGGATTCTAATGAGGCATGTGATGAGTAATCCTGATGAGGCTAAGGTTAAAGGAAAGCGTGGAAGAGACGACATGGTCCAGAATTTTGCTCCTGAAGTTGTTGCTAAGATTGTTGCGGATCAAATCGAGAGTATCTTTGATGAGAAAGTAAGAACATGACAGGATCTCACACTTTATTTAGATCAAACAAGAGGGGAACAAGAATTGTATTTTTTTTTGTTTTTATGGATTGTTTAGGAATGAAAAAAAGAAGCAAAAATGTCAAGAACAACAGCTTATTCTCGAATTTCTTAACAAAACACTTGAACAGTGGGAGTTCAATTTTCGTCTTCTTATTTTTACTGGAGATGAGAAGCGAAAGCAGACATGACTTCCTTGTACACTGGCTTCTTGAAATCCACTGCCTGTATAATGGAAGTAGAGAAATAGTGGAAATCAAAAAGCAGAATTGGTGGTAAGGAAAAAAGAAGAAGAAGAAAGGTGTCCGCACACGCTCGATGAGTTGATCAGGAGAAGTCCAGGACCATTCACCAAACTCAGGTTTCTCAGTTCCATCACCAAGAAGATTGATTTCATCATCGTTCCCAGTAAATTTCAGTAAAAACCTAAGAACACACACAATATTAGAACAAGCCCGTAATCAAAATGAGAGGAAATTCAAAATTATATCCGAAAGACTAACCATTTCTGGGCTTGACCCTTCCAATCAGAACCCCATCGGACCTTAAGCTTCTCCCTAACATCGGGAGGGAAGTCGTAGGTTATCCAGTGAGGTGCCTAGAGCCCCAAAAAAGAGTTTTTTTCAAGACAAATCCGACAGTTGTCTCAGAACATGTGTTTCAACGTTCGTTGATTAACAAAAGTTAAAGAAGAATGAAAAACCTCAGCGATGATCTCAGCGGAGTGAACACCAGTCTCTTCTTTAAGCTCTCTCATGACAGCAGCTCTTGGATCTTCACCCTCGTCGATTCCACCCTATCAACCATCAATACACAAACCAATTAGAAAAACTGGAGAAAACGATCTAAGAAATCAGAATATAGAGATCTTCTTACCTGAGGCATTTGCCAAGCACTGGGAATATCCAACCTCGAGGCAGTGAAAATCTGCACTTAATTGACATGAATCATCAGTCAGAGAAGATAACAAGTAGAGACAACCTACGAAGAAGAAGCTATTTCCATGAATTGATCATCATCACCTTTTTGGACGAATTCATGAGGCAGACACCGACATTTCTTCTGTAACCTTCAGGAGGAGATTCCATGGACGATGACGAACAACACCGAGCGGAGGAGGCCGGAGACTGACTACAGCGATGGAAGAAAGGCAGGCTAGATAATTGGAGTGGTTTCGAAGGGTAATTTCGGAAAACAGGAATAATTGGACGATGTAAGACAAGAGGTCGGTACAATGCCATTAGAGTCGACGACTCCAATTTCGAGCCCAAACCTATTTTCCACGCGTTCTGGAGAATAATTTCCAATTGGACACTTATGCCCCTCCCTCTTCACTAATATTACGCATACAGACTCTACTAATATGATAGATGAGTGTTTGGGTAAGAACAGAGTTTAAAGTTTACATTATCATATACAGTATGAATAAGAGTTCATCGTTGAAGTTAAAAAATGGTTTAAATACTTATGATTTTGGATAGAAGCAGAGACTCCAAATACTAAAGATATATAAGTGTGGTTTTTCAATCGATTGCAACTCCAAATCTTAGTTCCAAATAGACAAAAGATGATAAACAAAAATTCAAAACAAACCAATGTTGAATCCATAATAATATATTCTAATATAAAAACCAAAGTCTCGTCTTTTGATTCAGAGGCCTTAGAATCTTCTTGCGGGACGGCCAAACAGATTGCTAGGTCCCATAGCTTGTGGCTCAACTTGAGAAAAGCCAGCAAGTTCAGACATTCCCAACGAAGCAAGCATCTCTAGAGTCTCTTTGTCGACCTTAATCTCATCGGTTTTAATGGCTGACTCATCAGGAACAAAGTCCATGCGTCTTTCACGCTCCTCCTCTTGTAGTTTGAGTGAGATCCCACGAACTGGACCCTTTTGGATACGTTTCATCAAGTGAGTAGAGAATCCAGCAATCTTGTTGCGTAGTCTCTTGGATGGGATGATCGCAACTTCTTCCAAAATCTTTTTGTTTGTGTGGAAGTCAAGAGTCATCCGAGAGTAGTACTTCTCAATCACCTGACGTGAAGACTTCTTCACTGTTTTGGTGCGAACACGACCCATATTTATCACTTACCTACCTACCTGCACTCATGAAGGATCGATCATTCAGCCAAAAAAAAAAACAGATTCTTTCTAAGACTTTTCCACAATCAACTAGACGAAATCTTCAATCAATCAGCAACATCAGTAACAATACTGTTCATTTCTACAATATATTCCATTGTGATATAAATTAAATGAAAACTTCAGAATTGAGTGGCATCTGTAATCAGAGTAAATCGAAATTTAAGAACAAGGCTGATCATTTCTACAAACAAATGACGTACATTCTAAGCTAACCAGAACGTACCTGAATGATCTGGCCGGAGCTGTGGAGAGTAGAGAAGCCTACGGCAAAATTACAGAAGAGAAAACAAAAACGGAGCCGTCGGGGGAAAACTTGGGTATAAATATGAGAGTCATGTTAGGGTTACTAATAAAGTTTATTCTCTATACTCGGGACTATTATAACTATGAATCTTAACCAATTAAATATTTACACGTCATAAACGTTTAATTGACAAAATGGGCTTAAACTTGAAGCCCATTATATATCTGTGGACTTGTTCTATTTGGAGTTTTATTCTTAAACAAGCCCAACAGCTTTATTATGTACAGAAAATCGAAAAGCTTAAAAAGTTAAAAAAGACTGAATTTTCCAATACGTGGATCATCAATGGCATTTCAAATGTTTCACGCCTGATTGTTCTTAATTAATAAGAATTTGCGATTATATAATTTTCAGTCTTGACGCTGTTGCTAAGTAGCAATGATATGAGCTGCTTATAAGCTAGTTACGTTCAACGCAAACATTTGTAGCAAGTCTGGGATAATCAAAATTAGAAATTTAAAATAGTCGTGATAAGAAGAATAATAAAGACACACAACACAATATTATTTATTTTATATCATAGGAAGTACAAGGCATATACAATCTAGGATCGACAACCTTCAACGACACAATACACAAATTCAGCAAAAACAACTTATGGAAATACTTATTACACCAGAGTCTAGCATGCTTTTGTCACACATACACGCCAATTATTCCATGAAAGCAACATTTTGAAAGAAGAAAAAACCACAGTTATTCCATGAAAGCAACACTTTGAACGAATGTCACTTCTTCATTTAGATTTATGCTTGTTTAATTTAGGCAGATTCAACTGCGGTTTTAAAGCCCTTGGTACAAAACGTAGAACATGCCTTGGCACATTTTTTAGCCGCTCCATTCACAGTTTCACTTGCATCTAGTCACCCAAATAAAAAATGAATGGATTATTCTCTTATCTTATATTTACAGTAAAATATTTTTTCCCTGTGTTGTTTTAGTAAAAGAAAATCAGTTAAAACGTGGAGCTTATGAAACTATATGAATTATATATAATCTCTAATTAACAAAAAGTTATAGTGAAAGTCACAACAAAATACAAATAGTAACAAACATAAAACAGAACAGACATAGTAACAACAATAAAAAAAGAGAAACTTGGGGAAACAAAAAAAAAAAGATAACAAAATATCTAAAATATCATAAAATCAAGCAAAACTAATATTAATAATTAAAGAATTGAGCTTATGGGGTTTGATTTACCGGAGTTTTGGAGAGGGTTCAAGGCGCCACACACAGAAGATACACATCCCAACTTGCAGTATTCATTGATAGCATCACCTTAAGTCACAAATCAAAATCCATGCAAGTACGTACATGTATAAAAAATGAAATCTTGATCCATTGGTAGCAAATATAATAACTTAACGAAGCACGATTAATACAATATAATAGTGAATCACACTTACCAAAGCTTTTGGGATAGGGATAACTCGAAGGGCAATTATTACTGGGAAAAATTTTGCATCCACTTTCTGCTATACATGCCGGTACATCGGAAAACCTTTGAAAATATCTGCATTCATTATAGACATCTCTGGCAGACGATGACGGGCAACAGACCGCTGCTTCGACTTGAATCTGCGCCAAGACCATGCTCATTATGAGCACATTTACAACCACAGTTTTGGCTTGCATCTTTTTGGTTGTTAATTTGATCACAAAATGTACCTAGAGGAAACACTTAGCGTTTTAAGTACTACCTTGTGTTGATGCAACCAGACTTGATGCTTAAATAGGACTTTTTCTACATTTTGCCACCACAAACTTCAATTATATCTATTAATTATTTATTATTTATTTCTCTACTACACATTATATACATTTATACCCCCGAATTACTAATACACCTACCAAGTACCATCCGACCTATAATTTCAAATTAATGGCGTACTTACTTACGTTTGTCTAGGGACCTCTTTCAAATTTTCAATGTAATTTTATAAGTCGTCTCTACCACACTTGTTGCACGACAAGACAATTATATTGCATGAAAACAACACTCTGATCAATGATGACCATCCCTTCATTTAGATATGCTTTTGATTAGGGAGTTTCAAGAGCGGTTTTAGTGCTTTGCTGCATTGTACAACGATCCATCTACGATTTCACTTGCGTCTACTCACCAAAACAAAGTCAGAACTGAGTAAGGCACGTGTTTAAATGACTAGCTAGGCCATATATACTTTAATCCATTCTACATCATGGGCCATTGCTATACCACGTGCTTCGTGTATCACGCTATCTCCAAAACTATTGCACTTAACCTCTGAACAATTAATTTTTCAAATTTATGTCGTTTATCAAGAGAATTCATCTGTTTCCCTTTTATAAATATAACAAAAGCTTGACAGCATCAACATTTAGCTTAAACTTCTTGATAATCAATATTATCTAGCCTGTTAAATTTGTAGAAAAAAGGTCGTGGAAACCGAATACAATCTATAAGTCACGACCATAACGTCAACAAAATCTTCATCCTCATCTTTGATCTTAACATCAGTGTCTTCTCCAAACTGGATATAAATATCGATTTGGGACAGAACATATTGAATGCTGCCAATCAAAACAATGTAAACTGTTAAGTTTTGTATTGAAAAAAGTGGAGAAGAGAACTGAGAGTAAATAGTTACACTTACCTCCGTTCTATCCTCAAGTCAAGTGGTATGAATTTCATCATCCCATACTCTGCGACCTAATAACCACAACCCAAAAAAAAAAATGCAATAATTAATGAAATCAAAGTACTTCAAACATTAACAAGCAACATTAATCCATTACACTTCCATACCATCTCAATCAAGGCTTTGTTCAGTTTTGCAAATTTAGGAACTGATGACAGAGATAACATGCAACCACTGATAAACTTCGTTACATCTGTTATGAACTGATTCAACAAATTTATCTTTTGTCAACGCAAAATGGTTCACTATAATAAGAGTCAAGTAGTGGAGGGGAAATACAACTTATCTTAAAACCTGTGAATTAAGTAGATAAACAACATAAACGTTGAAGTTCGTCTGTTTCAAATGCTCTAAACAGTTCTTGAGCACATGAACATGTGTAACAGCTCTATCTGTCCTATTAGTACAGAACAACATTTTCAACGTATTTATGGATAAAACATAGGTTGATGAGATGCTTCAAATTCAACTTCTATCCAGTACTGGTACGTCAACACCAAACACATATTAACATAGATCAGAGATAAACTCATTGATCATGTATGCACCCAAATCTGTAGTTTCTCCAATTCTTCATCCACCCAAATACCCCAATACTATCCTAACCAATAAGAATATTACACGTCACGTCATATATATAGTTGCCAAAAGTCTGGTAAAATGGGCTTTAGCGTGAGGCCCGTTGTTACGGAGTAATTGACAACATTGAAGTTCACTCTTGATCAAGCTCAAAATCTATTAGAGAAGCCTCTAAGATCATTGACTTATATGTATATCGAGTATGAATGTATGATCCCACCCATCGTTTCTTCTTGAATAATTGCAACCAAACAAATCTAACTGAACTATTAAAAGCTTATATTGGTAGGCTTTACGCTGATGTTAAGTGATAACACATTACCCAAGATTTAAACCTTTATTTTATTTTATAAAGTTATCCATGATTTAGTTACATTACTTTACTAATTGAACAACTATATTTTCGACATAACGAATGGAATCAAACGAACTTTATTTTTACTTTTATTGGTGGAGTATATCAGTATCCGATCTTGCAAGTTGCCATGACTTAATTGTTGTTTTCAACATCTATATATTCAAAAGTCTCATCCCTTTTCTATTTTATTATTTTAACCTTTTCTAAAATTTTCAGAAATATAAAACAAATCATTTTATACAAACATTATTCCGATCTTTATTTACTGAATTTTGTATCACTTAACGCATATTATCTACAGGTTCTATCAAAATATGATTGCATAATCACTTGCTACAATGATATAAATATGATATATTATAACCATTCAATATAGTATTATACTAATAAATGTCTCATGCGTTGCATGAATTTGCAATTAATATAATAAAATTTTTAAATTGAATAATTTAAGAGAATTAATTTTTAAAAATTGTTTATTAATTAAGTAGGTACACATTTTGCACACAAATAACAATGGTAGTATAAATTTTATGAGCTATAATTTTAGTGGTAATTTGATTAGAAAGTTTTTTTCTAATTACTTTTAGATGAAATATAATTAAGATATCTAAATACAAATTAGTTATTATTTTATATGTGTGGAATATTATTTGAAATATTATTTTAAGTAAAATATTTAATAGTGGCATGGTGAACTAATTTATTTTTGATTTTTTCAATATCTTTGAATGGGGAGATTTTATATTATGATAGTGAAAATTTTAAATTACTATAATTTACTATGAAAAAACGATACACTTACATCAATTATAATTTACTATGTCTACTCTTTCACACACACACATATATATATATATATATATATATATATATATATTCAAAAAATAATGTGATATGAATAATTTATTTTATATGAAAGAAAAGTATATAGAGAAATATTCAAATATGGTATGGAGTTCAAAGAACAACTAAACTTGATGTAATTATATCGTTTGTCTAATTTAATATGTGGTTTTTATTAGAAAACTAAAAAAAAATATTAAAGTTTTTAAAAAAATTAGAGAAGGGAAAATGAAAAGATAAGTATTCGCTCCGTTTCTTTTTATTTGTAGTTTTAGGTTTTTTACAGTTTTTAAAAAAATAATTAGTTTTTCTGTTTTACTTTTAACTAATGTTTATTTGATTTTATTTTATTGGCCAAGACACTAAAATATTAGGGATAAAATTAGAAATTTTACCAAACATCTCCATTGGAAACATAAAATAACACTTATTTTGTAAAAAAAAACTCTAAAAGTACAAATAAAAAGAAACGGATAAAGTATTAAATTTAGGTGAGATTTGCCAGCGTCTTGTAAATCTACTAATTGATAATTTATTATATTAAATAAAAACTGAAAAATATATTCATACCTAAAAATAGAATATAAATCTACTAATTGGTAATTTACTATATTAGATAAAAACTGAAAAATATATTCATACCTAAAAACAGAATATAAATTCAATTATATTTTTAATGTTTATATTCATACCTAAAAATAGAATGTATATTTGGGCTTGTGCATGTCTATATTGTAGTGCCTATGAATATATTTTTTTAGAAGATTATAAAAATATTATAGATCTGTAAAGTGAATGTCTAAACTCATGTGGAAAATCGAAATACAATTAATCTTTGAGAAATGAGAAGGAAGTCAACGAAGATAAAGAAAGAGACTTAAAATGATAAAGTCAACATCTTGAAAGGCAAGAGAATGAGCTCTATGACTATATATGAGTATGGATCTCACTGCAATTAGACTTCCGTTTATATATTTCACAATTCACATATATATGTTTCACACAAACAAACAAATATTTTTCAAGTGTCTTCTAAATTTTAGATTCTTTCTAAATCTTTTGCAATTAAAATTCCCCAAATTATTCATATTTTTGAAAGTTACAGCATGACATTTGATTCACCTATAATAATGCAAATCAAATAACTCAAACTCACCACTGTACAAGTTCCTATTTTCTGAAAATATTACATAAATAAGATCGTCATGAACCTCCGTATACTCCTCTAGTCTAGTCTCTCCTCTACTTGTCCAACACAAAATGAAAAATTCAAAGAGACCAATTTGTTAAACAAAATGACAACAAATTTTTCACCAAGTTCTTTTTTACTTAAAAGCAGTTTAATTAACTTAAAACTATGTTGATTTTTTCAAGACTTTCCATGTCTTCTTTGAAATCAAGAGACCCATCTCCTTCAGCATCATAGCTTGCATGAACACTATAAAACACATACACGAGCACAGCCAGTCCCGTGAAGAACCCGAATCTGATATACGAAGGAGTATCCAACGATCCGAGCAAGAAAATGTTCAAAAATATCGAAACACATGGAGTCCACGGCATCAACGGTACACCCCAAAACTCAGGGATCCTAGCTTGAGGTACAACACAATGGAATATCTGCACGATGGATAAAGCCGTCAGCGTACTGGCTCCAAGCATGAACCATTTAAGAGGGCCGGGTGGCGCGAGTTTGGAGACTAAGGTAAAGAAAACTGAGGTTATGGAGAATAGGCAAAGGAAGGAGAGTGTGGGCCAGGGCTTGGTGTATCCAACGGCTACATAACGGCTGAATATAACTGCGTTAGCGACCATGTAGAATACGAAAAGCGTTCCAATGGAGACTAGGTTTAAGAGGACGTTTAGGTCGGTGAAGAGGGCAAGAGCCGCCGTGAAGATTCCTGAAGAAACAATATAGATAAACGTTTAAGAGTTAAGCAAAAGGATATGCCAAGATCCATATTCTTTAGTTAGTTTAACTAATCAGATTAGTATCTAATAACGCAGATATATTCGAAGATTTATAAAGTTGATTTTGTCACAAAAATGAAGATATTCCAAGCATTTGTTCCAATGTAGTTCACTTGCTGAATATGTCCTTTTTTTGTGAGAGACTTGAGTTGTTCCACTTCCAATATCTCTCTTAGTCTTTGTATATGTACATATTTTCGTTTCAATTAGTTTTCATTTTCTGGTTTATAAAATATAGTATCCAAAACTTTTAGATCAGCACTTAAACAATGGAATAAATATATTAGACAACAGTGCTTAAACAGAAGGAATATGCAAATGTAAAAAAAAATTGGTGGGTCTAGATTCGCTACCACGACTGATGCATTTTGGCAAATTATAGTATAAAAATGATTCCAAGATCCTACTCACAAATATTTAACTAAGGTACATTATTCGCCAGACTAATGATATGACCTAAAGATATGTAAACGTTGCATTATGTTCGAAACTTGAGAGCTTCAAAGAAAGAAGGGAGAATAAAAACCGAACATATAAATTTTCACTAAAAGACAGAAAGAGACCAAAGAGACACAACAATATGTCAGCGTCAAGACCGTTGAAAAGATTGAACATGTGTAAACCCGTTTGGTGAACACGACCACGACATTTTATCGGATTCTATGTTCTAAATTAACATACAAACCCAAAATCACATAAGAACATAAGACTATGGCCTACATTTATATGGACACACTCATAGCTATAACCACAATCACAGTTACAATCAAAATCAAAATCAGTTGAAGTAGATTTTTATTTTAAAATAACGAATGAAAAGATTTTATTTTTGTCTTCTCATGTTCTACATGTATACGTAAGTAAAATCACGTGGAATGTA
Organism: Cardamine flexuosa; assembly: GCA_963555745.1. Classification (NCBI taxonomy): domain Eukaryota; kingdom Viridiplantae; phylum Streptophyta; class Magnoliopsida; order Brassicales; family Brassicaceae; genus Cardamine; species Cardamine flexuosa. The sequence continues at coordinate 3,362,635 of OY743219.1, read as the reverse complement.
TGATTTACTTAACGCTCAAATCCGAAAAGAGAATGGAAACAAAACAAAAAAAGTCGAAAATGGTTAAAATTGGGTCCCTACTTCGTCACTTCCCCATTGTCTCTTTATCACTTTCATAAAAATAAAACAGAGAGAAAACATAAACCGATCTCGACGAAGGAAAATTCCAACATAACCTTAAAATTTTTTTATCAAGAATGAAGATAGGACAATGAATAGGTTTAATTTTGTCATCTAAAATTTAATTAAAGAAAATGTTGGAGAGTGGGACAAAAGTTACCAAGAAAAGCGGAAGCGTTGACTGGAGTAGATGTCTTGGGATTGACCATAGCAAACCAAATGGGGACCACTCTTGACCGTCCTATGACGCACATGTACCGAGCCTGACCCAACATCGCTACCAACAACGACGTCAATATCCCAAAACTTGCTCCAATCCCAACCACTTTTGTCACCCATTCCGATTTACCAAACGCCGCCGAGTACGGTGCCTCAGCATCTATCTGCGTACACATACTCACATCTGATCATTACACCCAACCCCTTAAAAACCTTATAAATTAAAAATCCCACATTTTGATTTATTTAACGGACCAGATCGTAAGGAAGGAGCATGGACATGGAGATAGCCATTAAGCAGTAGAGTACAATGACGATTGCGACTGAGCCAGAGATACCAATGGGAATGTCTTTGACTGGGTCTTTTACTTCTTCAGCCATTGTTGAAACTGCGTCGTATCCTATGTAGCTTAGGTAAACTATAGCAGCTCCGTTGAACACTCCCGTAGCTCCGAAAGGAAAGAATCCGGATGGATTATCCGGGTTAGCGGGTCGGGTTAGATTCTTCTTGTCTCCTTTCCAGAAACCCATGACGATAACGAATATTATGAATGCAATGTGTAATGCCGTTAAAACCATGTTCACCTTCGAACTCTCCCTCGTACTGTAGCAGATTATGAAGGTAACGGCGAGGACGACGATAACGGCGACTGGATCGATTTCGTTGAATCCGTTTGGTAAACCGGAGACGACGAATCTCCACTCCGAAGTTGATATTCCGAAAGCAGATCCGAGATAAGCGGTGAATCCTCTTGAAACGGCGGCGTTTGACATTACGTAATCCATTATCAGATTCGCTCCGGTTATAAACGCCGGGAATTCACCTGTAACGGAAATTTGAACGGATCCAGAAACGGTTACAGATTTTGAAATTTGAATTTCTACAGACGCGAGAGAGAGTGTATATACTGACCGAACGTGATACGGATGTAGCTGAAAGCACCGCCGGCGACGGGGAGATGGACGGCGAATTCGGTGTAACAGAAGGCGGAGAGGAGAGCGCAGAGGCCGGCGATTGCGTAGGAGATGACGATTGAGGGACCAGCGTAGAGGCGACTAGCACGGCCAGTGGTGACGAAGACACCGGCACCGATCATTCCGCCGATTCCGAGTCCGATAAGATCGTACCATCGGAGAGTGCGGCGCATCTGCTCGCCGGAGACGGCGCGGACGCGGCTCATCTCGTCGTAAGAGGTGGAAACGGAAACGGCGCGGCGGGAAAAGCGGGAAGGAGTGTCGGAGAGAGAGTTGAGGTAGACACGGAGGCTAGAGAAGGAGGTGTCTCCGCCGTGATTGCGGTATTGGGCCTCCATTTCGGATTCGGATTGTATAGTGTTTTAGAGTAATTTGAAAGACGTGATTTTTATATAATAGTGCCCCAGTCGCTTTTGGTGTAATAATGACAAACTTTGGGAATACTACTGTAATTAGTTTTTTTTTTGTTTGTCAACTTTGTTATTATATTGAAGTAGCTTCTATTTTTGTATTCACAATGATCACATATGAAATAAATCAATCACGCAAGCATAGTCTAGAAAAATACTAACCCAAAGATTGTGTAATCTGCTCGGTCCAGCAAGTTTTATATTTGAATAACACATATTTTTTTAATATATTAGCTTAGTTAGTTGTTTTATTTCCGGTTAGTAATGGCCTTGCTTGAATGTACTTGTTTATACTTTATAATAATTTTCGGAGTCTCGGACAATAGTCTACACTATTTGGTAGCGTGTATATATATCATTAGTTATTCAAAATATTATAAAAAACATTTGTGCATAATGGAATCATATTCTTTATCCGTCTAGAAAGTTATGTACTGTTCTATTTTGATAGATGTTTAAGGTTATTTTATTAATTTAATTTTATTAATTTTTTTCAAATATCAGTTTTTTATTTTATTTTAGTCTAGTTAAAAAAGTTTTCCAAATATCTATGCATATTTGCATGATTTTTTTATCTTTTTTAGCTTTTCTTTAATTGTTTTTACTCTTTTAATGATGATTTTGATTAAACAAACAATTTCCTTAATAACTGGGATTTTAAGCAAAACATCTAATAGTATAATAGAACATAAAGAGTATATTTTTAAAGGTGGATGGATGTGTGACTGATGGATATCTACAATGTGATAATGTTAAGTCTCCAACTATCTCACATTGGAACAAAAATAAGACCAACAAAAACAAATGCCCACGTAAACATTCTCACAAAGTAAATTTGAATTGGCTGCAATTTCTGATATTCATAGAGTTTAAGTAAGGAATAAATTAATATAATACCACATTTTGGTATAAACAGTTTTTTTGGTGTATTAGTCGGTTGATAACCGTTTTGTTTAAATATCTCTAATTGCATGTATTAGTTCCATGTGTCAAGTGTCAACCACTCGTTCTCTCTGTCTTCTGATTTATAACCGAGAAGATGGTTCACGTCCAACCACCTTTAAACCGATTTTACAAGCGTCCCAAAAAAAAAAAAAAAAAACTAATACAAAAAAAGTTGTATGTCTGTTTATGTAAAATCAAAAATGTATATACTTTGTATCATTTACCTCTTACAAAATTAAATATTTAGTTCAAAGACGGTTAGATCGGCTTTAGAAAATTTTACGTAATGACTGACTTCGGCAAAGGAGACCATAATTTGTTAGCTATTGTTTTTGCTTTAAACAAAAAAGTTAGGAGCTATTATTGGATATGGTAATTTCAATGTAAATTGTTGTTATTTAAATACACAATAAATCATTTGGTATTTTTTTTCTTTTCTTATTTTTCCAGTTAAATATTAAAATAATTAGAAACACATTCTAGCATTTCTCTGGAGAAAAATTATTTCTAAACATAGATTTAGAAAATAAAACTGTTAAATCATAATAAACAGTATGCATGTGTATTATTTAATTTTTGAATACAAGAAGATCAGCCATTCATTTCCTGCTACTTGGGTGTGTTTATAAGCTGCTACATCCCTCAGAAGAGTTTTTATCTATAAGTCAAATATAATTCTCCCAACTCACTTTTTTCTCTTTCGGTCAACTTGGTCATTTCTTAAACTTTTTGGGGGAATTATGGCTGAAACTTCATGGACAAAAGACGAAAACAAGAATTTTAGGATTGCACTCGAGTCTTTCAATCCACTTTTGCCCTCTCGGTTCGATTATATCGCCGAGTATGTGGGGAAACCGGTGGCTATTGTTAAAGGGCACTACAAGGAATTGGTGAATGATCTTTTAGAGATGGAGGCGAGTCGACTACCTTTGACTGAGGCAGCGTTTCAGGTTTCCAGCAGGCGAAAAAGTCCAAATGGACCAAAGAAACACATGAGTAAGTATCTATAAAGAATGATTGATGAGTTTTTTTTTTTTCTTGTTAGTTAGGGATATACATTAATTTACATACTCATATAAGTTCATTTAAATTGAACATGTGATGATAGTTTAGCTGTATATTTGTGTGGATCTAGATGCATTATCTTCTTACTTAGCCATTGAAAATTTACATATCGGTTTAGATTAATCTGCATTTTATTACGTAATCTCACGAGTGTAGATTATCAATTTTTTTTTAAATATTGCTAGGACTAGGACATGCAGAGTTTCATTTGATTTTTTTTACTTAAATATAATTGAAAATGGGCTGATCTATCTCACGAACGTATATGAACACTGATAATTTTTTGCAGATGGTTTATGATCGGTTTATACCGATTTAGGAATAAATGGGATAGAATAGCGATTTTATTGAATTGTGTAAACCGGATGGAAGTCGAAGCCTATGCATACAACTATGATCTCTGGTTTAAGTCAGAGAAAACGGGGATGAAGAGACCGAGAGTCAATGACCCAACTCTGGAGGAAACCGAAGTGCTACGCCCCAGAGCCAACGACTTTACTCTGATGGGCACCAATATCAACTTGATGATGGAACCACAAGAGAGTCTCGTTCATCCACCGGCGCAGCCACAACAAGAACCAAGTGTTCGTCAAGGTCATCATGCTGAGGCCTCCAACTCCGAGCCATATTATTATTATGTATAGATTATCTATATATAATAACAAAAATAAAACAATAATATCAATAATAATTAATAATAAAAGCTTGTTGAGAAAACAATTTAAGGGTGTTGATTTTTGATTCTCTTTATGCGTATGTTAAACATTTTGGATTTGTGTTTTTTTTTTTCAACTATATTTTTGTTAACTGTTTTGTTAGCTTTTTTTTATCTTCTTCAATGATTAAAATCATATATTTAAATATATTTCATGTCGATGGTTTTCCATCCAAAAAATGCAACGTTTCTTCTTTTAGCTAAAAGAAAAATAAACGAAACGGATCTTTTAAGTACATTGATCTAGTTCGACCAATCTTTCTCACGTTTCTGGAATATATATCTGTTTAAAGTTAAAATGTTGAAACTATTTCTAAGCTAGATTTTCAAATGGAAAAACTAGTCTTGTTCGTCCTTGAGAATTTGGAGTTTAAAGACTCTTTTACGATTTCAATTACAAACAGACGCCTAAATTACAAGGGTTTATCCGGTTAGTAGTCCAAAAAGCCTATCAATGTACACGTAAATAGGAAATACAAAGTAAAACCAAAATTTTATAGGAAGTTATACTTTGAACTCTTTCTTGTACAGAAAGTTATATTTTTATTTCTGAGATGAACAAACAAACGCATAAACAAGTTTAATTAAAAGAGAGCTTCTTGAATAAAATATAGAATATGGGGGTTAAAACGAAATAAAAAAACACTGGGGTACTTTTGTCAAATAAACCAAAGATAATTTCCCCAATTATTTGTCCTCTACAAATCTGAGTGGAATCGAAAAACCCTCAACAATTTTTCTTGTTGCTTGTATCAGATTCCTGATATATCGCGATCTCGAAAAACTCTCTTCTTCTTTTTTTCTTCTTCTTGGATAGTATGGCAGCGAATCCTCCTTGGATGGCGATTCCTCCGTGGACGAGGGACGATGACAAGCGGTTCGAGTTAGCTTTCTTGCGCTACAACGGAGATCTCGTTCTGATCGCACAGCATCTGAAGACACCATTGGCGGTGGTGAAGTATTACCACGATGCCTTGTTACACGATCTTGACCTGATCGAATCGGGTAAGTATGCTTTGCCCGACTATCCGGAAGACGATTACGTGTCAGATACGGAAGCCGGGCAGTTCAAATACAAAGACAATGAGAGAAAGAGGGGAATTCCTTGGTCACAGGAGGAACACGGGTTAGTCAAATACTCTTCTATTAGGGTTTTAAATCTTTGATATATAGGAATGATTAACTAGCTAGCTAGGGTTTATGTTGATTTGGTAAACTTAATTTCTTGCTAAGGATTATGAATAAGGGTTTCTGTTAACAGTTTAGATCTTGCTTCAGGTTGAAAAGATTTAGGGTTTTTGTTGGGTTATATAGAAGGAAAGTACAAACTCATTGTTATAATCTTTGGAGGGTGATGAATTTGAGTTTGTTTGGTTAGATCAGCCTTAGAGGAACGTATTTATAAGGTTTTTCCTATATATAGATTAATTTCGGTGTCGTTCTTTTAACAGAATGGTCTTTGTTATTGACTTTTAATGTCTTTAGATTGTTTAATTAAAAGTAGATGATGATAGTTGTATATATTTTGAGAGAATGTGACGGACTAGATAAGTTTGGGAAAGGAGACTGGAAGAGTATAGCGAGACGCTGTGTGAAGTCAAGGACCGCAACGCAAGTGGCAAGCCATGCTCAGAAGTATTTTTTAAGGCGAAACTCGGATGCTAAGACGAGGAAACGCTCGAGTATCCACGACATAATTACTATGGGCGATGACGACAATGTAACCGTCCCTGGATCCAATTTGCAGCCACAGTTTGGTGACCAAATTCCTCCCGACTATTACCAGTCCTAGGAATACTTTAGGGGTTTTTTCTTTTTTGGTTTTTTTTTACAATCAAGACTGGGCTTTTAGATGATTAATGATGAAAAGTATAGCTAGCTTTGAACTATTAGGCTTCAGTTATTTTACGAGTCATAAATCGCTATTATATATATAATCACGGGTTTCATTAAAAATAATGATTGTACAGACTTATCATTGATCAAATTATGCAATGTGAAAGAACCATATCAAAAACGAAATTGGGAGTAAACAAGGACTTAATCAGGTCAATTTGTGGTTTGTACCATGAAATTGGAGAGCTAGCTATTACGAAATTCAATCTTCAAAAGGAATTTGATGAAAGAGATAAAAAAATGAAATTGACAATTCGAAATCCTAAATTAATTTTCTCCTAATTTCATTGTGAGGTTTATAAATTTTAACATTTATGTAAATGTCATGAATTTTTTTAGATCAATTGGTAATGTGCATGTATAAATGGGTAAATGTTGCTGGTTAAAATTGAGGGTGTTACAAAAAATTTTATATATTTTTTTAAGCCAACACCAAAACGATGACAATGACTCTGTATTTGGCAAAAATTACATGTCGAAAAATGCTCTTTTTCCCCAAAATGTCCATTCAAACTTTAGTCAACTATTAATTTTTCAATGAATCTTTGACTTGCTTAATACCTTTTCTTTTCTTGTGACCTTCTGAATCTTCAAATTTCTCATTTCATCCAAAACAAAAGTTCGGAGTGGCCAAGCCATCTTCGCCCAAAACGCGGCGTTTCTTTTGTCCCCAAATAAAACATCCGTCTAAATATATGAAGTTGAGGTTACAGTCTTACAGATATACCAATTAAAAATAATCAGGGTTTTTTTTGTAAATGGAAACAAAGATGAGGGGTACGTAAATTTGTAGTCATATAACCGGCGAATCTCCCTCTCTATATAAATCTTAGGTCGTCAAAATTAAAACAACCCTCACGCATCAGTAACAGAATCTCTCCTATATTCTGGGACTGATGATATAAAAAAGATTTCACTGCAAACTTGATTCCTATCTTTCGCGATCTCTTCGATTTGCTTTATTTTCTTGGATACTATGGCTGCGAATCCTCCGTGGACTAGGGCTGATGACAAGCGGTTCGAGTTAGCTTTGTTGCAATTCAACGGAGATCTTGAGACTATCGCTCAGTATCTGCAGAAACCGTTGGCGGAGGTGAAGTACTACCACGATGCTATGCTCCGCGATATTGAGCTGATCGAATCGGATATGTATGATTTGCCCAAGTTCCTCGACGATGATGACGTGTCAGAGACGGAGGCGGATCAGCTTAACAATTCGATAACGAAGATAGAAGGTGGGACGGAAGAGGAAGACGATGACGTGTCAGACACGGAGGCGGGTCAGCTCAAGAATCCGATAACGAAGCGAATACGTGTGACGGAAGAAGAACACGGGTATGTCAAACGATGACGAATTAGGGTTACTTTTTGACTCGGGAATGTACAATTAACAGTTTAATTCTTGATAGGAGTGATGAATTAGGGTTTCTGTTGATTTGGGAAAAGTATAGAATTGTTAGTCTCAAATCTTGCTGATTATTTTACGTTTTTCTGACTTCTGTTGATGGGAAAAGTATAAATTAGTAGTTTTAAATCATGATAAGATTTTATTTTGGGTTTTATATATTGATTATAATTAGGGGAATAATGTGATCTTGGTTATGAGGAATTTTTCATATTGGTTGATTATTTCTTGATAGGTTAAAGAAGCGTGGGAGAGGAGACGAGAAGATGATATTGGACTTGACAAAGCAAGTGGCAAGCTATGCACAAGCGTATTTTGACAAAATTGAAAAGTCGGAGAAGGAGAAGCGTTCAAACACAACTTCAGTAGATCAAGCTGACAATGTAACAAATGATCATGGTGAGCAGAAGAAACCTTCGGATGATGATCAACATGGCTCTTTTCCTGGAGTTTAGATGTGCTTTCTTGATAGTCAAGTGTATAGCTAGGAAGGAGACTCATGATGAGATATACGAGGATATATGATGATATCAAGTATAGGAGGATAATATGATGCTTTCAAGTCTATGAGGATATATGACGATATGAAGTTAAGTGCATAACACACTTTGAAATGTTAGTAATACTACTGTTTTGGATATGGTTTGAATGTTAATAATACTACTGTTTTGGGACCCTTTTGGTGTTTTTGCTAACCTAGATTTTTGAAATGATCATTCTAACCAAATGAACCGTCATAGTCCAAAAAGCATATAAATATACGTGAATTGGGAATACAAATTGTTATTTTTTATTTGATAATCGCTATTGTACGTATGTACATTGAACTATGGGAGGCATAGTAAAACCAACAATTTAAATCATATGGAAGTTATACTTTAAACTCTTTCTTGTACATAAAGTTATCTTCTTATTTCTGAGACGAACAAACACATAAACAAGTTTAATTAGAAGAGAGCGCTTTGAGTAAGATATAATATGGGGGTTAAAAACGAAATACAAATAACTCGGGGGGTTTTTTTTGTCAAATCAAATAAAGCAAAGACGATTTCCCCAATTATTTTGTTCTCTATAAATCAGAGTGGAATCGAAAAACCCTCAATAAGAATTTCCAAGTATATTCTTGTTGCTTGTATCTCGGAAAAACTCTCTTCTTCTTGTTTTCATGGATAATATGGCTGCGATTCCTCCGTGGACGAGGGACGATGACAAGCGCTTTGAGTTAGCTTTGGTGGAGTACAAGGAAGATCTCGTGCTGATCGCACAGCATCTGAAGAAACCATTAGCGGTGGTGAAGTATTACCACGATGCCTTGTTACACGATCTTGACCTGATCGAATCGGGTAAGTATGCTTTGCCCAAATATCCGGAAGACGATTACGTGTCAGAGACGGAAATTGGGCAGTCCAAATACAAGGATAATGAGAGAAAGAGGGGAATTCCTTGGTCAGAGAAGGAACACAGGTTAGTCTATAAATTAGGGTTTTAAATCTTGTTCAGGAGTAACGGCAGACTTTCTTGCTTGCTAGGGATTATGAATTAGGGTTTCTGTTTACCGTTTAAGTCTTGCTTTGGGTTGAAAATATTTATTATATATCACGTTTTTGTTTTTGCTGAATATTAGATTAATTAAACGTAGATGATGATAATTGTATTGTGAGAGAATGTGATTTTGTAAATAACTAACGATCTTTTGTTATGGACTTTTTGGTTGATCAATGATATACTTTCAGATTGTTTCTGGATGGACTAGAGAGGTTTGGGAAAGGAGACTGGAAGAGTATATCGAGACACTGTGTGAAGTCAAGGACCGCGACGCAAGTGGCAAGCCATGCTCAGAAGTATTTTCATAGGCAAAACTCGGATGCTAAGGCCAAGAAGCGCTCGAGTATCCACGACATAACTAAGGGAGATGCCGACAATGTAACCGTCCCTGGATCCAATTTGCAACCACAGTTTGGTGACCAAATTCCTCCGGGCTATAACCACTCCTAGGAACACTTTAGGGTTTTTTTTTCTTTTGGCCGCCAATACTTCGGTCTTTTAGATGATGATGATTAACGTATTGAACTTATAAGGCTTATGTTACTTTACGAGTCATAAATCAGTTGGGTTTCGTTAAAAATAATGATTATACAGAGTAATAGTTCATTTTAACTAAATTATCAATGATCAAATTATACAATGTGAAATAAACCATATATCTTTTCTTTTTTTGGGACCATTCAACCTTTAGTCAACTAATGATTTTTCAATGAATCTTTGACTTGCTTGCTACCTTTTTTTTTTCTTATAACCTTTCGAATCTTCAAATTTCTCGTTTTTCCTATACATGGAGTTCTTGAGTAATTGGATCTCGTCGTTGTTCCCGTCTATGGATCCTTCGGATATCCCAACGCTTATTTGGTCATGATCATCTATATCCTCCTTTCTATATGTCTTTTCGGAATTTTCAGATCGATCGAAACAATGATGGTTAGACCCTTCAACGTATTCAATCCAATCAAGATAATCTTTTTTTGAAGCAAAATCAGAGGGATCTTTAGTCGATCTTTCTGATTTATCTACTTGATCGTTTGTTTTAGCAGTATTGTCTTGATCACACTGATTATTATTATTCTGACCCTTTTTGCTAGAACCTTCGAGTTGGTCCACACGATCGCGAGCACTGTTCTTATTAATGGATCCTTCAACATGGTCCATACGATCACGACCCCTAATCAAATCTTCAAGATGGTCCATATGACTATTTCTAACCGAGACTTGATCAAGCTGGTCCTTGCGATCACGGCTGCCATTCCTAACCGAATGTTCTGACATTTCGGGTTGATCGTGATGGTCCACGTGGATATTCTTTTTCTGTGACTTGTCTTTTAACGTCAGCTTACGATGCATGGACTCCATAAGCTTTGTAACCTTAGGTGTCTCTTTTGTTTCATTACTTTCCTCTTTTTCCGGCGAATGAGTTTCCCGGAAAATCTCTCCACCGTCTTCCACCGACTTCATGGATCCGTCTTGCCGGAGCCGGCACTTGTGGAGCTTCACGTATTTCATTGATAGCTTTTTGGTAATTTTCTTCATTTTCACCTTTTCTTTTGATACCAATAAGGAATCAATACTAAAGATTTGGAAGACCTTTGTTTTCAATTATGTGGAAACTTTTGTTGCCGAGAACTTATAGGGTGATGAAGAAATAGGAAAACATATACAAGAAGTTATTTATAAAGATAATGAATACCCAAAAGAAGTGATTCGTTATGTTTATTTGCTATAATTTTTAATTGTTAATAATAAAACACGGTTTCAACTTTTAAACAACACACTTTACAACCGTCAAAGCTAAGATTTAACACAAATTTATCTCAACAAACAAACTCTGTCCTACGTGCCAATTTTACCAAAATTTCAGAATTTTCATGCCAACAATCAAACTTTTAAAACGATGATTAGATAATCCTAATTTTAATATACACTTTAGGATTAATTAACCAAATCTTTGTATTTTAGGTTCTATTTTATCGCTTGCATGTTAGGTTCTCAAAAAAAAAAAAAAATTAAAATTGCCGGTTATATCAAATAATTGAGAGACTCTCATCAAATTATTTATACATTATGGTGTATATAAAAATTGACGGGAGAATAAGAGAGAAAGATTGTGTGAAGTTCACATTTTCAGCTCCGTAAGTGAAATATGAATGAACAATGACATCGATACTCCCAGTTAAAGATTCTTGAGAAACAATTTTGGTTACCTCAAATGAAGCAAAACGTCCAAATGTACATCTATATTCTGCAAACACCAATAGCGATCAATCAACCATAAGGCAAGGTAACGCAACAAATCAAGTGTTAAATTAGTTGAAAAATGATATGGAGTACTAAACAAGAAAATCTAAGAATAGTTTAAAATGTTGACAATTAATCACATGCATGGTACCCACCACATACGTAAATGAGATTAATAAATATTTGTAGTATAATAGTATAGAATGCAAATCAAACCATTTTATCTTCGTTTTTATTCTCCAATTAAATAAATCACAATCATTGGATGCCTTGGGTCTTTTTTTTTTTTGTTTCGGGCAAAACCAATCAATATCGCTTTTAGAAGATAAAATCTGCAATATCTTTCTCTTTCTCTCATACCATTTACAAGTCTTCACCGCGGTTGAAGTTTTCGGTGGGAGATCGAAGCTATGTCTCAGGTACTTGAATCGTATTTTGATTCGAATTCAATTGAATGCAGATCTGGGTCATCGTAAAAACTGTTCCTTTATCGCAATTCTCCTCGTTTGATAGAGATAGGACTTCAAACTTTTCGATCCATGGTCTGATCTTATTGTAATTCCTTGTCAATTTTCATCGATCTAGTTATTGTGTCATTGATCTATTGCCTCTTATTTCAATCACATATATCGACAAGCATTGACACCTTGATTGTGTAAAATACTCTTGAGGAACAGAACACAGATCTTGAATCTGCATCACGATAGCAGAATATATTGGTTTGATGTCTTCTCTTTGTTCCTGATATGATTTTCTAAGAACGTTGATCAGTGTTTCAAAGGTTATTATATGTGTTAGCTGAATCTGATTCTCTAGTAAATGTTAGCATTTTGAATAGAACAAGCCGTTTTCAATGTATTCAAATTTCTGTTAGTCTTTTTCTTGTCTGTTTGATGGAAGCTAAACTGTGTCTTTATGTAGACAGTTGTTCTCAGAGTGGCTATGACATGCGAGGGATGTGTTGGAGCTGTGAAAAGAGTCCTTGGCAAAATGGAAGGTTAGTTTTTCTCTAAAACCTAACTCTTTGATGTTATGTTCTGTCTCAAAATGCTTCAAAATCTATTCTCTTCTCTCATTCCACAAAATGATTGTTAATGTTTTGTGGTCTCCATATCTCTATTTCTTGATCCTTTTGCTTCAAACCTCTCTTTTACCAAAACACGTTTATGTAAAGTTATAGCATAAACATTTTGATGTGGCAGGCGTGGATTCATTTGATGTGGATATAAAAGAGCAGAAAGTGACGGTGAAAGGCAACGTGCAGCCAGACGCCGTTTTGCAGACGGTATCAAAAACTGGAAAGAAAACGGCTTTCTGGGACACAGAGGCTGAATCCGCCAAGGCTTAAGGAGAAGCAGAGCATTTGTTTTTTTTATTTTATTTTAATAAAAGTCTATTTCCTGTGACTTGTAGCTGAGCATTGCTCTCCTGAAGTTATCTTCTTTTAGTTCTTCAAGTGTTGTCTTGTAATCAGACCAATCATGTCCCTGAATATAAATAACCTTTCATCTAACACAAAAGGTTTCTTAAATCTTAACTATCTTCACTGATAACAGTTTGGTTTAACAGGATTAGTCGAGGAAAAGAAAGTTTGAGTCAATGTATCAAAGCATGGAAATATTGGAGATTGCTACTTTGGTATTATTATCTTCAGTTTTTTCCAAATAACCACTGATACGGCGATACATAAGCTAGTGTTTGTTTACATAGAAACACACAAATAGGATTTCACTTTGTGAAAGTAACACTGATGAGCATGAAAATGAACCTATCATATATATATAAAAAGAAAGCATAAATAATTTGTCTGTATGAAGTTATTATCCCTCGTAGCAGCTAAACCAAAACCCCAAGAACCAGACAAGTCTTTAAAAAACTTACCATAAGACAGCATAATTGCATCTCTTTCTCTTTGGCACCCTAGCTACAACTTGGTGGATTTGAGTCAAACTTGGAACATAATTAATCAAATATGGAAAACATTCGCCTAGTAGTCCCAACTCAACTTGTTTGACGTTGCTATCCTCTCTAAAGCAGTAAATTATCGTTCAGTGTTTAACCATTATCTTGTCATTATCGCTCCATGTTTTTGTCAATGTTTTTTTTTCTTTTCATGATACGATTAATTTTCTTTTTTCCTAGTTAAAATATAGTCATGATCAATTGATCACGTTAATTATAAATTTGACATGAGTTTTTCGTGAGTTATAACTTCATGACAAACATCTCTAAAGCAGTTATAACAATTTTCTCTAAACTTATAAGGGATTGTTAATAAACTTATAAGGGATTGTTAATAAACTTATAAGGGATTGCAATTTTCTCTAAACATCTCTAAAGCAGTTAATTATAATGATTTCCTTGAGAAACACAAAGATGATGTTGGACCTTTCAGGGGATTTGTTAGAGGAGATACTGTGTCGTGTTCCGGCCAAATCTCTAAAGCAATTACTATCTACTTGCAAACAATGGAACAGTTTATATATGAATAAGAAAACCAATTCACAAAATTAATTTAAAAACCTAGAAATAAGAGTAGTTAAATAATAAAAATAATACTTCAATACACATAACAGAGGAACAATTAGATATACAGATCCATATTACATCATTTCATTTGAAACCCAAAACCCAAAGTCAATTGACACATCCAAAATCCAAATATATGTTTATTCTGTATGTATAAACTAATAAAATTATGTGGTCACAAGTGGTAGATTATGCCTATTGAATTTCCTAGACCGAGTTCAAATCATTTTTGGCATAATTATTGCTATATTGACTTAGGTAAAAATAGTTTCTGGGTCCGCCATTAGGGGTGATGAAGAAATTAGAAAACATACAGAATAAGTTATTTATAAAAGATAATGAATACCAAAATAAGTGATTCGTTATGTTTATTTGCTATATTTTTTTAACTGTTAATAATAAAATGTGGTTTCAACTTTTAAACATCACACTATACAATCTTCAAAGCTAAGATTTAACACATATTTACCTCAACAAATCAATTCTGTCATACATGCCAGTTTTACCAAAATTTCAGAATTTTCATGGCAACCAAACTTTACAAATCAAAGATTAGATAATCCTACTTTTAATATACATTTTAGAATTAATTAGCCATATCTCGTGATTTCTCCTATTTTTAGACTTCGAAAGTCAACTTTTAGTGTATAAATAACTTTGATGAGAGCTTCTCAACTATTTGATATATCCATCCATTTTATTTATATAAAAAAAACTGGAGAAGCCCACATGCGAAACTATTGCTATGGACTCTCATGTTTCTCCAAGCTTTTCCATTTGGTTTTGCTTCTTGAAATAATATCTCGCATGGTTCTTAATTTGTTGTGTGTTCTTTGTGCACATTGTTGATATTTGCAATGTGGTCATCTGGTTTCGGAAATTCATTCTCTATAAGGCCATTGTGATTCTTTTCTTGTCATGTGCCTCTTTATGCCTCAAAGGTTGTTGGACCTCTCTTCAAGCCTATTCGAAGAAGGTGGTAGTTAGGTGGAAAAATCCCACATTGAATCAATGGCGTTCATGTGTTCAGAGCACATACGTTAGTGTTTTCTAATTATCTCTAATATGATTTGATATTTTTCTCTTTCTGTTTTTTAATATTTTTCTTCAAATTATCACTAGTTAATAGTTTTATGTATTTTAATTAAAATGATATTAAAAATAATCAGACTGAGCTAATCTTCTGACCAGTGTGGTGACTGCTTTGAACGTAACTAGGAGGAAATTTACCAATATCAATAGCTAAGATATCAGTAAGACAGTTCACATAGCGCTTTTGAAGCTGGTTAGCAGTTGTTTCCAATATGGCTATACGTGCACAATTTCTTCTCATCGTTTGATAGCTGAACAAAAATTTAGAAAGAGTAAGAAAATAAAAACCACAGAAAAAGTCAGAAAGAGTTAGAAAGAACTGTTACCTATTACATTCGATTGGACTAGTCACTTTTGCAGGAGAAGGAATCACTTCCTCTTGTACTCTTGGAGGAGAAGGAATCACTTCAAAAGTACACACTAATTCATTTTCCAAAAAAAATTAAACTGGGTTTTCGCTTTATATTTCGTTGGAAGGTGACAGGTGCCAAGCCGAAGTGTACAAATCTCATAGGATCATCTAACATGTAATTTTTTTTTTTGTCATCAAGGATATGTAAGACCTAGTTTTACTGAAAATATATATGACCTGGATTTTCTCTTACGTTTAAAATTAATGTGCATCAAACAAAAGTTTTATAAAGTTATCAAAAAAAGAAAAAAGTTTTATACCATACAAGTTACAACGATTATGTACTGAACAAGGCAAAAAGGTTTACTCGTTAGGTTTATGTTTGTTCTATTTATACTGTAGAGTCGCATTGTTTTCGTCAAAAATATAAAATTTCTTTACTTAGTCAAAAGAAAATATATATTACATGCATAAAACAGTTGAAATTCATGGCACTCAAATAGAACGATAACTTTAGCAGAAGATTCACAGTATCTGTTGAATTTAGAGGAAAGCTTTGGATGTTGTCTTCTACTTTGTATTGTAGATTATCAATGAGTTGGAATCATTCTACAACAACTTGAAAGGTTTCTTAAATCTTAACTATCTTCACTGATAACAGTTTGGTTTAAAGGATGAGTCGAGGAAAAGTAAGTTTGAGACAATGTATCCAAGCATGGAAATATTGGAGAATGCTGCTTTGGTATTATTATCTTCAGTTTTATCCAAATAAGCACTGATACATAAACTAGTGTTTGTTTAACACAGAAACACATTTTTCAGACAAATCTGATTATACAACACACTTTTCAGTAACTAAATATAGGATGATAAAGCCTGAGCCTAAAACTAAAAAGCGTGCAGCTTCATTTCAATGCAAAATCAGGTATTTGATCCATCTTCCAGACTCTGGGAATTGTGCACCATTTGCCTCATGTTGCGGTGCTTGGCATCGATTGGATAGCTGCAAGAGGATTCACTTGGTATGAAAACGCAAGCTTCCAGAAATCTGCAATTGCTTTTCTCGTGGACTCTATTTGTCTGCGAATGATCCTGAAACAAAGTAAAAACACACACACACTGAGATTATTTTGTGGTTCATTCACGATGTATAGTTTCATCACATAACTTGTGATCATTCAAAGCATACCGATGTTCATAAACAAGCTTAGAAGAATTCTTACCGTATGAAAGCAGCTCGTTTCCTCTTCAATGCATAACATATGATTAATCCAACGAGGCTTATTGCAACCTTTCCCCTAGACATGCTAAATTGGGTATTACCAAGCTTGAGGCTTAGAGGATGGGATGACCAAAGTGACCAAGGTTCATATTCTTTAGAGAGTTTCAGGACAGAATCAATATCATCATTCTTTTCATTACCCAACGACTTGTTGCTATTCACTACAGTGTAAGAAGACTCCTTAGAATTTTCCTCAAAAGAACTAGCCTCTGGAACTTTTGATGTTTTAAGAGAAACTAAAGAGTGTAACATTCTCAAAAGCCCCTGAAACAGAGATTTTAATGTAGAATCTTAGTTCGAACACATTCACAGGTTTATACACAACTCATGAAAAGATTCAATAGTACCTCTCGTCTTTCTTCAGGCAATGCAGCTTTCTCAACCCATGAAATGGCTAGGCCCATGTCCTTTGAATCTTTTCCAAGAACTCCAAAGGTATAAAGCTCTACGACTTCCATATACTCAGCAATATCTAAAAATTTCTTCCCATGGAACCCTTTTACACTAACTCCAGCATCATTTAGGATATAGCGGTTGTCCTTGTAAACCCATATGCTAAAGAACTCTTCCAGAATCTCACGTACACCCGAGTAGGAACCATTCGATATTTGAAGGCAGATTCTAAAGGGAAGAACAAAAAAAGAGAGAAGATCACTAATCTACAATCTTGTTCTTTTACTCTCTTTTTTCCTATGCTAATGCATTCAGATAGAAAATATTGAAAACTCTCAAGTATATTATTAAGATTCTTTGGTTATGAGTTGTCACTTACTCCTAGTTCTGAAACCTATGGTATAAAGAATCCTCTTTTTCAAGCATATTGAAACTGTGAACGAAACAGAACAAGAAAGATACCCAGTGAGAAGAACTTGAACAGGAATAGCTTCAATTCCGCCAAACACATCTCTTAACTCTTTTACAATCTCAACTGTCCTGCGTGGAAAAAGAATTTGTTACAGCCTCCAATTGCAATCAGAAATCAGAGAGAAAATAAAAATCTTCAAATTAGGTAATCTGAATACTTGTCATGAAATTTACCTGCCAAGTCCATGCAAGGATTGGACTAAAACCATGCCAGCAGATTCAAACATGTCATGTAACTGATGATCCCCAAAAGCTTCCTCAGATACAACTTTGATGTTCTCAAATAGTCTTTTCAATATTGAGGAAGATAATGACTCTGCCTCTTCATACATAGAACACACAAGGTAGCTAGGCACACCAAACACAAAGGAAATGAAAAAGAACAGTCAAATTATGTACTCTAGCTAAATTGTTTCTACAACAACTTAGAAAAACGAATTTTTTCATCAGAAACATTTCAATTTGAGAGGCAAAGCGAAGGATTCCTAAATTTACAGAAGATTCTAGGCACAAATTTCATTACTCCTCACATGCATCGCCAATTACGGAACCAGAATACACAAAACAAATCAACTAGAATGTTAAGTTCAATTTCCCAGAATCACCTCTCAGAACTTTCAATTTCGCCCCAAATTTCAGTCGCCTCCATGTCAGAAATATTGGTCAGAGCTCATCCACAGCTTTGATTCCACACAACTAATCTGCAAATAGGAAACCTCAAGTGTGGAGATTGATTAAACCAGGAGAAGAACAAGACGAAGAAGGAGCGAGGAAGAGGGTAATTATGGTATTTGGTATTGGGCCAAGAATGATAATGGGCTTCTCTAAAGCAAGCTGAGACGACAAAATCAGCTAAAAGTAGATCAGCGTATATTATTAGTGGGAAACAAAAAACATTCGCATTCAAAACTAATGTACAAGAATTTACATTGTGAAATGTTATTTCAAACATTAATTATGAACTTGGAACCACGTGTCAGTTAGATTTACAGTTGAAATCTGAGCTAAAATTGGCAGCTCTTAAACATCATCGACTCAATTCACACATGCATATCTTACATCAACTTTATTGGCTATCTAAAATCTCGATTATAAGTAGTGGCAAATTTATATCATTCAGTTCTGTTTTGATGTTGTCTTGCTTAATGTGACATTCTTTATACCGTTAGCTGTCTGATTCAGGTAGCACATGAAAACCACATTTAGTATGGTCATAAAAAAGAATAATGTGTTTCAAAACGATGAAAAACTTAGTTAAATCTTTTCGTAAGTATTTTTTTTTATGTCTCCATGAGTTCATTTGATTTATTCAATCAATGCTATTTGTTTTGCATTAATCATATATACTTTCGTTTTTTTTAGATATCTAACGTTAAAAAAATAAAAAATTAAAGTGTTTATGATTTGACTTCGTTAGACACTAGACTTGACAAATACTATTTCTAAGATAAATTACTACTAAAAGGAGGCTTGACTACTTAAACTACTAATAACAAGAAATCTCAACTTTATTATTTTTCGTATATATTTTTGGTGCTGGTACGAAATTATGAGTGTTAATGTGTTATGGTCAAGGTTAGCTCAGTTTTATATAAAAAGCAAATCATTTATTGATATGTTTGACAAATAAGTAACTAAAATCCTTTACTAGAATTCCTTTAATATATAAGCACACGTCATTTTCATAAATCATACTTAAATACTAATAAAATGAAAAATTAAATTCTTGGCTTGACCATCGCTCTCAACGGTTTCTTCATCACCACCGTGAACTCTAATTTCCCGGCGAAATCAATTTCACTTCCTGCCGGATAAGCACTCCACTCAAACTCCTGAACCATCTTCGCAAGCATCAAGTGCACGTGTACGGTCGCCATTGCTAGCCCCGGACAGATCCTACGGCCAACACCAAACGGCATCATCTTGACTCCGGTTACGCCGGTTATGTCTGCATCTTCCTTACCCGAAATAAACCGATCCGGATTAAATTTCTTCGGTTCTGACCAAATCTTCGGATCCTCGTTTATACCAGGAAGATAAAACTCGACGTTAATCCCATCGGGAACATCGTAGCCGGCGACTATCGTCGGCTCCGTCACGGAATGAGTCAACGTAAAGTAAGTCGGTGGATGTTTTCGTAGAATCTCCTTAACGACGGCTTGTAAAAAGACCATTTTATCCACGTCTTTTTCTTCAACCGGACGATCTCCAACCGTTGATTTAATCTCATCGTAGAGCCGATATTGAATACCAGGATTCACTATCAGCTGCGCAATACCCCACTCGATCGCCGTCCCCGTAGTATCAGTACCACCGTTAAGAAACTCCGAGCAGAGCGACACCAGCTCTTCATTAGACGGCGTCGTTTTACGACCTTCGATTTTTAAGTCGAAGAGCGTATCAAGGTACGAGAAAGACGACGCCGTTTTATCAGATCCCGGATTTTGAATCGCTCTCCGTCGTCTCTCGATGAATCCGACGATGAAATCAACTTGCTCCCGACGAACCTCGAGAGCGCGTTTTCTCTCCTTGGAGTAAAACGGAGCAAGGATCGGGAGATAATCGTCGAGTCTTGGATTGAGTGTGATCAACACTTTCTTCATCACTTGATCCATATTCAAAATCGCTTCTTCATCCATTTCAATTCCGAAACACATTTCTAAAAGGATACAAAACGCAGCGAATCGTGCGTTTCTAAGAACCCAAACAAGTCCGTTATTATCATTAGCCTCTGATTTGATCCTCTCGACGAGCTTATCCATGGAGGATTGTCTCAACGACCCGAATTCCCTGAACCGGGTCGAGCTCAACATGTTTTGAACCATGTTCCGTCTCAGGGAACGCCACACGGGTCCGTACACTGAAGCGTTAACGGTGAAAGTGTTGGAGCTGAAGATGGTCCGTGTCGGATTCTCTGAGGGTCGTGTCGCGAACATTGGTCCACGCTGAATCAAAGCGTCGTGGACGAGAGCTGAATCAGAGATGATGATCATCGTACGACTTCCCATTCTCAACGTGTAAATCGGACCGTATTGTTTCCTTATATCATCAACGTACTCGTAGAATTGCTTCCCGGAGCGCGCGAATTGGAAGAGGTTTCCGACAACCGGCCAACCTGGAGGACCCGGAGGGAGCTTCACGCGTTTCGATTTTGAACTCCGGCGCGTGAGGATCAAAAGAACGAAACTTGGTACGAGGATAGTGAAGAAGAGTGAAGGATAGATGGTAAAGGAAATGGGAAAAGACGAAAGGAGAGACATTTTAGCTTCTTTTTTGTTTACGTCTACTAATATCTAAGCTTTGTAGCTATGGAGGATTTGGAGTGAAAGGGAGGGCAGAGGAAGGTATAAAAACAGAGTAGAGCATGATATTTTAGGTGATGAGAATTTAAAGTGATCGGTTTTTGTGATTGGTTGGATGGTTTCATTCAATTTTATGAGGCTGAGTTTGGTACGAGAAGTACGATTCGAAATTTAAAGTTTTTTCTTTTCTTTTCTTTTCATGACTAGATTAGTAGTTATAAACTTGCTAATATAATGCGTTGATTAGATTAGAGTGTCTATGGTTTCATTCAATTTTATGAGGCTGAGTTTGGTACGAGAAAGACGAAGGAAATTTAAAGTTTTTTTTGTTCTTTTCATTTTCATGACTAGATTAGTAGTTGTAATAGTAGTGGCAGAGTATCTAACATTTATCAAAAAAATATTTTATTAATGGAGTCTCTCAATAAATGTAGAAACTCATCCAATAGTTTATGTATAGAGAAACTTTGGTTAGAGTTTCTCATATTTTATTAGAAACCCACCTATTTTAATATTGTTATTTTGTTTGGAGAAACCTACTTAAAAATTGTGAAAAACTCTAGTGTGATTAGAGTGTCTATAAATTCAAATTTTCATATGCTATTCCCGCGGCTTTTATTTTTCAAACCCTAGGTTTCCCCTATGGCTCTTAATGGCTTCTTCATCACCACCGCAAACACCAATTTCCCGGCAAAATTCACCGGCGGGAGATTATTGCTTCTCGAATTAGGTTTCTAGTACGTAATGGTTATAATTAAACCGGAGATGAAATTCACTAGAATAGTTAAGAAGACATTAGGGAATAAGTCAATAACAATAGGAGCAAACGATAGGACTTAGGAGTGACATTTTGAAAAATTTGACCGTGTGTTTTTTTATTAGGTTTGGAGGAATTGAAGAAGAAGAGAAGAGGAGGCTTTGTTGAACAACAGAGTAAATGGTAAGTACGTAAATAATGATTATTCGTAAATGTTATAACGGTCGTTGGTTACTTGACATGTAATCTTTTGATGTTTTTGTTTTTTTGTTAAAAAGTAATCTTTTGATGTTTGTTGTCCTCTTTCTTCGCATAATTGCTTTTCACACACCTTCGTATGAAAGCTTACCATCTCTGTTTTCTATCTAGTATATTTACATATAGAGATCATATAAGCCGTGTATAAATTAAGCTATAGCCTAGTATCGTTTATATGAAGTATAAAATATAAATATTTTAAAACTGTTGTATACTTTTGATGAAAATTGAGAATCCGCTCAAGAATGAAGATCGATGGAAACGTTAGGTAATTTTATCCCAAAACCCACCCAAAATTGCATTAAACAAAAAAAAAACGATTTGGTTAATCATGTGTTATGTTTTTTTTTAATGGTAGGAGGAGGCAAACATGATATGTGTTTTAGATTGACCTAGTTAAAAGTTGTTAAAATTTGATAAATAAGTACTGATATATCATTTGGATTGAATTGGTGGAATTGTGAAATCTTGCTAAAAATAAGTTGGAAGAAATTGTATACTAATCTTACATTGATCCAAAGAACGGACAACGGGAAGCACCAGAAAATGGTTCATATATAAAGTAGTCAAAACTAAAAATAAGTTTTGTGTTTGGATTTTCTCTTTTTTTTGTGTCATATATTTCAATTATCCAGGCTTTGAGATGAAAAATAAATATTCAGGCTTTGTAGTAAGTTTAATCAGATAAAAATAATGGAAACTAATCAAGTAAATACAAATGATTGAGGGGAACCAAGTAATTTTTTTTTAAATATAATAATTTTAAACCGACAGAGTGTAGTTTTTTTGGTATTTCAATCCAACTTAAATTATCCAAGTGAGATGGCTATTTTTTTTGTTTGTTTGAAGATTTCTGATGTTTGATACCAATTCAAATTGACCTGTGGGGATAGTTTCGTTCGTAGTTTTGTTGTCAAGACGGTGACATTATTGTGTACAACTAGAGATAAGTACTACCGTCCAAATGTTAAGATTATATAAGTAATAATAAATAACTAAATCAATAATTGTAATAATCATATGCATTTTTCTTGGTGGCATTATTTTAGTTAAATTATATTTCGTTAAGAGGAAGTTTTATCACAAAAACATTTTTATTTATTTTGATGAATATTGTGGATTAACCTCAGACTAACAGATACAAAATATTGCCTTGATTTGTTTTTTAATAAATACAAATAGATAACACTAACAAACTAATTAGATTTTATTCTTTCAATTGGGGAAGAAGTACAAAAGAAAAAGAAAAAAACGACAACGCCGTACCAAAACTGTGTCGTATTATTGTTGTGGGGGGTGAGAAATCCGTCGTTTTGCCTCGTCGATCGGCAGGTGAATTCTCGTCACCGTCTCTCTCATTCTCTCTGATGACGCCGCAGAGACCACCGTCAGGGCGACAAAGGTCGCTGCGTGATTATTCGGAATCAGAGAAGATGGATGTTACCGGTAGTTGGGATACGCTTGAATGGACCAAACTCGATGTAATTGCTCTCAATTCTTCTTCTAGGGTTTCTCACGCTTTCCTCTTTTCACCTACAATTTAACACACACCACGTGAATTGAATTTTTTTTATTTATGCAAACAAAAAGCTCAAAATTCTGATTATTGTGTGTTCAAGTCTAATTGGTTTGTTTTTTCCGATGGGTCGCAGTCAGCTTCAGGGTCAGGTTCTTTCGCGAATTTGAGTTGCTTGCTGGAATCAGAGAGGGTCATTATTGAGGTATGTTTTTTTAGAAAATTCGATTTTTTTTTCCTATTTTGGAATTTGTTACCATATCCAGCAATTGAAATTGAAGACTTGGTTATGGGAATTTCAGTATTGATATTTGGCCTTTGTTCATGATAATAGTATGGAGGATTTGTTGTTTTTTGTGTCTTTTAATCTGATTTTTTGGACCTTGTTTACAGGGTTATGGAGTTGTGCTTTTTAACACTGATGAAGCAGGAACCTTGTTGGTGACAAATTTCCGTATTCTTTTTTTGGTATGATATTTTGTCTTTCCTCCGTTTCTTATGTGTGTGCATCTTCGTTTTAAAATGTACAATGCAGGTCTTAAACTTACTTATATTCACTATTCCAGCATTAGGACTTTAATGTTTCAAGTATTTGAGTTGTGATCAATAATATATTCTTTGTTTCTCTTTGTGAAGAGTGAAGGAACCAGAAAGGTCATTCCACTTGGAACTATTCCATTGGCAACTATTGAGAAGTTTAACAAAATGGTCAGTTGCTATATACCTTTCCAGACAGAGCTATGTAAAATAATACTAATTAGGTTAGGCTCGTGAGTTTTACATTGTTAATTCTATGTGTTTTCTGATTCATGGTTGAGGAACATAGGTGCTGAAAGTTCAATCAAGCCCGCGTCAGTCTGACAAGAATCCACCAAGACGTCTTTTACAGGTCACTGGTATGTCTCCAGATTTAATGATTTTCTTGAGCTGATTTTGAGTTAGTTTTTTTTTCTTCTGGTTTTTACGTTATTATCTTGGACAATATATATCTTCCCACAGTGATGTTGGTTGGAGTGTTTTCTACTACTTTATTTGATGCATGTTGTGTCTTAAATGACATTATATGCTATGATCACTTACATGTTGCAGGCAAAGACATGAGGATAATTGTTTATGGCTTTCGTCCTCGAACCAAGCAGGTGAAACTCTCATTTACTCTTATGCTGCCTCACTCATTTCTCCCTGAAATCTTTATAACCTCAAGATCATACTTTCTCAGAGACGTGCTGTGTTTGAAGCGTTACTGAAGTGTAGCAAGCCAGAGAGAGTATGGGATCTTTACACTTTTGCATGCGGGCCTTTCAAATTTGGTAACGCAAACCCAAAGGAAAGACTGCTTAATGAATATTTCCGTCTTCTTGGAAAAAGTTCATTACGAGCATCAATGGATATGATTGAAGATGGATCATTCACATTGTCCAATGAGATGTGGAGGATAAGCGACTTGAACTCCAATTATAACTTGTGTCAGACTTATCCATTTGCTTTCATGGTTCCAAAATCCATAAGGTAGGACACTGATATCTTGTTAGGAAGTAAAATAAGTCTCTATCCCTTCTTAAGTTTGAATGCTTCTGCGTTCATATTTTTACGAGCTTTCCAGAAAAGTCTTCTTCATTGATTTGGCATATCTCTTTTTCCACGTTGGAACAAGACCATGTTCCTATTGAGTATTGATAAATAATAAAACTAACATGTCGATGTTGCTGATAGTGATGAAGAGCTGCTCCAGGCGTGTTCTTTCCGAGCAAGGTGTCGCTTACCTGTGATCACGTGGTGTCAGCCAGGTAACAAATGCATATATTTTGGCTGCTTCCGTTTTAATTATGGTGGTATTGCTTCCAAAAATGACATGATGCGTTTGGTCTCGATTGCAGGAAGTGGAGCTGTGCTTGCACGCTCATCACAACCTTTAGTGGGTCTTATGATGAACATGAGGAGGTATATCAGACTTTCAATTTCACGAGGAGACATTTGGATAATTGTTTAGTTCAGTTTTGGATTTCAAAGTTCTCAAAGCAAGAGATTCTGAAGTTTGATTTGTTTCACTTTTTCTAACAGTAATTTTGATGAAAAACTTGTTGCTGCTTTCTGCTCTCAGTTAGCTGGTGCTAAGGGAGAACGAAGGTGAGCTTCTGATCTTCCCTTAATCTGATTAACTCTTATCCGTCTTTTATCTTATGTTTCGCTATAAAGAGTTTAACTTATGCATCACGAATGTATCTTGCAAAGGAAATTAACATTCTTACTGGTTTTACTGGACTTGAGATTATCTTCTGAATGCATCAAAATTTCTGTTTGATTACTAAAATATCTGCTGTTAGATATCCAATATGGTTGACAGTGTTTTTTTCATTCACAAGGATGTGTTGAACTTAACTCATATGGTTGATATTAAGAAAAATGTATTAATCTCATCTTGTTTTTCTACTTTCTAGGAAGCTTTATATTGCCGATGCAAGACCTAGGAAAAATGCATTAGCAAATGGAGCAATGGGAGGCGGCTCAGAATCATCTTCAAATTATTTTCAATCTGAAGTTAGTAAATGAACTTGGTGGTTTGATGCTTAAAGTC
This sequence comes from Cardamine flexuosa, assembly GCA_963555745.1. Lineage (NCBI taxonomy): Eukaryota > Viridiplantae > Streptophyta > Magnoliopsida > Brassicales > Brassicaceae > Cardamine > Cardamine flexuosa. The sequence continues at coordinate 3,336,572 of OY743219.1, read as the reverse complement.
TTTATCTTCTGGAACTCCATGATCATAATGACGGTGTTTTTTTCTTCAGATTGTTTTCTTTGGCATAGACAACATACATGCAATGAGGGAAAGCTTTTCCCGCCTTAGAGACTATTTAGATATGCACGGTACAACATCATCTGATGGAAGATCATCGTTCTTGGTGAGTACTGAATATTCAGGAACTTTTTTGATAGACTTCGTTTAGGGATACAATATGATCTATTATACTTCATGTTTCTAATCATTAAGATATATTTATCTGTGGAATCTGCAGAGACACGGTGGTTGGACCTGGGGAGGAGGTAATCTTAGTAGTATGTCCGCTTCAGTATCTTTACTTGGAGACAGTGGTTGGTTGATACACATCCAGAGCGTCTTAGCTGGCGCAGCATGGATTGCTGCACGTGTTGCTATGGAATCGGCATCGGTTCTTGTGCACTGCAGGTTAGCTACCTTGACTCATATTACCGGCCATCTGTATTATTTGGATATCAAATTCTATCCTTGTGATGAGATGAAGATGTGTCTGTTTTTAGGAAAAGCTTCTGTTATTATCAGGATTAAAAAATATTCTTTGTTATGTCATTGCGCAGTGATGGATGGGACAGAACAACTCAGCTGGTTTCTCTTGCTTGCTTATTGCTTGATCCATACTACAGGACTTTTGCTGGGTTTCAGGTATTCCTTTTCTTGTACGTATTTGGTATATCTGGGTTCTTGTTTTTGTATGTGACTGATTTTGCCAAAGTCTTAATTTGGTTTCTCATAGAATATGTTTTACAACTGTAAAATTGGTTACTAGAATAGTTTAATGATTTACATTTGTAGACTGGGATTGCCATATCGAATTCTATTCTTAGTATGCATTCATGCTTCGCTGTGCACTGTGCACCCAGTTAACATATTACCGTATCATTCATATGTTCTTTCCAACTAATTGTGCATCATCATTCTATATGAGATTCTTGTTTGCTACCCGTTATCTTATGTAATCTTCAGGCTCTTGTCGAAAAGGATTGGCTTGCTTTTGGTCACCCATTTTCAGATCGTGTAGGAATGCCTAACATATCAGGATCTGGTAATTTTGACTTACCAAGGCAGTCTTCTTCTGCTGGAAGTTTCCCTTCATCTCCTGTGCGTCAGTCTTCAGGATCAGCAGCCTCACAATCTTCAAGCTCTTCCCATGGGCATAACAATTATTCACCTATATTTATGCAGGTGAGCGAGCAGTGATTCCTCTTGCAAATTATAGTAATACTTTTAGTTAGCATTGGGTTGGCAGACAACGGCTGATACTATGTTTACATTTATGTGTGTTTCAGTGGATTGATAGTGTTTCACAGCTAATGCGGATGTATCCTTGTGCGTTTGAGTTTTCTCCGGTATGTATGAAGGCAAAAACATTTCTTGCTATTTCATGTTCAACTTGTACCAGTAATAAATAGTACTCATTTGGCCTTCACATCGGGTGTTGCAGACTTTCCTGGTCGATTTTATGGATTGCTTGCTTTCATGTCGTTTTGGGAACTTCTTATGCAACAGGTAAATCTTTCTTTTGAAGCTCCAAACGGAAGTGATTGTGAAACCGATTGTTACTATGTTTTACCAATATGTGTGATGTTGTAAATTTCAGTGAAAAAGAGAGGCAACAATGTGGGATTGCTGATGCATGTGGATGCATATGGGCGTACTTGGCTGATTTGCGTTCATTTAATGCAACTTCTCATGTCCATTGTAACCCATTCTATGATCCTCTGAAATACGACGGCCCATTATTGCCTCCAGCAGCATCTCTTGCTCCTACGCTTTGGCCCCAGTTCCATCTCCGGTGGGCTTGTCCCGAGGAAGCTAAAGCTGCAGATATCGGGGTCCAATGTAGAGCTATGACAGTGAAGTATTCCGAAATGCAAAAGGTAACTTAATTAACTTATCCTTCTAACTTCTCCCTCTGGATATACTTAATAGTGTTTCAAAGTTTTAAACATTCTAATTGATTTGAAACAGGAGAAAGAAGCAGCAGAAAGAAGAGTGGATGAGATATCTTTCGCGATGGAGTCATTAAGTGCAGAGTTGCTAAGAGAAAGACATATGAGTTGGTCCGCTAGAGAATCAGCAAACAAAGCCACCAAAGAATACACAGCTTTAACCCGAGCAGTACAGTCACTCGGTTGCAAGGTTAACTTCACCACATCTGATGTCGAAGACGACCCAAGGACATACGCTCTTGAGAATAACCCCAGGAGGCGAAACAGAAACGGTAACAACTCAGATGTTTCTGTATCAATATCACTAATGTCTGAAGAAAATAGAGCTGGAAACCCAATAGGACGAGTTTGTGAAGCGCTGTGTCCATTGCGTACAAGAGAAGGAGTATGTCGATGGCCTGAAGCGGGATGTGCTCATGTTGGAAGTCAGTTTGTCGGGTTAAAAGCAAATTTTGATGCGTTTGATCGGCTTGCCATCGACGATAGCTATTTCCAACCTGAATGAAGGAATCAAAATCCTCCAAAGGAAGCTGTAATTTTTTTAACAGAATAAAACCAATGGAGGATCAGAATCATCAATAAAAAGAACACTCAGAAGAAAAGGCGGGAGAGCATAACCATATTAACTGACACCTTAAGTTTTTGGAGCAAGGGAGAATCTTTACTTTTTGTATAGCTAAAAGCAGGAGAAGAATGTATAGTTGCTAACGCATTTCTCGCTGTTATTTTTACTTTAACCACAAATTGTTTTAGATCGTTGATTCTTTTTGGTTTAAAAATGAACAAGTTTGAAAGTGATGTACAGTTTCATATAAATCGATTAGTAGTTTGCAAGTCTTATATTTATTATTCATGTAAAAGAATGTAAAAGTGATTTGCCCACAAATAAGAAAATTGTTCCATCTCTTAAGACATAAAAATGTTCAATCTGGATAAACCATAGTAAAGATAAACTTGGACAAAAATTTAATTAAATTAAATTAGAGCAAAATTTAATCTTCTCTATGCATACATACAAGGAGATGTAATCAATTGAATTTAAGAAGAAGAAAAACAAGAAAAGTGGGAAAATGAAAAGAGATTTAATAATGAGTTGACATCATCAGCTATGAGTCTCAACGGTTCTGTAGAGTTTCGATAGCCTTTTTCCACTGCAAAGCTCTTTGTTTCGCGTCTTCAAACGATAAAACCTTCTTCGGCTGCCAAAACAAAACAAGAATCATCAATCAAGTTTCAATCGCAGAAGGAAATAATAAACTGAAGAAATGAGCCATTGGATTGTGTGTTACTGTGCAAATCTTGAAATGCGAAGGACTTGAGACTTGTACGTTGAGGTCGTTGGAGTTATCAGACCAGATTATGTTCCCTTTTACAACAAGTTTTGATGGATCAACGTAGACGAGTTTTGGTTTGTTGGTGAGTATTAGCTGCACCTTCTTACTTGTGATTTTCTGTAGCTTCTTCACTGCTGATATCATTAGAACCGATTCTCCCGGTTCTAGAAACTGTTGCCTGTTGCAAACCAAACGTTAGAAAACTGATATGTTTCCATGGGAATAAAACAGTTAAAGCCTAGCAAATGTCTCACCATCTCGAATCAAAAGAGTCTATGGAGGCAAGCCGGGTTATGGAACCTGAGGATTCAGAGGTTGAAGATAGTCCACCGTGTCCATCGTTCTGCAAGACTGAAGTATCTCCGACATGTGTTGGGTTCCATGGAAAACCGTCTCTTTCAGGAGATGCTGACTGAGACTGCAAAAGATAAAACTTGATCAAGAGAAAGACAAAGATGGGACACATTTTGGTGTGGCAGTTAGAAGTAGATAAAGGAAGTAAAATACCGCAGGATCTGGAGCTAGTTTTGGAGGAGTTTGTGACCTTATGTTTTTCCAATCAACTCCTTTGAAGAAAGGATGTCTCTTGAGAGAAGCATAACCTTCTGATCCAGCTCCTGGTCTTCTACTAGGCTCTGTATCCTGAGATGAACCATAGTCACAAGAAAAAAGATTGATGACAATGGCTTTTTAGCTTGACCCATGATTCTTGATGTAGCAAAGAGTGGGTAAAAGGTGAAGCATATCTTACTAGCAATCGGTCGATGAGGTCTCTTGCTGCTTCTGAGAAATGATTTGGGAACTTTATATCTCTTGCTATGATTCTTTGGAAAATCAGCCATTCACTTGCATCCTTGAATGGAGAAGTTCCTGAAAGCATTTGGTACAGAGTGCAGCCGAGTGCCCAGAGATCATTTCTGTTTTGAACCAAAGAAAAGTTGTTCTAAGCAAGAGGCGTGTAGTAATCCACAGAACCAAAAAGGCTACTTCAAATCCAAATGCTCCATATTCATCATATAGAAGTCAAAAGTTTGTTCTAATACAAAATTCTTACCCAAAAGTTGCTGGAGAGGAGTTTAGAACTTCAGGAGGAACATATGCAGCCGTCCCAACAAAAGTGCACGCCTTATCATCTGCATAAGTCACCAGTTCACAGACAGGTTCAAAAACCCAAATCAGAAAACAATTATCAAAAAGACCTTAAGTTCAAGAATATAGAAAAAAGATCATGAACTTCATATTACCGGAAGCTGCATTAGGAAGTACAGTGATTTGGCTATCTTGCATTGGCTTTACACTACCAAAATCAGCAATCTTAATGTGTCCATCTGAAGTTAACAACAGATTCTCCGGCTACTCATTAAACATGCAGAGAAAAATGTTATCAGTAATGTCCTTGTAGGGTTCTTCGCAAAATAATGATATGTGAAAAAGAAGCTACCTTAATATCTCGATGTATCAGCCCCATAGTATGTATATACTCAAGAGCATCCACAACTTCTGCACTGTAAAACCGAGCTTCATCCTCTGATAGACGACCTTTCTGCCAAACACAATACCAAAAAAATCATAAACAAATCATAATGCAACTACATTTTGAGAATATGATTCTGAATAGTAGTATCTTACTCGGGTGATTTGGTCAAAAAGTTCTCCACCTTCGCAAGACTCAAGTGCCATGTCTACAAAAACGAGAAGGACCAAGATCACTCACAATCAATCAAAAGGCCTTCCAAGCACAGAGAGTGAAATAACATTTTAAGGTCTATTGAAAACAAAGCAAAGACACTTTAGTAGAAACTACCTACATAGTGACTGTGAATCTTGAAATGTAAAGAAGAGTTTGACAATCCCAGGATGTTCGAGTTGATCAAGAACAATCCTCTCCAATTTGACATAAGATGTTTTATTCTCCTTGGTGATAAACTTTTTATCCATGATCTTCAATGCATACACAGCTCCATTTTCTTTCTTCTTTGCCCTAACAACCTGATTCAATTATCCCATCCATAAGCTAAATCCAGCTAAAGTAACACCAAGATATGAATCAACTAAAGGATCAATTTTGACAAGACAAAAAAGCACTAGATTGCAAAATGCCAAATCAGTAAACAATTCAAACGATGGAAAAAAAAAATGAGACCTTTGAATAAGAGCCAACACCATAGATCTTGCCAAGCTCGAAATCATGGTGGGTGTAATTTTCCTGAGGAGCCTTAAATGCGAAACTTTTGCTTCTGGAAATGTTTTTTTCACCATTTGATGAATTGCCTTGAAGAACAAGCTTTGAATCAAATTCCTTGTCCATTGTCAACATTTCCCAACTTGTTCTACATTTCAACGATGAGACCCATTAAAAGAAGAAAAAAAGGAAATCAGAGAGAACCCAATTGGATCTATACTACGGGTAATGATGATGTTGATGAAGCTTTAGTTATTTTCAGGTGCTGAGTTCCGATTTCGAATTCTCAATTGAACGAAAAAAAGAATAGAGAGAAATGAGGGGAATTCGATGGAGGAGAGATGATGAAGAAGAAGAATCGGAGGAATCTATCTGACACTTTCTTCATCTTTTTCTTCTTTTTTCAGTAACGCTAATTTTTAAAAAATAATATACTTATATTTTAAAAAGAAGAATTATTTTGACGACAAAAAAAAAGACAGTTTTAATTAATTTTTTTTCTTTTTGTTATGGTTTTGCTTACGATACCAAATCCATATATTTCCTGATCAATTAATTATATTGATGCAATTTATATTTTATACCAATTATGTATATATATGATCCTTTTAGTTTGGACTGTGATTAAAAGAGATTCTCAACCATGGAGAAACTGTATCACTTATGTTGGGTGAGTTTATAAATATCGTCATTCATAAAAAATTCATGTCTAGTATCCTAAAAATTTGAAATGTGTAATGGAATATATATACGAATATAATTTGAGATAAAAATAAAAAGATAATTTGAGAAAAGAAGATATTAAGTAAAGAAATTATCAAAGTGGACATAGATTCAACTAAAATTTTCCTTGATAACACTTTATTCATAAAACATCAGATATTTTATTTAAAATTTATATAGTATAACACATGGAATTGAGTAAGACATTTTTCATTTTGTTGAGTTCTTTAAAAATTAACCACTAACATTTAGAAGATTTTAAATTGGGCTAATCTTTGTTACTTTATTCTATAATGAACATAAATAAATTTTAGTTTAAGAATTATGGTCTTATATCTAATAAGAAGTTGTCCATTTGATACACTACTTCTATTTGTTGCTTTGTTTCTAAAAGTAATTATTCTCAAAAGATAAAACGTAGAGGGTCCTTATGCCTTGATCCCAAGCTTCCAAATTCGCTCCTCTTGTTATGAGTTGCTCAATGTATGGCACAAAAACGTTATTCTTGGCAGCTTTGCGCAGAGGGGTCATAAATACCATCCAAACAAACACTATTTATGTCTGCTTCATGTTCGAGAAGAATCTGAAATAAAAAAAATTGCATTTACCTCGAAGCATCTCCGATGAGGTTTGCACATGTCGGAATCGAAGTGTGGGTTACAGTTCAGAAGATCACATATAGCTCTCAAGAGAAGAGAGCCAAAAACTTGTCTCTAGATACTCTTTTCTTCATCAGTGGTAGTGCTGGTTTTACATAAAACACTTAATCCTTCATAATCTCCAGACTCAATTGTAGTTGTCCTACTAAAGAATTAAACTAGATTGTTGGACCAATGTTATCACCAGTGGGGTACACCTTTGTTTCTAAAATCCTTGTAATGATAACATTTTTGGCTGTTTGATTTTGATTTTAGCGGTTTTTAGGTTCGAGATTCTTGTAAAATTCGATTCATAATGTGCTACAAATTCTGAAAAATGTGTTCTTTATCTGAATTGGTTGGTAGTTTAAAGCATTAAAGATTATTGTTCGTGTTCCACTTGCGTTGTTTCATGATTGTTTATTTGTTTACATGAATTTCACATCATGTAAAATTATTTGGATTGAAACTATTTTTTCAATTTCCACTCCCATGTTTTCCAAAATATGAGTTTCAACGTTAAATATGAGATAATCTGTATACAAACAAGTAAAACAATTCCCAATGATTGTAAAACTCAAGATTAAAAATAACGTTCAAAACAATTCCCCATTTCAGTTTTTCCGTGCAAATCTCTTCAAACTCGTTGGTAGCTCCCCCACAGCATCAGCATCTTCTTCGCCAATTCTTCTCTTCTTAAACGTGGTCTTGTTCTCTTCCTCCCGGAACGTTCGCTTTGCATTCTCCACCAACTCTTTCTTCTTCTTGGTCTGCTTGCTCGGTTTATTCCTCCCTTTCGTTTTCTTCTTCAGCTCAATGCTTTTTGCTGCTTCTATAGCTACCTCCTTGTCAGCTTCTATCTCTCCTCTTGACGGCTTCTCTTTTCTCCTCGCTGGTCTCATTGAACCAATTTTCGAAGGATCGAGCATGATTGTCTCAGGTGGAAGTTTATCAAGAAGCAAATGGACTTCCTTCTCCCGTCTCTGTTTCGATGTTTCAAATGGATTAGCCACCCATGAATCGAAATTGGGTTCTCCAGACCCTGGAATCAGAATGCTAGACCAGCCCATCGAGTGACCAATCCCGAGAACATCCTCATACGGTCTGAACATAACCTTCTCGATTTGATAACCTTTCACCATCGAGTGGTTCATGTATCTACTATAGTTATGTGAAGAAGCACCACTCGAATCTCCTAAAACCTGAACAAATGATCCAGTTCCAGCTGCTAGCAAACCTTTCTGACTGAAACTCAGCGTTTTGGCATGAAAACCGTGAATAGTCTGAATTTCCTGAAAATCTTTACGCAAATCCCAGATCCTGATCTTGCGCTCTTTACCAGATGTAGCCATGAGATGGCCATTTGGATGGAATGCCACAGAGGAGATCGGCCCAGGGTGACATTGCATCTGAACTAGAGGTGCCTGGCTAGTGGGTTTCCACATTGTGACGGTTCCACCAGAATGTCCCAAGGCAACAACACCATTGTAAGGATTCACTTCCATTACATCTGTTCGGCCTTTACCTGTTCGGATACTAGCAACCATTTTTCCATAGGTTACATCTTGGTAATGTAGCTGCCCAGATTTGTTTACTGATGCAAGCAGGAAATGGTTCTTTAGGAACCGAAGTCTGGCCACCGGACCACGTTCCTGTGATAGAGACAATTTCAATAACCAACAACACTAGATATAGGTTTCTTTCTTTCAACAGAAAAGTATAAATCTCACCTTCAAACAATGCAGCTCAGTTCCATCTCTCCCGTAAATATAAGCATACCTGTCCATATTCGACAGGACAACATATTAGACCAAGAGAACAAAAGGTGACATAGCGTACACAAGGAAATGTTATTAGAATTGAAAACACTTACTTCTTCTGGGCTGCTGCAAAGAATTGTTCGTTGTGCAGGAATGCAACATCGCGGACTGTTTCTCTTACCTGCAGATATCATCAATTTCTGTTGATAACCAAATCAAAGTTTACAAATACCAAGCGCTGATAAAGTTTATTATAAAATAGAAAATCAGACCTGAATCTCTTTAATTAAGCTCATATTCAACATGTCTACAAGAGCAAGGTGGCCTTTGCGACCACCAGCTAGCATATGCCGACCACTTGCAGTAAAATCAAGTTTGTAAGGGCCAAGATCTACATAAGTTCACCAGTATCAGTAAAATGAATTAGAAGCAAAAATTGCAACGAGGGTATTTATCACACAGACTAAACCAAAGATAAGATTTGACATATTATAAGATATTAGTGTCCCTGTCAGAAGAAGCTATTAAGTATTTTACCTGGGAGGACTATGTCATATTGGTTTCTTGAGCTTAATATATCTACTTCATTGGCAATATCTGTCTGCTTGACTCGCCATGTCTTCTCTAGACCATCAGTCTCCAAGTATCCTGCCTCAGCAGGCAAGAGCCACTACACACACAAAAAAAAAACACATCACAAGACAATAATTAAGAATTCAAAACGAGCTGAACTATCAAGAACAGAAGAATCAGAAAAGAGATAACACAAGAGCTTCTTTAATCCTCACGAAGCACCAGAAAAAGGGTCAAACAAAGATCCACACAGAGCTGAAACGAAGTAGTAACTTTACCTTCTCGATTTTAGCAGCAGTTTTGGCAGATTTCCCATACAAGTTTTCTCGTGAAGCAAGTTGAGTCTTTAGTTTCTTATCTTTCAATGTCTGCAAACACACACAAAGAAAACACTCAACTACGGCATTTCACAACCAAAAATCCAAAATTTTCAAAGCTATATATAAATACTATCAATACCTCAAGATTAGCACCTCCTCCTCTAAGATATTTCTTAACTTTAGTGTCCAACTCAACATCAATCTCCTGCAAACAACATTTGAAGTAAAGTCGTCAACTTTGCTGAAAATCACACAAACAATGAAGTGTTTGATTTCAAACCCAACTAAGGTAATAGTATACCTGCTCAACAGGAGGCAAGACCTTCTCCATCAGATTGTTATCCTCTGAATTGACCTCCATCTTTATCCTTACTACCTAAACCAATCAAACCAATTCATAAGGTTACAAATTCAATCAAACCACTAAGAAAGCTAGGAAGATGGAGATAAACCTTAGGAACGAAATCACACTAAGAATATAAATGGAAGAAAGTTCACCTGAACGCGGCGAGGAGACGGCGGCGAAGCTTTAGTAATTAAAATTAATATCCCGGTGGGGAGATATTTAGGGTTTGGAAGAAATTTGTGTTACTGCGTGAGAGGTAGTGATAGCTCCGATCGATCTTTGGCTCTAGACTCGATTTGAGGGTTTTGTAAAATTTAGGGTTTTACAAGAAAAATAATAAAATTATTTGTTTGACGGAAACGAAAAAATATTGGAGATGTATTGAGTAGGCCTTATAATACTCTTAATTGGGCCTAATCTGATCAAATAGCCTATTGAGACCCACGAACTAGAAATCTCAGTTAGGCCTAATCACTAACTAAAAAGTTTACGGGTTTAGTATCCGTTTTTTTTTTTTTTTTTGGCTCAACCCAAAGTCGCAATTCTAAAACTCTTAATTGATGCAGTGACCCACACCGTAAAACTCATAGCCTACAGTGAAAAAAGACAAGTAGTGAAGTGAAGTGAAGTGATCTCCCGTAAAACCAGAACCGGTCTAACTAATTTTAGACTGTAGGAGAACTTTTATTTTGATAAATAACAAAAACATGGGTCCCACTCCCATTTATATATTTGATCTGGAGTTCATGTTCATGTTTTGTTTTAAAATATACTAATATTATATCGTTTACATTTTCATGTGACTACATTTTTAATTACAAAAAAAAATCAAATGATACTTTCCTGATTTTCCTCCAGATCCAACATAACCAGACTTTTTAAAAGTTTGTCTAAAATAATAAATTAAATAAAAAGAATCTCCTTAATTAAAGAACCAGATCTTAATTACCCCCTTTAAAGCTACTACTGGTTTTCTTTTATACAAAAAAATATTTTGTATTATTTTGTATGATTGATAGTTTGATACACTCGATCATCTCTACAAGAGGGAGACAATTGGTTATAAACTTGTGAAGTTTTCGTGAAGCATCCAAGGGAGAGCCATGATGCTCCTTATCTTTACTTTTGGTGTCGATTGGTATATATTCTTTGGAGTTTTATGGTGTTTCAATTAACTATTGCGATATAGCAAAAAAAAAAAATTATAATAATGATATCTTAGATGTAAAATTCATGATTTGGAGGCCATGCACGTTACGTTTCACTTGCTTATTTTGTCTACATTGTACATTACAACAAATAAAATGTTAAACGGCAGTGAACACTAAACAACTTCATATATTCTATTTTAATTCACATCCATACAAACATGTAATTAGTAATACCATTTTTAAAAATATATGTATGTAGCTAACAAGTAACAACTATACGTAATTACGAGCCTTATGTTATCATTGTAATACAAAGAAAATTACTTTATACTTCATAGTTGAACTTCGGTCGTCAATCCCGGTAACAGTTAGAGTTTGCTATACTAATTGAGTCTTCTATATATTTATACATAAATATGCATGGCGGGCTCGACTTTGGAAAAACAGTTTTTAATTATTAAAATTACTTTGGTTCGGACTTCGGATCTAAGATTTAGTTAAACAGTTTAATTTCATGTGAGTTTGATAAAAGACATGGTTATTTGTCTTTTTCGGTGTACTAATTTTCTCTATAACTTTCCAAACGCGGTCGAAAAAGAATTAAAAAAACAGAAATGTGTAGGAATCCTATGCATAGGCAACAAGTTTGAAGATTTGCCAAAAAAATAAAAATAAATAATACATTCATTCTTATCGATTAGGTTTTCTTTTCTTTGTTATCAACCTCTAACAATGATTCTTATGTCCACAGTGTTCGTTCTTTGTTAGCATCATGTAACGTAGGGCCATTGTGTCTCATGTCTTGAATATATATGTAAGAATCTTTCCTCCAACTCAAGTTGTCAAAAAATATTCAATATTATGAATTGTTGTCTGAAACTGAGAGTATACAACTTCTAATCGATTAACCAAGTACACTAGATCTACAACTCTTTAATATTCTAGTTATTTTCCCCTCCTTTGGTTCATGAATTTTTCCATTTATGGGAAATAGGCTGAAACCTATTTAAACAAGATCTGCTGTTACTTGATTAAATTATAATTTCGTTGTAGAGTCTGATCAGTTTTGCTAAAATAAATTGTTTTGTTTATTTATTTAATTTAATTTAATTAGTATGACAGTTTCAGACTTTCAGATCAGTTGTTTATAAATTTCCCGATTCATTTTCGAGTAATGTAACCAATATGAACCAAATCATTTGGTTTGATTTTAGACGGTTCGGTTTGGCCAAAGTTTAAGAACTGTATAGAGGACCACCGAATTGAAACTTCAACATCGGGTATAATTGCTGGAATCTACAGATTGTTTGATTGTGATCGTGTGGTTTCATATGGCCTCACAAATAACATCGGCTTATCCCAATTCCTCTAGATCTCTGAGTCTCTCTGTCCAGGTCTCCCTTTGTCCCTAAATCAAACCAAAAAAACGTGTCACTGTGTATAACTCTCAAAATATACAAAAGAAATAGAATAACCAACAACAACAAAAAAGAAATAGAGAAAGAGTTGACAAAAGAGAAGTAAAATAGAAAAATAAAAGCGAGAGATTAAGATTCTGCGAGAGATCTTTCCACTTCTGTACTTTTTTTTTTTTAATATTTGGATATTCCTACTGACTCACTTCCACAGATCTACTCTATATCATCACCACATGCTTTTACAAACTACATACGTGGCATGACCAAAATATGTCATTTTTTGCCGTAAATTTACACAGCATTAATGCATCATGTAATTATATAACTACATTGTGTACATCACGCAGCTAGTGTATATATATGTTAAGTCTAATCAAATCTAACTTCAAATACGACACAACAGAATGAAGACAACAAAAAAAACGATGTATCGAAATATAAGAAATTAAAATTGATCCAAATCGATTAAAACTATATTTGATATTAATTTATTGATTAACATGTCACATATTTAAACCAAAAGCAAACTAAAATTAAAGTGAAAAACGCAACAACTAACATTAAAACCATAAATTGTTCTTTTGCCATTATATTAACGTTAAACCCCTCCTAAAAGTATAAAACAAAACTTAAACTATACTCCACCTGCGAAAATAAAGAGTATTTACGAAGTAGCAAACTCGTTTTACAACTTAGTCATAATTGTTATATGGCATGATGGTATAAGGCTTATAACTTACTACATTATTAAACTCGGCGTGTAAAACGTTGTGGGTCCATCGTATATGTTGAAATCATAATGTCACAAAAAAAAAAGGTTACTACAACTTCTCACATTGGACATTTAATAATGAAAAGAAGAGGATACAGAAACTGATGCAATCAATTGTTTAACATAAAATATAATGATGGATGGAATATTTTTAAATCTAAACACATGCCATGTCTTTAGGTATACAAGACACATATTTAACCAAACTAAATGTTTGAGATCATATCGATGATAAGACGTTGATCTAAATTTTACATGCCTACTACATATGGTATTACTATTGTTTTGACGGTGCTAGTTCTTTTGATCAAGTAAAAGTCTCTATATAGACACACTTTAATGTTATTGTTGAGACCGTAACCCACACGTCTTTAGATGGGAGACCGATGGTACAATAACACCATTTGCATTTGTTTCATTAGATGTGGCCCTCGCTACCACACTGCTCTTCCAAACTTAATTTAGACCTTCGTTTTGTCTTTTGTAAACTTGTTACGGAAACTTCAGTCTTGCCAGAATTTATAAAATCATTTTTTTGCTAAATGATAATTTATATTAAAAATTCTTACACTACAACAAAATCTATAGCCCTGCTAGCTTAGTTGACCCCAAAAAAATCATAAATCATCATAAATTAATCTAGTATATATATATATATATATATATATAGCTTAAATACCCCATAAAAAGATAATTATGACAATAAAGAGTTTGATGTCTTCATCGTGAATCAAGATTGATTACATCAACGGTATGAGCATACAACGCTTCATGCTTTTCATTGAGTTCAATTTTGTATCACTTAGGGTTAGGAGATCTCAAGACTCCAACAGTCACTCTGGCATATGAATATTACATCTTCGTCCAACGCCCCGTTATTATATAATTTCAAAAACTCGAAATTTTTGTATATATATATATATATACAGGTTGTATGACGACAAAAAAAAACAGGTTGTATATATCACTAGATCGTTGATAAAAAATATATATATATAAAAATACATATCATTAGATCACTGTAAGTAATTTCCTAGTAGATCAGCATTTGATTGGTAAATCACGGAGATAACCATATACACATTCTTATAAACGTCCCAAGACGCATCACTATTTCCAAATATAAAAACGTAATAGACATTTTACCTTACCTAGCAATATCCATTTTTCTTAAATCTATACCATCACTTCGTATTTAATTATTGTGTTCCATTAATTAAAAACTCGATTAATAATATAAAGGAATTATTAATAAAAAAATAAAAAAGATAAACAACCCATTCAGTATATGTACATGGTGATTACTAAGTCACATGTGCTCTAGCTAGTTGTATACATCCATACAAATACAACTATACAAAGTAACTTACTATCCCTAGTAATACTGTTTTTTCTAAATTCGGATTTACGTCCATTCCCATCCCCATATACATATTTTACCTTCACTTATCTCCATTTTTTTTTTTAATTATTCTTTTTCGTTTTCATGTCAAAAAGTAACTCTCCTTCTAAATGCGACATTCCAACTTTATGTTATATATACGTTGTATGTAAAGACATAAACACATATAACAAACCCCTCTCAACCTCTCACTTCTCCAAGAAGTTTTCTACATCCACAAAGAAAAAATAAAAAAGTTCCCAAAAAAACACACACAATTATAGAAATGGATCTTGATTTATTACAAGATTTGTCCAACTTCAGTTTCCCATCATCAATCAAGATCCGATCCAAAACTTCCAATATGATCAAGAAGGACGAAAACGATGCCGACGATGGCCTTAGCTGCAGCACACCCACTTCCCAAGAACACAAGATTCCCGCCGTCGTCGACTCTCCACCTCCTCCGCCGCGAAAACCTCGGCCACCACCGTCAGCACCATCGGCTACGGCGGCTTTGATGATCAGATCGTGCAAGAGGAAGCTTTTAGTGTCGACTTGTGAGATCATTATGAATCGGGAAGAGATTGATCGTTTTTTCTCCTCCGTATATAATGACACGTCGACGACGGCGAAACGGCGGAGAAGTTATCCTTATTGTGCGCGAAAATGAGCCTTTTCTTCAAGATTTTACTTTTTTACAGTTTTACTGGGAAATCTTGTGGTATCATCATATAGTTTAAACTAAGATATTGTATGATGTCCAGTTTTAATATTATTTTTTTATAAAAATGGATGGATAATTTTCTGCAACCGCATATTATTTTCTCATGGAGGGGTCGATGATGTAAATTCCGTAATAAATGAAATTTAATTCCAATTGCCAAGTTTTCTATAATAATTGGGATATTTATGTCATTTATAAGAGACAAGATCGTGTTATCATCCAAATTCATGGAAAATTAGTTTCACACTATATATTGTCGACTTAATTTATGACTGAAATTTCGAACAAAAAATATCTGCAGTCACTATATATGAAGAATCAGTATCTCCAGCTGGTAAGATAATTGATTGTGTTATGAGGTATATATGGAAAATTTTGTTCAAATAATAAATAAAAATTTGGTTGCACAAATGGAAAGAAAAGTATATTTAGCAGAAAATAGTACATTTAAATGTTTTTAATCCAGGACCATATATAACCATATAACTAAACTAGTGTGATTAAATAATATATTAGCAATATTTCTCTGCTGAACAGAATACTGTATAAGCATTTTTTTACTGCAAGATGTCAAATTTATTAATATCTATAATAGTATTAATGATAACAGTTAATTAGTTGGGTTATGAAAAATGCTAATGGCGTTTAAAAGTTTTTAGGTGTTAATTTGGTAGAAGATGTATCAGTTGCGTGTCCTACGTGTAATCGTGAAAGCAACAACGCAGAGATGATGAAGCTCGATGCCAATATTTATTTTAAATTAAAGTTTTGATTGTACAGTACTGGAAAAAAAGCATGCACATGTATAATTAATTAACTCAGTTATATTTTAATCAAATCTGTTGATCTGAAATTCATGCTTGTTTCTGACTTTTTTTGACCGGGCGGTAGAGCGACGGACGTAACTTTGGGATCTGAAGATATGCAATTTGATTTTGTATCCTGTAAAAGAAATTATTCTAAAGTTTACAAAGTTCGAAGTTGATACTTACCGTTTATTTCTTTATTCTTCACACTGTATTTAAGAAAGTGTTAGATTATAAATTTTAGATAACCTGGCTTGATGGCTGGAAGTTATGCATGGGCTAATAATATGTTTAAAACGCGTGAGACTGTTTTCAAATTTGCAGCTGTCATGTAAAATTAACAATAATCAAATATACTGCAACGATTAGTGAATTATTATTACTTGATTAATTTTTTTAGAAATGACTTAAGTATCAGCGTGAATTTTGGGTTATATATATATATATATATATATATATATATTTTTTGAACTATTTAAAAAAAATTGAATTAGCTTTGATAATATCTTCAGTATGTTAGTATATTTTTGATATACCAAAACATATTCCAGAAAGATTGGATTATGATTTATGTTTCAAATTTTAGTTACAGTTTTATCTAGGTTTTTGGGTAAAACCAGTGTTCCATTGTTTTTGTAATTCTTTTATTTTATTTTGTGTTTACAGTTCTATATTCAGTAGTGAGTGCAAACTAATACACTAAACTAGCCAAAGTTAACATTGGAGTTTTTAGAAGCATAAAATAAAATTATCGTGGTCAAGCTTTATTTAAATTAACCAAAAATAATGTCACAACAAGGCAAATACATATACAAGAAAACGAGTGCTAGACTATTTTTTTTTTACTAGATTAGTAAATTGCATCGTTACTCTTTTGTTGTTGTTGGTAAATGCATAGGTACATTATGATACGTTTGTGAGTATGCGTCTTTCAACAACCTTTTTGTTTTTTAGAAGCAACAACTTAAAATTCTTTAATTGGCGACAGAAAGAAGACGATTACTCACCATACCAACAAAATTAAATGGAAAATTGAATATAGAGAGTAGTAACTAAATGGCCCTGCGACCAAAAATATAATTAATGGGCGTTATTCATTAGACCAATAAAATTGAATGGAAATTAAATATAAAGTAATGATACGATGGTCCTGCCATGTCTACTACGCATCCAAAGAGTAGTAATTTGTCTTCGAACATAAGCTACCCTCCTTTTTTACTTCTTCATGATTTGTAAGTATCCCATCATTGCTTGAGTTATTTACTTATTTAATGGAAATTATAGAGTGTTATGTATGCCATAAAACACACATAGTATCATCGTGTCGCATATAAGAGGAGCTACATTGTCTATATTTCACGACTAATGGGTTTATTTGTTTTATTTATTGAGACAAATCTTTACCTGAAAAATCAAACAAATTACCTTAAATTCAGTGTCGGGTTGTTTAAAACCAAGCTGAAAGGAGGAAATCTTATGAATGTTGGGTTTCGTTAATTGGTGTAAAAAGTAAAAACTAATGCTAATGGGTGAAGATCCAAATGTGGATTGGGCCGAACATATTTTTGAATCGTATAAGAGCCCATGAGAACAAGAATATACATTTTGAAAGTCAGAAGAAAAGAAGCATCATACTCGGGTAAAGAGATTAGAGAAAGAGAAAAAAAGAAGATGGGAGATATTGAGTTTACAGAGAAGCAAGAAGCTTTGGTGAAGGAGTCTTGGGAGATACTGAAACAAGACATCCCCAAATATAGCCTTCACTTCTTCTCACAGTAATCATCTATACATATACATATTCATATTATCATATATATAAGCATATATGTATGTGGTTTGGTTTGCTTATGTATGTGAGGTAATGAAGAATATAATGGTTATAGGATACTGGAGATAGCACCAGGAGCAAAGAACTTGTTCTCTTTCCTAAGAGACTCAGATGAAGTCCCTCACAACAATCCTAAACTCAAAGCTCATGCTGTTAAAGTCTTCAAGATGGTAATTACTTGTCACTTTTCGATTTATTATATGCATACACTTGCATATATATATATATATCCGTATATCATTTTACACTTTTTAGATTGAAACTAGAATGGTTCATCTTTATCAAATAAAATAGAATAGAAATGGTTCATTAATTATTTGAAAAATCTACTTTCCTTTTCATTTATTCACTCAGCCATGTGCACACCACACGATCTTGTTTGGACTTAGCTAGTTGGGGTTTTGTCTTCTTCTTCGTGAAAACAAAAATCATAGTAGTAGAGAATAATTAAATATTGGCTCATCCTCAAAATCCTTTTAAAACTATTACAATTTCTTATTTCGCTTAATGATGATTATAAATCGAACTATACATAATCAAACACACAGTTTATAAAGAAAACAAAACATACAGAAACGTTATAAATCTTTCTCAGACTATTAGAATTTTAAAGCATAGAAAAGTAAAAAAGTTGGGTGTAGTAGACATGTGAAACAGCAATACAGCTGAGGGAGAAAGGAAAGGTGGTGGTAGCGGATACAACCCTTCAATACTTGGGCTCTGTTCATCTCAAAAGCGGCGTTATTGATCCTCACTTTGAGGTCTCTTTCTCTTTTTTTTTTTTTTAGCCAAAAAGAGTATATACATTATTTTGATTTTCAATTTTAACGCAACTAAATAAATGTGGTTGTGAACTCAGGTCGTCAAAGAAGCTTTGGTAAGGACATTGAAGGTAGGGTTGGGGGAGAAATACAATGAAGAAGTTGAAGGAGCTTGGTCTCAAGCCTATGATCACTTGGCTTTAGCCATTAAGGGCGAGATGAAACAAGAAGACTCATAAAACCTTAACGACCATACATGACTCTATATACACATGATATGTTTCTGCGTATATGTCCTATGTGCTATTTCATTTTCTACGAGTCCTTGTTTTTGAATAAGGATCTGGAGTAATCGTTACAGGGTGTACTGTTGTTTTTCTTGAACATGTTCTTTGTGATAAATGTCTTGGTCTCAAGTATTTTGGATCTATTTTAAGTTCAAGCATGGTTTTTCTATGTAATAACTAACTGATACTCATGAAATGGTCTTCTCATCAATTAAAATGCTGAATCTGTATGTACAAATATGATAATTTCACCCCAATCATATTATCTGTGAAATTTCTCTCAACTAGTTGTGTTCTTTCTATATACACAGAGATTCATGACACTCAATAACTGAAAAAAATAATTAAAACTATTGATGACAAATAAATTAGTACATGCTCTTGGTTTGATCCATTTCAGAGAGTTTACATCGATGAAAATAATCTGCAGGAGACGATGCTTCAAGAATTTAGAAACGACATATGATTAAACAAAAGAGTAATGAAGATCTTTAAAATAATAAATATCAAAGATTACGAACCTTCTTGCTCAGACGTCAATAAAAAATCACATTCTCTTAACTTCATTCTTCTCCAAATCCAGAGGGATTAAGCAATGGAATAGGCTCGGATTACTTCAACTATAGGCGCTCTACACAACGGGCATTTCCCTCCGGTTCTAATCAGCTCATTACCACAATTTGAGCAAGTGCACATGTGCCCACATCTACAGATTTCAAAGATTCACAAAATATACTATCAAAACACTTGTTTTGGTTCTGTAAATCACAAACAGTCCGGGTTTGAGCTAATATTTTACCTGTACAAGAGGGCATCTATGTCGGTATCACAGCAGACGCAGCAAGTCCCCTTCCTTACAAGACTCCATCTCGACCCATCCTCTGATGTTCCTGGTCCAAGACCTGATGGTATCATCCATTTTAGTTTACAGGTTGTTCGATATGTAGACTTAGATACAAGGGAAAGAAAAAAAACCTTGGCCAACAGGACATCGGTTTAACGCCGCAGAGACCTCTTGTCTAACCAAACGCTGCACCTCAGACTGCATATTCATACAAGTTTCTAAAGTCCTCTGCATATGACTCATTCCTTGCTGAAGTCTCGCCACGTCTCCTCTCAAGTCGTTCAATATCTCCCATTCCTATACTCACCAGCACATACCACATTAAGACCTTTTAAAGTAATAGAAAATCTCTGAAGCGTTACTAAGGAGCTAATAATACACCATCTGTATTGTGTGATAGAGCACTAGAAACAAAGTTGATAAGAGGGGAAATAAAAGAGCCTAAAATTTGTAGGCTTACAAATTCAGAACGATGCATAGAGTGACGAGCGTAGCTATTGTGATGATGCCATATTGGTTGCGGTGGAGGCATTGGTGGAGTTGGCAGCGTTTGTGATTGATTGATGCCATCAAGCTGATCCTCGTTCTGTAGAAACCCTTGTTGCCCTGCAAGTTGTTCTGGAGAATCCCAGTCTACGTGAGTAAGCCCTCTCCTCTCAACATATGATTGGATTAGTTGATCAAGGTTTTCACGGAATTCACTGCGCAGAAGATTGGAAACACTTCTCCTACAAGGGTAAAAGAAAATAAAACCATTAATCAAAGGGAAAAAATAGAGAAAAACGTCCACTGTTTAATCTAACTTGATACCTGGTTACGAGCTCTCGGAGCTCAATGTTGTAAACATTATCGTCATCAGGTGGATGAAACCTGTTTAGTCTTCTCATTGGCACTACACGACGATTCCCCGAGGCTCCAAACCGTATCCCAGGAAAATTCCCATTAGATTGTCTAGAGCTATTAGTAGGCCAAACTCTGTGATCTTCTACAGTAATAGCTTCGTTTGTATTTCCAGTTCCGTTGTGCTCCACGTCACCTACCGAGTTTTCTTGCCCGTTTATTATACTTGTGTTACCACTCAACTGGCTTAACAGTGTTTGCTGCGAATTTTCTGTTGTGAAAACTACAGGCCAAACCCTTTCTTGACTAGTTTCATCTTCGAAATCTTCATTTTCTCGGTTTCTTCCCGACCTGCCCAAATCGTTAGGTAAGAGAGGGCTACCATTCCCCTGCCCAGAAGCACTTTGCAACTGAGAATACTCAGCAGTGTTAGCTATTGTTCGGTTATTTCTGGAAGTATCGCTGTTATCGCCATTAATGTTGCGTTCTAGCATGTCACTCGATCCTTCCCTGTGACCAGAACCAATATTGATATTGAGAAGTTAGCTGCCACTACTAAGCTAACTGTCTACAAGCTAAGTCAATAAAATGAAAAAAGCAAAGGCAAACACTATATGTATATATTCAAAGAGTGGCAAGTATGGGTAAAAAATGTTTAACCGTGCAAACAGGAATGATCAAGAAATTTTACCGCAAACCAGAAACTGTATGTCTTTCTCTTAGTTGACGAAGTTCACTTGCTGCCATTGACGGTGCTCTCTCTTCCTCTGCAAGTGTCTCGTTTCGCAGGAATCTTCCTCTAAGAAGCGACTGTGGAAATCAAATTAGGGATCAAGTTATAACGGACCTACAGTTCTATCACTAGGATAAAAATATGCCAAAGAAGAAACCTGAATCCGGTTGCGATGAGCAAAATCAGAGACAGCACGATGCTCCAACAAACCCTGGAGCTCTCTCTGCCGCTCTCTTTCAATCCTCATAAGCAAATCAACTAATGCTTGCCTTCCTCTTATTCTCCTCAAGTCTCTACGACTATGCTCCACTCGTCCTTCCTCATTCTCAACAGCTAACCCTTCAGAGACTCTCTGAGCTTGTGCAGTGTCATGAATCCTGTCATCTTGTGAAGTAAGAGATCGTTGGTCTTCTCTTCGACTAGCACGAGCTCCTCTCTGCTGACTTGTCATTTGCATCAGCTCCCTTATAATCCTGACTCTACTACTTCTTTCAGTATCACCAACATCGCCAAGATCAGGAGACTGTTCCCTACTTGAAGACACATAACCATTCTCACTCTCACTGTTTTCACTAACCTGACTCTCAGACGCATTAGAGCTCGGCAAATCCCTCGATCTCATCCTCTCACGTGCCCTGTTCAATACATGTTCATCTTCTAACTCTCTCCACATCTGCAAAATCCCAGATGCTTGAGTCCTAGGCCTCTCAGTAGTAGCAGTGGCGGCCTGTGACTCCCTAAGGAAAGATGAGTCGAGAGTAGAGACAGCGTGCAAACCAGCAATGGCGATAAGTTCAGACTCACGGTTCCTTCTCTCAATGGTGGTTATCATCTCCTGAGCTTGCCTTGCAGCCCAACGGCTTAGAATCTGAGATTGTCGTCTTCTCGCAGCAGAAGATTCAGCTACATCATCACCTTGGAGATCAGACCTTCTTCTTCTCCTCAAAAGATGTTCATCTTCTTGATCATCATCAATGTCTTGTTGATTGTGAACTGAGCTACACGAATCAAATGAGATGCAATCTTCCATGAAATCCTCAAAACCTTGATTAAACTCTGCACCACTAGAATCATCCATAGCTTCTGATTTTTGTTGCAAAGGATTAATATCAGTCATCCTCACATTTTCTTTTCATTTTTTTTGTTTTTGTATTTCGAATCCAATCCTATTAACAAAACAACAAAACAGCTTTCACCACACTCAGAATCACAACTGCAACAAGTTTCCCGGGGAAATCGACGATAACACAAAATCGAGAGCCATCCAAAAATAAAATTCAAAATTTCGCAGCCAAGTGTCTTGTTTCTCTTCCGATGTTAGGGCAAAAATAAAAAATGGACAATTCCGATGAGAAATTACGGACCAATCAGACTCAATTGAGAAAAATTAAACGGAAAACGATTATCAAAATATCGTCGATACATACCTAATTCATCAATGGCGAAACGAAAAAGGAAAACAATCAATAAACTTTGCGAAATTGAAAGAAGAATAAGCCGGAAAGAGATCAAAGAAAGAGGAGAATTATTTGTTTTTTTGTTAGGAAATTTAAATCATTAATCACTTTTTTAATGGTTTCCTGTGAAAAAATATCAAAGGTTCGTGACCAAGACAAAAAAAACACATTTTGTGGGAGACAACAAAATAAAAGAAGCAATTTTTACTGTCCAAGTAAATTAAAAAGGGACGACCAAAAAATAATAATTAAAAAGGAAAATCTTCCTTTCACTAAATAATTAATTATTTTTTAGAAAATGTGTAAATGCATGTAATTTAATTTAGATTTCCCAACACATTTATAATTTACATGTGTAAATATTTAATATTAAAATAAGAAGAAAATAATTATTTTATATAAGTAAAATACAAACAAAATCCTGTCATATTTCATTTCTGAAATTTTTCCAATTTATAATTATAAACTAGATTCGGATCCGTACTACGTGTGGGGTTCTATTTGTAAAATAAATTTATTTGGTTTATTGTATTTTAATTTTATTTATGTTTATTGTAAAATTTAGATGCCATAAATCAGTTTGGTTAAAATTTAGAAATAATTATATGTGATTAGGTATATCATGTATGAAAAATAAGCATGTTTATTTCGAAACAGAAAATTTGTCCAATCTTATATTTGTTAAGAATTTTTTGTCCCATATCCACTTTTATAATAAATTATTCGTTTAAAAATATTTATTTTGAATAAAAGATTAGGCAAGTAAATCATATTCGATACTTGCATTTTCTGTTTGTGATATTGAAATTATATAAATATTTTCATGTAAATTTTAGAAATAAGTATGTGTGATTAGGTGTATCATGTATGGAAAATAGACATGTTTATTTCAGAACATAAAACCTATTAAGTCCTGTATCAGTTAAGAAATTTCCGTTCCATAACTATTTTTTTTAATAAATTACTCATTTGGAAAAAATATTTTGGATAAAAGATTAGGTAAAGAATCATATTTGATATTTGTATTTCCCTTTTTGATGAAAATGATGAAAATGTTTTACATATTTCTCAAAAGTATCTAAAATTTGTCAAAAATATATAAATTTTCTAAAATATATGTCTTAAACTCTCACTTTTACTCAAATTAGTGAGAGTTTATAAACTAAATTTACCTATAATAATTTTTCAATATTTTAAATCCCCAGTTACCCGTCCCTGTCCCGTGCTATTTTTTTCGTCATGATATTCAACTTTATAATTTTTTATAGTATCTCATCATTTCAAAACAAACTAAATTCGGACCACATGTATGTACGTGTTATATTTATAATCTGTAATATATTATGTGAATATTTATAATATTCAGTTCACGCGGGCTAAAAAGAATTAAACATATTATTTGGTTATCGGTTTTATCATTTATAATCAAGACTAATACCGGTACATGCAGATTCAATATTTGGTTTGTTTTAATCCGGTATGAATGTTAAAAATGTTAATATTATATGATTTATAATTTAATAATTATGAAATTGAATAAGTGGTCCATCAGTTAAATAATAACATAATTTGGTGGCCGGAATTCTATGTTGCAACTTGCAATAGATCCAAATTGGGATATTAATATAGGTAAATCCAACTCATTTTAACTCACCCCATTTAAACCTAAACCTATTTAAATCCACAACATTTAAACCCATAAAAATATCATTAACCCATTTAACTCTATTTAGAGCTATTTAAATAATATAAATAAATTATTAATTATTTCTGTTTAAAATTGAAAATGTCCACCCAAATTGTAAAATTGCATTTTTGCCCAAAAACCACAAAATCCAATTTTATTCCAATCCAACAGAATTATGTTTTTTTTTTGTTTTGTAACAAATCATGTTTATCCACACTTTTTGCTTTAATCTTATTTTCTCACCAAAATTGTTGTTTTTTATATTTTCTGTAACAAATCATGTTTTCCGGTAGTTCCTGCTAAAATGTGCTTTTCCGCAAAATCATGTTTTCCCGCAAAATCATGTTTTTCCGCCAAAATTGTGTTTTCCGCCAAAATTGGATTTTCTATATTTTTGTAACAAATTATTTTTTCCCGTATTTACGACAACAAATTGTGTTTTCCCATAAAAATAAGATTTTTATATATTTTCGGTAACAAATTAGTTTTCCAATATTTCCTGCAAAATTATGTGTTTGCCAAAATTGGGGTTTCTTATACTTTCTGTAACAAATTATGCTTTTCCATATTTCTGGCAAAAATTGTGTTTTTTCGCCAAAATCATATTTTATATCTTCTGCAACAAATTATGTTTTCTACATTTTCCGTTAAAACCATGTTTTCTTTAAAAGTTATGTTTTCCTCTAGAATTTTCGTCAAAATTGTGGAATTACAATTTTTGTCAAATTATGA
Organism: Cardamine flexuosa; assembly: GCA_963555745.1. Lineage (NCBI taxonomy): Eukaryota > Viridiplantae > Streptophyta > Magnoliopsida > Brassicales > Brassicaceae > Cardamine > Cardamine flexuosa. Next base: position 3,311,284 of record OY743219.1, on the reverse strand, counting down.
AATTTTGTTTCACCACTCAATTCATACTTTCCCACGAAAATTAAATTTTTTAACTATAAATATAATGTATTTCATTGTAAACATAAATGATTTTAAATGGGGATATCTATTTATTTTTGTTAAACCCTAACTAATAAATAGGGTTAAATGGGCTCACATAAAAGAGTTTAAATGGGTTCAGTTTCAGTTAACATACCTATTTAATAAATGAGTAACCCATATTTACATCCCTAGATTCAACAAATAGCCAAACAATGGGTCCAGCCCAACAAAACTGGGTCATATTGTATAGGTCATGCGATTTTTCTAATAATGCCTGGAAAAAAAAAGATTTGGGGAAGATGACATATTAGGTCTTCATCTTACTCATTCGATTCTACAAATTTCTAATCGATCCAAAGCTTATTATCTTCAAACACCAAAAGAAATCACCTTTTTAATCGATTTGAAGCCTTATATCCTCTAAGATTTCATTATTCCGTTCTACGACATTCTCATTCAAGCTCAGCATCATGAATACTGGAGGTTAGATGTTATAAAGATTTTTAAATGGAAATCCGATTTTGAATCAGTTGTGTATTAATTTATCTGTTGTTGAATTTGAAAACCTTTGACCAATCTATCTTGATTCTGTTTGCATCATAACCATGTTTCGATTGAAACACCTAGATTATAAATTTGGGAAACGAAGGATTATGCAATTCGAATCAGTTTATAAGCTACAAATTCATTTCAAAATTCTAACAAATGAAAAATTTTAAATATCAATTCAGATACTTGATTGTTCGATTATGCAATTTCACTTGAAGATGAACATATATATGGTTTCTGTTTTCTTTTTTTTAAACTGGAAGTGTTTCGGTGAAAGTAATGCAAATGTGCTCATTAGAATTGTAATTGGGTAAGCTAACATTATCTTTGACTGTTGAATCGGAGAAATTGTCCTTTAACTGACAAAGTTGTAACCTTAGTAAAGAAGCATTTGAGTGACAAAAACAAACTGACAAGTTATAAACCTTTTTCTTCATTTTTCTAAAAATCTTGTCGTGTTGTTGTGCATATACTTTGCAGCTATGTTAACTCTTCTACTGTATGCAGAACTATGGAGAGAACGTATTGGTACAGGTGAGTCATAGGATTAACTCTCTGAAGAACTATGATTAATGTTAGAATTATTAACTTTTTCTAAAAGATGTAACAGAATCTAAGCACACTTCTCTTTTCAGTTTTCAGATTTTGCAAACCACAATACGTTAGACCTTTTGTCTAAGCACAGCTCCATTTATACTCAGTGAAGATATCGATGAAAGATATTTCCCTAAAAACAGTGCAAGAGAATTGACAATTTTGGATTCCAGGTTAGTGTAGAGTTTTTATATCTGAATCAAAACTTTAATAATGTTTTGTGCTTCTTTAGAAAGAAGATAGGATAACATAACTTACAAAATTAGAAATCATTACAACAGTTTTATAAACATAGCGTTACAAAATCTTTACTATTAAAAAGTATTAAGGTTAAATTAGGCTTACAGATGCATTAGCAAAAATCATTTCTAAATTCTCTCCAGTGTAGGTCGTGTAGTGAATCCACGAATGCACCATTTTCACTTGAATTCTCCACCTTGTTTTGAAAGGTTTGATGTAAGACCTGTGTAACCAAGATTTGCAGCACTTGTTAGCAATGAAATGGTAATATAAATATAAAATTTAGAATGATTTTGTGAATATTTTTTCATGGACAATCTTGGCTTGAATAGTCCAAACTTTTTTAAATGACATTATCACAGATAGAATCGTGATTTCTTGTTTAGCTGTGATCGCTTAGAATGAAGTTTGTTTTATGTGATTGAGTATTTCGTTTGTTTTAATGATTGTGAATATGTTTATATTTATAGATATTTTAGAGTCGGCTAGGGTTTTAATTTCTGGTATATTTTTATTAATATTCTCATTAATTAGACTTGCTATATCATGCTACGATAGTTAAAGATATATATTTAGTATAATATTTGTTTTACTTTCTTAGATTTTGTTTTAGAAACTAACCTTTATTGAAGATTTGTTTTCTGTTTCTGAGATAAATCAGTTCTCATGTTAAATGCGATTTAAATCTTTACATATAGTTCCGAGATTTTAGAGATTAATGTGTATCAAATAAAATATTCTGATTCTTTGTTTTTTACTCCACAGGAAATATAATTATAGTCCAAGATCCAACAACATTCAACAAATTTCAATTGGGCCTAGATCCACAAACTTTATCAGATTTCAATTGGATCCGCGAGTTTTATCCAAGATCCGACTTATTAGGATCCGTGTTTTTTCGTTTTTTGTCTTTTCCCAATTTACCCATTTTACTTTTTTTTCTTTCTATAAATCAGTGGCATTTTATGTAATATATCTTGAACTCAAAGGTTTCTTCTTAAAAATGCTTCCCTTTTAATAGTATAGATGAAATCGGTTCACTTTTAGTTAATAAATTGAATAGAATTAGTTAAGAAATAGGTAACGTTAATTAATCCATCGCTCGTTTGTTATTTGGGTGGGTCTTCTTCCAAAGAGAAGCATAATATATAAAACGATAATAGCAACAAAAAGTTTCATTATAAACCAATATCTAATCAAGAATTCGATTATAACGCTCACATGAACTCTGAACATACACGATCATAGTATCTCGTATTGTCATATAAAATGAGTTATTCAATAGAGTTAGCGAATAATTAAAACATAAAAATGGCAGAACACTGCAAGTAAACCTATATCTATGTGTACAAACATATGCTCTCTCTTTTTTTTAAAATAGTGGTACTTATCACCGGGAAGAGACCAACGTGGTTACTTTGAAACTAACTGAGAGTAGGAAGACCCAGAAACACATGAAGATTAACATTGCCCTTGTTAAACTATTTCTTGATTTCTCAGACGCATTATCTTGGACCAAACCGAAGGAAAGGACTAAGTCAAGGTTCCCGTTTTTGCCGTATAACCAGCCCGTGTTGCTGTCTGATATTGTGATCATACTTGCGGTTACATGAACCGAACCTGATGGTTGTCCTGCGTGTAACCGGACAGCTGCATCTTTTGCTGGGAACTCAGAAGCAAATGCGGGCGGAGCGGGAATAGCGCCCAACATGTGGCTTGCCTTCTTGAGGAACGAGTACTTATAATCTGCATTATTAGGAATTGATCCATCAGCTAAACAGAAGACATGAGGACTATTAACACATGACTTTGGTAATAGGGTTTTTTACCTGGCTCAAACTCTGTTCCATCTGCATCAACTTGTTTAGAACAAGATGCTTCATCCTTGACTTTTTCTTCCACCACTTGTTTGCCTCCTGAAGTCTCTTCTTTCTCCAATTCCTTAGACTCCGCATGTTGAAAGAGCTCTTCCTGATCGGTAAAAACATCTTCATTTCCCATCAGAAGAGAAGGATCAAAAGTCAAGTTTTGAGCATTGTCATCGTCCTCATCAAAAAAGGTAAGATAATCTTCAAAGTCGAAACCATCTTGCTGAGTACTGCTGAGATCATTTGTTTCCAGGTACAGTCCATCGTTCTGCAGAAGATTACTGCTCGGATCCATAAACGCCTCACTGGTAAAGTAGTTGCTCTCAACAGAAAAATCATTGTAGGATGATGGATCAGTCCCAAAGATGTTGTCAGAAGCTTGCAAATTTTCCGTGTGCTCGTCCTTGACACCACAGCCAATTTCTTCATCTTGAAACAATAAATTGTTTTGAAGGCTACCACCATCATGGAATGTAGGTTTCTGATCTTTCTCAGAAGACTCTGCTGGTAGTTCAAAGTAGCCACCAGAATCCACACAGTCTCTTGGTTGGATATAGTTTCTGAAGTCTGAGTAGTTTGGTTCAGCATTGTTGCTGGATTCCCCGTGGTCCAAGTTTAACGGGACAGGAATGGCATCATAAACCACAAAGTTTTCTGGCTTCTGCAAGAAATAAAATTCAACTTCAGAAATGGAAGAAAATAAAAGACAGCCTAGAAGGAAATCTAATCATATAAGTGAGTGATAAACAAAAGATTTGCCCAAGCTTCTTGTATCCTCAGAGTGCATCGACCAAAAGCTAGCCAAGAGATATAAGTAAACTTCTTTTATTCCAAGTTGCAAACAACCCAATAAACCAAAGACTTTTATTCAGTTCTCTATCGCACCCTATTTATACTATCCCTTATGTACCAAACATTTCATATTCTAGGGCCTAAGAGAATCACTAACAATAAGTTTGTGTATCCTCAATCACAATAGGTGAGAAAATTTCAATGTCATCAAGATAAGCAATAAGAACTACACTACAAAACAAAACAAACCTGATCAATGTCATCCAAATCGACATAAACATGATCTTCACTTCCAAGATCTTGATCAGGTACGAATGTCATATCATCCTCCTCTTCCCACTCTTCCTCAACAAACGGAGCACCATACTGTTCTCCATTTTTAGGACCTGAGCCACTCTTCTGGAATATCCTACAAAGCACATACGCATCCTTTCCCACAATTCCATAGCAAAAAGTCAACAACACAATCCCATGGCAGTAAAAAAACTAAAATAAAAACTCAAAATTTACAGTCTTACTTGTTGAACACCAATTTTGTCAAGATCTTCACCAACCAAACGATACTCATGCATAACCCAATTGGTTCTTTCGCCACTGGGAGCTCGACCTTTATGATAAACAAGAGTCTTTTTCATCCCTACGACACTTGATCCATTACGAATCTCCCGATCTTTCCCTGTCGTCTTCCAATATCCCTTCTCAGTCGCACGATTCGTCTTTGATCCATTTCGATATTTCTTGTCAAGCACACTGAAGAAGTACCACTCCAAGTCTCTGCTTTTCAGCTTCGATTTGTCTAATTCCCAACCCAAAAAACAACAACAAAATCAGAATTTCAAATTTCCGTATATTTCTCAATTCGATCTGTTGTCAAATTTGAAAACTGACCTGGAAGATCCCACGGCTCGGATTTGTAGACATCGGCAACAGAGATAGCATCGAATTTAAAGGGTTTATTGCAGATCTTGCGTTTCAGATAGTAACGAACGAGTTCTTCATCGGTGGGATGAAAACGGAATCCAGGAACGAGCGACGTCTCTGAGCCACGACCCATACAATCGGTGAACCAAAACGCAAACACAAGCTTGAATAGTTTAAAGAGGTTTTTATCTTTAGAATCAAATCAAAAGAAAGAGCGAAGCTATTATAATATGGAAATGAGGATTTTAGAAATTGAGGAAATCGGAGAAGACGAGTGATGAAGACGAAGCCATCGAAGCTAAGCAACCGTAGAAAATATATAAGTGAAGTATTTCATGCTGTGCGGTTTTTAATATTCCACGAAAATGTCTGAATAGCTTGTCAAGTGACAGGCTGTGACTGTTTCTTCGTGACAGTCTCTACTGCTGCGACACGTGGATTTCGTTGACAAGTCTGCAGAATTTTAGTCTCTTGAATTTGTTGAGGTAGTTGATTGGCGCAAATATTTATTTATCCACATATTTTTTTTCTTTTCGGACAGCATGTTATCCACTTCTCTTTTAATTTATTAATATATTTAACAAAATCTAGCAAACTCAATTTCGAAGACTAATTTTTTTAAAAAAATTGAGATTTTGGTTGAATAAAATTAAATTTATTTATTTATTTGAAAAAAATGGAACTCAAAATCGTACCAAACCCTTTTTGCTAAAATAATAGAAAATTACGTGTAACAAAAGTCTTGTTACGTCGCTGACGCAACCGCATTCGTATTCCTACCCGATTTGCTCAATGACGGTAATACCCTCACTCCTGACAACTAATCACGTTATTTCCTAGAAGTTCCCTTTCTCAGTTATCATCGAGACGGAACGTTCTCAAAATTAACATGAAAGTTCTTTATGTCCGAAAACCTAGATGGTTGAATGACAATTATGCCCTCAAACCAGACCACTAATACATACTACTGTTTTTAACTTTTTATCCAAAGAAGTTAACATTCTCGAGACAAATTCAAGAGAATGTATGTCTGAAAATACTACTAGATGATAAATATATGACAATGGAGCAACCTGAAAATATTCTCAACAGATGCAGAAACATTAAAAAAAAAAAACGAGAGGATAAAACACAGTCGGCTCGGAGGCTAACGAGCCGTTTTATCCTAATGTTACAACATAGATTCACACGGTTCACAATCCGTCTGAAGAAGCTACATAGATGGCTCATAATATTAGGGAGATTAAAGCTAAAAAAGACAATAAGCATAAGAAGACACCTGGAGAGATGGTTGCTTATAAAGCATTTATTGTCCATTGGTGTTATTCTTCTTAAGTTCCTCATTCTCCTGACGCAGTGCATCGATCCTTGACTGGAGAATACTGATCATAGCCTCTGCACTCATCATCTCAAGCTTGAAAGTTTCTCTCTCGACAGACATCTGGTGAACCTCCTTCTGAAGATCTTTAACCATCTCTTGAGGAGATGGAACTGGAGTAGGAGGAGCAGCTTCCTTGTGAGGACGTTGCTGCTGCTGCGGGTTTTTTTCTTTCTTGTCGGAGATACCCATGAGTGAGAACTCAAGCAATGCAGAGATGGCAGTGTTGGTTGCAGCAGCAGATGATGAGATTAAGGTTGGTGTGTTGTCGACAGTTGTTGTTGTGGAGGAACAATGGTCCTGTGTGTTCCTGCTTGAGTTGTTGTTGTTGGACTCGTTTTGACGTCTACGTTTGTATTGGAGGAGAGGTAATGGAGCTTCTTTGTTGAGAATGCATATAGGAGAAGGACGGTCTTCTTCTTCAGTTTGCTCGAGTTTGAGTGCTTCCTCGTCTTCATTACACTTATTATTGTTGTTGTTATTCTCCTGCAGCTTGAGGGCAGTTTCATGATGATTCTCCTGCAGTTTGAGGGCAGTTTCATGATGATTCTCCTGCGGCTTAAGGGCAGTTTCATGATGATTCTCCTGCAGCTTGAAGGCAGTTTCATGATGATTCTGTTGGTTAGGTTCGATGTCCATTGGAGTAGCATCACTTGGTGGCTCGTTGATGTTAATGAGATCCTTGCTTGCTGACTGGATTTCCTGCAATATTATTACAAGTTATGCGAACGGCAGAAGACACACATAAACTGTCTGAAATCAAATGCGAACGGCAGAAGACACTAAACACACAACAAATCATTCTCCTACTGATCAACATTTACTTATCAATTAAGTGAGTTCATATGATGCAAAGTGACAAGTACTCATAGAAGCTTCACTTCAGCACAGAGTTTTTGCATACTAAGAAATATGATATCATGTGAAACAAGAGAGATGATGTATCAAGTAAATTTGGACATTTGCACTTAAGAACATTGACATAGTAGATTGGTTCATAATTAGTCTAGTTCAAAGAAACTCAATCATCCCACTGGAACACCACTTAAAGAGAGGAATTCAACACAGTTTTTGCATATAAGAAATACTTAAATGAAACTAATAAGATTTCGGGTTATGAAGAAAAACACAAACCTGGTCCATCTGGTTGTTTCCGTTGGCTACATGTAACGGCTCAACACTGACCCTAACATCTACTCCTGGAATCAGAGCTACTACATCATCAGCCCATTCCTCTTCCATGAACGGTGCATATCTGTTCCCACTCGGTGGCCCAATGTTATTCTTGTGGAACACTCTGCACAACACATACGCATCCTGCTCCACCCAAACAAACAAATGAGATCAGATAGGATCTTTGGACAATATCAGATAAAACCCAATCCGACAATTAACTCGTTTGGACAAAACAATACCAGCAAGTTTCCGTTTATCTCGAGTTCATATTCCACAAGGCGATACTCATGCATGACCCAATTAGTCCGAAGCCCATCTGGTGCACGACCACTGTGGAAAACAAGCGTCTTTTTCATACCGAGCAACTGAACATCACGGCGGATTTCTCTGTCTTTTCCAGTTGCTTTCCAGTATCCTTTGTTAGTAGCTCGGTTCATTCTAGCACCGTTCCCATACTTCTTATCTAACGCGCTGTAGAAGTACCATTCTTGGTCCCTTGTCTTCAACCTCGAAAACACTGAAACACAACAACAAAACAGAAGAAACCAGCCTTAACTCAAAACTTCAAAACTTCATTTCCTGAAGCACAAGCAAACAAAACTAGAGCACAAGTAAGCATGAAACTCTTACAGAATCTGGAAAAAAAAACAGTGTAATAGCCTAAACGTAACAACAAAGAATCTGCAACAAAATATTCCCAGGAAATGAAATCGGAGCCCCTAGAGTAAAATCATTTCCCCAGAATTGAGTCAGAAGAAGCGAAAGAAGCCCAGACCACAAAAATCCCAAATCAGAAAAACACAATAATGTAGAAAGAGTGAAACCAAACGAACCAGCCAAGTCCCAGGGCTCATGCCTGTAGATATCGACATCACCAATCGCATCGAAGCGCACGGGTTTGCCCAGAACCTTCCGCTTCAAGTAATAACTCACGAGCTCTTCGTCAGTGGGATGAAATCGGAAACCAGGAGCAAGCGAAGTCGCAGCCGCAGCAGTACCCGGAGGAGTGGCCGAGCGCGGCGAAGACAAAGGAGTGACAGATTCGCGACCCATTAAAGCAAAACAGAAACCGTACTTTGTTCTAGGGTTTCTCAATTTCCCTTTCCCCAAACCTCAAAAGAAGAAGACCAAAAAAACAAGTTGGCTAATGGGTTTTTGATTTGACGGACAAGAAACGAAAGGGATAAGTATAAGATTAAAGGTACCTTCAATTGCAAGAAATTTCTTTCTTTTTTCGCGTTCTCAGAAGACTAGAAACAAGTGTTTCGGATTGCGATTCCAATTTTGATTTCCATTTCCATTTTTTTCATTTTCTCTTTAATTTCCTTTTTCTCTTTTTTTCTTTTTTTAGTGTGTTGCAGTAATAAAACCCTACAAAATGTTACTGTGTAGATTTTTGTCGTTTTATGATGTAAATTAAAGTAAACACTGTCGTAGTCGGCTCAAAAGTAAGTAATTTTTCTCCCAACTCACTAAAAATTCAAAAAATAATAACAAACCTATCAAAAGGTACAATCATTCAACAGGGTCACACAAACTCATAAATGATAGGCATTAAATTCTTACAAGAGTTAAAGCATAGAAAGATTCCGTATAATACAAATTTTAAAAACACCAAACTTTATAACACACGCACATGGATATGAAACCATTTTGAAATTACGTCAAATAGGAAATGTACTCTGATAAAACGTCACTAAATTTTAAAATGACAAAAAAATAAAGGTTAATTATATAAACCTAGAAGCTTTTGTAAGATGTACCAAAAAAAACCATATATGGCTGATTTCTACATATTATAAGCCCCATCATACAAATTTTACAATAGGGCAGGATTATTCCTGCAGACGAAACTAGTTCCGACTTTAAACATTGGTTTTGTCACGGCCAAGTAAAGATAGCTATACCAAGTAGTGGTCCATTTCCGGTCACTATTATTACCACCAAATCTATAAATTAAAGAGGTTTTATCACCTTAATCTAACACAGATTTATCAGATCAAATCTAAAAAATGAACGAAACAACTAGTAAGTATAATAGAAACATTAGGATCTTTTTAAAAATTTAGAAAAATAATTAAAAGTAAGTTGGAGTAAAAAATATTATAAATAAAATTTTATGCTATGAAATTAGTTATAATATGTTTTTAAAAAGTATGTTCGAAACGATATAAAATGATATAGCTTTAATAGTTATTGGATTATTGCATATATTTAAAAACGTGGAGATTTTGAACAAAATCTAAGAGCATTTTAGATAATTTTTTAAAAATTTCTAATAATATAATATTAAAATTTATGATATCATTTAATTATATAACTAAATTTTAAATTACAAGAAAATTTTTTAACTAATTATAGAGAAATAAGTGACAATAGTTTTCAAAATCTCTAAAATTTCGTCTCAATAACTTGTTGAAACAAAACCCTTGGTTGAAGTAAATTGATATTTTGTAGATATATAATAATATGTAGTATATGTTTTTTATCGAATTGTATTTCAAAGTAAAGGAGCAAAATATATTAATGTATTTGAAAATGGAATCCAGGCTTAAAAATCGTACCAACCCCTTTTTGCTTTTTAAAATAATTGCAAATTACGTGTAACAAAAGCTTTCTAACGTCGTTGACGGAACAAATTCGTAAATCGTAACGATAGATAGCCGAATTATTCAATGACGATTATATCCTCAATCTTACCGCTAATCACGAGTTTACATAAAGCTGCGGTTCCTGTCTGAAGCACAGATAGCAGTTTCAAATTCAAATGACGATTATGCCCACAAATCTTTGTTTCATGGATATAGAACATTCCTCGAGACGCAAAAAAAAAAAAAAAGTTCTAATATATGACAATGGAGCAAAGTGAAGATGTTACTAAAAGATCCAAAAACATAAAAATAGAAAAAGATAAATAAAAATATATGTTTTACCCTAATTTTACAACAGAGATCCACACGGTTTATGATCCGTTTGAAGAAGCTACATCCATAGCTCATACTATTAGGGAGATTACACCTAAAATGCAAAGAAGAAGAAATCTGAAGAGATGGTGAGATGGTTTAAAGAGCATTGGCGTTGTTCTTCTTAAGTTCCTCATTCTCCTGACGAAGAGCATCAATCCTTGACTGGAGAATACTGATCATAGCCTCTGCACTCATCATCTCAAGCTTGAAAGTTTCTTTCTCAACAGTCATCTGCTGAACCTCCTTCTGAAGATCGTTAACCATCTCTTGAGGATATGCAAGTGGAGTCGAAGGAGAAGCTTCCTTGTGAGGACGTAGCTGGTGCTGCTTGCTTTCTTTCTTTTCAGAGATACCCATGAGTGAGAACTCAAGCAATGCAGAGATGGCAGTGTTGGTTGCAGCAGCAGATGATGAGATTAAGGTTGGTGTGTTGTCGACGGTTGTTGTTGTGGAGGAACAATGGTCCTGTGTGTTCCTACTTGAGTTGTTGTTGTTGTTGTTGTTGGACTCGTTTTGGCGCCTACGTTTGTATTGAAGGAGAGGTAATGGAGCTTCTTTGTTGAGAACGCATAAAGGAGAAGGACGCTCATCTTCTTCTCCGTGCTCGCGTTTGAGTGCTTCCTCTTCTTCTTCATCATAATTATTATTGTTGTTATTCTCATGATGATTCTGTTGGTAAGGTTCAACAATGTCCATTGGTGTTGTCTCTCTCGGTAGCTCATTGATGTTAATGAGATTCTTGCTTGCTGACTGCATTTTCTACAACATATTATAAGTTATGTTAACCCCAGAAGACACATAAAATATCTAAAACCAAAATGCGTTGGTCGAATTTGCAGATGAAGATCAAAACTGAGTTTTTCTGTTCATATAATGCAAAACGAGGATTGCAAGTCTGAAATATCTTGTAATCAGCATGTTTGAGGATAAAGCCCACAGAAAAAAGACCTAAGCAAATGTAAGATATCTTGTGAATAAAGAGAGACGATTCATCCAAGAGTTGATAGCAAACTTAATGGAATAGTCAACTTCAAGTAACACAGCCTACTGAAACAGTACTTAGAGACAAGCTTCACTTCAATATAAAGCTTTTACATATAAGAAATATGATATCTTGTAAATCAAGAGGGCTCAATCACAGAGTTTTAAAATATAAGAAATACTGAAATGAAACTAACAAGGTTTTGGGTTATGAAGAAAACACAAACCTGGTCCATCTGGTTGTTTCCATTGGGTAGTTGTATCGGGTCAACGCTGACCCTAACATCTACTCCAGGAATCAAAGCTCTTCCATCATCAGCCCATTCCTCTTCCATGAACGGCGCATATCTGTTCCCACTTGGTGGCCCAATGTTATTCTTGTGGAACACTCTGCACAACACATACGCATCCTGCTCCACCCAAACAAACGAATGAGATCAAATATGATCTTTGGACAATATCAGATAAAGTTAACTCTTTTGGACAAAACAATACCAGCAAGTTTCCGTTTTTTTCGAGTTCATACTCCACAAGGCGATACTCATGCATGACCCAATTAGTCCGAAGCCCGTCTGGTGCACGACCGCTGTGGAAAACAAGCGTCTTTTTCATACCGAGCAACTGAACATCACGGCGGATTTCTCTGTCTTTTCCGGTTGCTTTCCAGTATCCTTTGTTAGTAGCTCGGTTCATTCTAGCACCGTTCCCATACTTCTTGTCTAACGCGCTATAGAAGTACCATTCTTGGTCTCTTGTCTTCAACCTCGAAAACACTGAAACACACAACAAAACAGAAGAAAATTTACTTAAACCAGCCTTAACTCAAAACTTCAAAACTTTAATTTCCTGAAGCACAAGCAAAGAAAACTGAAGCACAAATCAGCACGAAATTCTTAAGGAATCTATAAAAACAAGATTTATACCCAATTAATTAGTCGATTGGATGAAATTTGTCCACAGTGTAATAGCCTAAACATAGCAAAAAGGTACCAACAAAGAATCGCCACAAAATGTTCCCAGGAAATGAAATCAGAGCCCATAAAGCTAAAATCTTTTCCCAGAATTGAGTAATAAAGACGAAACAACGAAGAAGCCCAGACCAAAAAAATCCCAAAATCAGAAGAACCGAATTCACAAGTCTCACAGAAAAATCCAAAATTGAAGAGATGCGAAGAAAAAAAGAGAGAAAGCCAAAGAACCTGCTAAATCCCAAGGCTCGTGCTTGTAGATGTCGACTTCCCCAATCGCATCGAAACGTACAGGTTTGCCCAGAACCTTCCGCTTCAAGTAATAACTCACGAGTTCCTCATCAGTAGGATGAAATCGGAAGCCAGGAGCAAGCGCCGTCGCCGAGGCAGTAGTACCCGGCGTAGTCGCCGAGGGAGGAGACGATACAGCAGCCATAGATTCGTGACCCATTAAGCAAAAAAGGACCGTACTTGTTTTCTCTAGGGTTTGTTCTGAATCTCTCTTTCCCCAAACCTCAAGAGACGAACATCAAATAAAGTTGGCAAAATTGGTTTTTTAATTTGACGGAGAAGAAAGGAAAGAGAGAAGCACAAGATTAAAGGTACCTTCAATTGCAAGAAATTTATTTTTCTTTTCGAGTTCCCAGAAGGCTAGAAACAAGTATTTTGGATTGCGATTCTCATTTACATTTTTTTTCTTTTTTTAGAGTTTTGGCAGTAATAAAAAACCCTAGTAAACGTTACTGCGTTAGATTTTTGTCGTTTTATGCAGTAAATTAAAGGAAAACACTGTCGTAGTGGTCTGAAAAGAAAATATTAACGAAAATGGTTTTCATTTAAAAAAAAAAAATTTCACGAACTGACTTTCCTAAAAGTGTCACACCAAAATATGTATAGTTGACCAAAAAAAGAGATTCAGATGTATATACAACAATATTTATAGTAGATTTTAAAATTTTGTTGACCATATTATTGATTATAAAATAACTTAAATTTTTTAGATTTCATAAAATACCGAAATTTTAGGATTTACACACACGTTAGGGTAAAAAATAAACTTTATAGGAACATTTTTTTTGGAAAATATATATTTAAGATATAAAATTGCTTTGTTTCCTTCTTAAGAACAAAGTTTAAATTTTGACCTTGGCCCTTCTGTTTTCGGATCAGGATGCCACATATATGTACAGTATTATGCAATTTTGAGATTAGGCTCGAATTTCTAACAAGTGAATGTTTGTTTACCCCTCTCGACAGTAATGTCCAGTTAATTAATCTAATCTCTCAACTTTGATAAAATAGTTTTTCTACTAAAGATAAAAGTATTATTTTCAACTAGGATAATTTCATTTTCTTTTAAATCCATATAAACATGTCGTTTCAAGTCGAGAAAACCGTTATTTAATGGGTGTAATAATAGGTTATAGCGATATTCTCAATTAGAACGTATAAATAAGAAATATTGATATTGATAATATGGTTGGTTATTTAGATAAATCGTGATGAGTAAAAGATTAAAAGTTAATGGGAAATTGATCCTAAAAATAAAAAGAAGTTGAAAAAAATAAAAAAGGAGTGAAAGGTACGTTTGCTTGCAGAAGGATACTTTACCAATAAGGCAAGCTAAAGGGGGAAGAAGACTTGGTCCACACGAATCATCATCTTCCCCATTTTCTCTTTGATATTTATTCTTCTTCATTTTTTTTTCTTCTTTTCTCTCTTTATGAATCAATATGTAGTGCAAGTCCAATCTATAGTTCTATCTTTCAATTTCCAGTTCGTATAAAGGAACCTAAACCTATATTAAAATTCATTTAGTTTTTATATAGTTTTAGGTTCCTTTATCTATTTAACGTAATTATAACAAAACTTACTTTCAATTGAAATTTCACAAAATTTATGCAGATTTAAGATGGAAAATATCCTCTCTAAATTACATATAGTTCGGGGAAAAAAAGAAGTAAAAGTAAAATTCAACACTATTTTTATATAAATAAAATTCAACACTATTTATATTAAGTTGTCAGCTAACTGACACCACTGTCCTCGAAAAGGACAAAATGCTAAAATATCAACACAACTTTTCTAGGCTCATGTATTTAGAAAAATGTTTGAGGCTCGTGTTTCAGTAATGGGCTTATAATATAAAGCCCACCAATTATTTGTAACCCGTTTCCATGACGGATGGGTGACTGAAAAGTGAAAGCTAGTTAGATAAAAGAAGAAAACACTAACGGTTTCTTAATGTAATTAACAGAATATTCATAGCAAGTGATAAAGAATTTTTGTTTGTAATGTTGATTGTAAACAGTTTCGAGTTTCGAAATTAATGAAAAAAATGAAAGCATAAATGATATGTTATATTGTATTTTCTATTTTGATTCCTCACTCTCGACCTACATTTTTAATGTCAACATGAACAAGTATTCTGTTTGAAATGCAAATTTATCAAAAAGAGTCGAACCCGTCACGCCCTTTCCATGAACTTTTTAATTTCTTAAAAAGGTTTGAACTTTTTTTCTCCGGAAATTACATCCTTCAACTAAAAGTAATACATGAACGTGACATAAGTTTTAATTTTAAACATTTTTTCAATAGATCAACTGAAAAAATAGAAAAGTATATAAATTCTTTGTGTATATTTTCAGTTGATCCATTTATACATAACCTAAGACACTGGTTTTTATACAACGCGAGTAAAAAAGATTCGATTAATAAGTTATAAGAAAAAATCGTATAAAACAAAGAATGTTGTATTTTGAGACTTCCTCAATTAATAAAAAACGAATTTTGGGTTTTTGTTACATGCTAAAAAAAAGTCAAAAGGCTATAAAATAATAGAATTTCTGAAATAAACTACGAATAAAGCTGTCATTGAGAATATATTTCTTAATACTACGTTCGTCGTACGCTATACTGAAATTCGAACATAACAATATGGAGTGTAGCTGTGTATAGGGATGTATGATATTTTGTACCAAAGATCATAAATTACATAGTACATCTGCATATATACAAAGACAAAAGAAAATCTGTGTGGCTAATAAGAGTATATATAGTTTCGTATAATATATATATAGCTTTCTTTGAAAGGAAATTAACAAAAAAAAAAACTTACAAAAAAAAAGAAGAGAAGAATCTTGCAAGTATTGTACAAGCAAGGAATCAAAAAATTTCTTTACAAAATGATTCATGAATTTCTGCGTAAATTTTTAAAAAAATAATAAAATGAATATATGATTTTTCAGTAATGGCAATCAACCAATGTAGAAGCAGAAGACAAGACAAGAGACTTTTGTTCTTCTCTCTGTTTCTTCTGTTGTGTTTGTTCATCATGTTCTTGTTCATGTTCTTGCTTTGATGCAAAGCTTAATCCGTTGTTGACCCTATTCTCATCTTCCGGTGCTGGTAGATTCAGATCTAAATCTAACGACACAACCGCACTCCTCGCTCTCTTAACCGGAGCCGGAACCGGACTATCTGACCTCTGATCAAATGACATAGGAGACAATGACAAAGCCGTGTTTGCAGTACTAGCCGCAGTGGCAGCAACCGCTACAGTCGCGGTTGAAGCTGCTGCTGCAGCCACCACGGCGCCTCTATGACGTCTCATATGACCACCTAAGGCTTGTCCGGAAGTGAACTCGGCTCCACATATCCCACATTCATGAACCTTATTATTACTCGCTTTGCCGTATACCACAAGCGATCTATGGTTACTGTTGTTAGGGCTTGTATTGTTGATAACATTGTTGAGATGAAGAGAAACAGAATCGTTGTAGATAGACTTCTTGAGGTCATGATCAGAGTGAAGACCCGAAGCAGCTTTAGGTTTCTTGTGGCTGGCTCTATGGCCACCAAGAGCTTGGAAAGATGGAAAAGTCCGGTCACATGTTTTGCATTGGTAAACATAGTAACCGGCTCGTCCTCCACCTCCATTAGTCGTGGTTCCATTAGATGAAGATGTCTCAAGAAACCTTCTGCTGCTAGATCTATACGCATTGTTGTGAACGGGTTCTTGGTAACTCATCATGAGCTGTCTTGTTTGTTGTTGCGGGACGTGGTTACGGTTATGGTGGTTGGGAAGAGAGTGACCTTGAGCGAGGAGGATCAAACAATTAGCCATATCTTGATCTTCCTCGTCAGCCGTGGCTTTTAATGTGGCATTGTTGTTGGAAGATGAAGAGGCAGAAGATGAAGATGTCACACCGTTGATCAAAACATTGTTATTCTCATTGTTGTTGTTGATGATGATCTCATCATTGAGAGTCTTCTCCTTGGAAACAAGACTAGTGGACTCTTCTTCAGCATCAGGTTCTTGGGAAGACATAGGAGGAACGATAGAGAAAGGGATTGGGGACTGTGGCCGTTGGCGTTTAGTCCGTTTTCCTTTAAGGATCAAGGATTGCTCCCTAGCGGCTGCTTCCATTTGGATTCAAAGAGAAAGGGATTTGATAATGGAAAAGATGAATAAGAGAGAATTGATATAGATGGAGATGATGATGATGATGATGAGCTTTTAAGGATTACACATATATATATGAATATATGTATGTGTGTGTTAGGGGAGAGATGTGTGTGGATTGAAAAGAAGCATATACATAAATAGAGAGTGATTTAGGGAGAGGAGTCAAAGAGAGACACCACATTCTCAAGTGTGTGGAATATGTTGGACTTGTCTTTTTGCAGCCTCTTAAATTTTAGTACTTCTGTTATTGTCTCTATTACAATTTTCCCAACTTGGCAAACTCATCACAATACACAAGAGCTAGAGAGAGGAGAGAGAGAGAGACAAAACAAATAATAACAAAAAAAAAGTTTAAATTTAGACAATTACTTGAGTAATGCATGTTTTGTCTCTTCATTTATCCCCTTTCTTTTACTCTGTATAACAACTTATTTCTTGAATTAGTTCTGTTGTAAGAATTGCACATGTGTTCTAAAGATATGTATATATAATTACATTGGGGGGTTAAACTCTAGATTCAAATGAATTTTCATTCATAATTTGGAGTATGAAGTGGACTAAACAATCCTTCTTAATGTTTTTAATGTGTGAAATTAATAAAGGATAAAAGCCTTTCACTAAATATTTTATGTTGTTATGATCATTCACGAATGATAAAAAATAAAGATCGAATTCTATCTTTATCCATCAAAATATTTCACGTAACAGTTGTAAATTATGGAAACTAGTTTGAATCTTATTGTTATGTGATCTTCTTCTACTATCGTTGAGAATATGTTAATGATTTAAAAAGAGAGAAAATAAAATGGAAGTAGAGGAGGATAGCTAAGAGATTACTTTGGGTTTGGGTGAACGAATGTGTAGATTAATGATAGTGCAAGCCTGGCTCTCACGGAATCTACGGCTCTCCGATCGTCTCTTTCTACCATTACTCCACTCCATCTTATTTTTTTATTTTTTTATTTTGTTTGGCCAGATTTCTAATATGTATACGTACGCATCTCTACGTACACACACATGTTGGTTTAATGAATTAATACGTTATCTAATTAATTTATAAAATTAACACACACAAAAAAAAAACCTTAAGTCCAACTAATTTGTCTTAAGAGTACGACGACTAATTCCCTAGCACTTGAGAGTTGAGACAATAGTTTAGATAAATACTAAATAATGAACAAGTCTCTTAGCTAGGTTGAAACTAATTACAAAGTATATATATATGTAAGTTCATAATCTTTTATCAAAAAAAAGAAGTATATATGTAAATTCATGAGAATTGAGTAATGACCAAATATATGTATCAAGTAGAAATCTATCTATGAACTTTAATCAGCATGAAAACATTCACGACTTTGGTTTATAGCTTGATGATTTTTACATTTTCAACAATCGTGCATGTTCGCATGTATTATCAACTACTGATATTTTTCAAAATTAATGTAAACTAGATATAGTTTTCTTATAAGATACAGTTTCAAAATATAAAATAATATAGTTAACACATGTTGGCGTGTGTATGTATTATGAAGTATATGCTTTGTTCATGGTAGCATGATGTGAAGAGCACCCACTTCACGTAAAGAATATTACTAAGTAACAAGATATCAACAAGTGCAGCTCATCGTATCATTTAGATCGATTTAGACTAACATTGCAAATATTAATGTGGGCAATCTGGCAGCTTAAACCAAAAAAAAGAAAAGAAAAACAATTTCAAAAATGAAAATTAAACTTCAAACCATTTTTAGATGAAATAAATCTGTGAATATATAGGGGACTATTTATAGCTGAATTAATTTGTATAAAGTCTACGCTCCATTGTTAAATGTAGCTAATAATTAGTTAGTACAAACTAAAAATGATAGTCGATAGTGACTAATAATTGCTTATTCCCAATGATTAGGTAATACTCGACTGGATAACATGGAGTACATGTAACCACAATAGACATTAGTACATACTTTCAGTATTATATACTTAAGTAAGTATCGGAAAAATAATTATGATCCATTCAAAATAAATAAAAAGATTTATGCTAAGCAAGTAAAACTAAATCAGTTTCTGTTTTTTCCTTTGATGTCATCCCTTAAGAAAAATCAAAACGCCTTAATTGGCACGTCAAAACGTAAAAGAAAAAAGTGAGTATTCTTGTTAGAGGAGTAACATTCTGGGAAATAAATTATCAAATAACAATTATATGTTTTACTAGTGTAAAGTAGCACTTTTTACTGATTTACTGATTTTACGAAAAATTGCCTAGTTCTCGACATGATTAAATGTTAACTGTCTATTAGTACATGTCACTATGGATATCAGATGTTTATTTTATCTGATACATAAAAGTCAGTTGCCCAAAAATATAATTAGATAAATCAAAGTATGAAGTACCACAAAAGCGGTGTCATGAGAAAAGATAATGGGAGAGTTAAGGAGAACAAGTCGTTGTACATCAGAGTTCGTTCGTTTTGGAAGAATCAGAGGAAGAAGACCCTTTTTAATTATTTAGTAATTAAGTTGTGCCTTCTTCTTAATCTAGTGTCTGCTTTCATCGTCGCACGTTTTTTACATATTGAAATTAAAAAGAAAAACATTAAAATAAAAGATAAAGTAAAAAAGCAAACAAGAAAAAATTAATATATCCCAAAAAACAAACTGAATATATTTTCATAGAAAAAAAAAGAACTGTAATATTCCATGCACACTTTCAGCCAATCATTAGTACAAGAAAGGTGCTTTGTTCAAGGATAATTAAACCTTTCCTTGTCTGTATTGGTTGAGTTTTTGTCCGTTGACTGAAAAAATGGACGATGAGTATACTTTTTTGTATATAATTATAAGAGTTAATTTATTTTATTTTGTTGGGTAAGAGAACAAGTACTATACACTACTACGTACAGAATTAATAGGAATAATCTTACAATAATTAGTTGGGAATAAAAATGAAATCCCAAATTAACTAAATTCACCATCCCAATTATACCTGAATTTAAAGGTCTCATTATTGATAGATTGATAAACGCCATAGTCCCTAACGGACCATCTGACCCAATTGGAGGCGGCACGCATAGCCCCAGCATCGTAGGCAACGATAACAACATAATGCTCGTAATTAAAACCTTGCCATAGATGACACCAAAAATGTGTTTGATCCATAATATGATCACTAAATGAAAATCTGTATAACCCTCCGCGGCGTCTCACATGGTAACCTTCATCGTTGTCTCCAGATTTGCAATGCACTTTTAAAAGGTTGTTTTTGCCACTCAAGTTGTTATAGATGAACACCGATCCTCCTATCGCATTTTTTGTTAATAAGCATATTACTATCACCAATATTCTCACACGATACATTTTTTTTTTCTAATGGAAAATTTTTAAGTGTTTATATATATGTTTTGACTACATGTTGTTTAAAAGGCTTCGCGTAAAAATCTGTTCCTCCTTAATTTTTCTTTTTTTTTTTAATAAAAAGTTGATTTTTTTTTTCTATTTTACTGGTGATGATAAGCAATTTAATCATTCACCATCGGTTTGCATAGATTAGCGGTTTTCGCAAATTTATATTGACGGGTCATTTAAATTTTTGATATTTCTTTAAATCGTGAAAATTTAATATTTTTGTTTTTAATGATTTTTGTTTTCCTTCAATAATCATCTTTCTACTGATCAATTCCACAGCTATTTATTTGATAAAATGATCGATTATAATATTGATCATTCCATTCTACAATTTCGCTTTCGAATTTGTTTCTACAATTTTGTTATTGGTTTAAGATAGTTCATTTGGTTGTTTAATATAGGACAATCAAATTGACATAAGGAACGTATATATATGTGAGATCTTTTCTTATGTACAAATATTATGTTTTATTCCTATAATATATGCAGATACGATTCATAAACCGAAATAAAAAGAAAACATAGTTATAATTTTATATGATTTATATTGTTTTGTGAAACACAAATAGTTCATACATAAGATGAAATGATAACTTTAAGCTTAATGAACATTATTAAACTTTAAGCCAACTGTACATGAGCCTCTCCTCCTTACCATTTTTGGACAAGTAAATGGCATCATCTCTTGCATCCCATGTGTACAAGGCGCCACATCTATAAATGGGAGCTCCTCTGTATGCTTCAAAACTCTGATGATACTCCAAATTAGCTCCCTTCCACAAATTACAGTTGAATATCGTCGTTAGTGCGAGATTATCATGAAAGCTAAAATTGTATGCTGGATCTTGAAATTTCAAAAAGTGGTCGCCTAAATCGTCGTCTCTGGATTTGCAATGGACTTTGAGAGTACTATGACTTTGAAAAAGGTTGTTTTGGAAAGCTACGGTGTTTTTATGACATTTAGATTCATTTGACCCAAAAGATAAAAGAAATGTAAAAAACAGAATACTAAATACTACAAGTTTCATGATTTTGAAAATATAATAGTACTATACTTGAGAAGGTGGCGAGATACCTATTAGTAATTATATTTGTGTATGTCTTTACATATTTATAGAATATGTATACAGTTTGTATCAAGTTTAGTCTCTGTAGAATCTGGAACTTATGGAAACGGATTTAACACCGAAGAATTCAAGAAAAAAACTTGCCATTAAATTTTTTACCCATTGATGGTTACAGCGTAAAACGTTGAATAGGTTCAGATTGACCTCAAATATCAAAGAATCTCGAATTGGTAAAAAATTAATCTAGTGTTATGTTTGGACTCCATTTGGCGGAATATGTATAGAATTCATTTGTTTCTTAACTATATTGGGCAAGTTGTCCATAAATCTTTTGGCTTATTATACACAATTATTTTTGCCATCAAATAGTTTATTTTTTTAATGTATTGTATCTCACTAGTTTAATGTATTCATATTTTTTCTAACAGTTGATAAAAATTATTAAAGTTATAGTTAGTTAATTAATAGTAAAAATCTCACATTTCTGATTTCCAATGAAATACATAAATTAATTCATAATGATCTTGAGTTTACAAAAAAATCTAATTATTTTGAGTTTAATAATTTAAACTGTGTTAAGTAAGTTTTTTTCATTTTATATAAAAAATATAATAAAAGAAAGGGAAACTCAATGAATTTAAAATATTATTTTATTTTGAGAAATTCAATGAAACCAAATTATTATTACACACATACGTTTATTTTATTATAACACCAAAATCGAAAGATAAGTTGGCTGCATAAACATTAGTTAGATTTACAGAAAAGTTTTTTTTTTTTTAACATTAGTTTTTAGTCCAAGGTTGGTCGAGTTTTTCTGGACCAGCATTTTTGGACAAGAAAATGCCATCAGGTTTGTTTCATTTTTCTTTTATAAAATAATTAACATATATTTCGGAGTTAGTATATATGAAATTTATAGATCACAATCAAGTCTAGTTTATTTGTTTATTTTCGGGAATAGAAAATTTTAAGGGCCTTGCAAAAATCGGAACACAAACATGAACCAGTTATTTTACTCTTGCGGCAAACCATTTGATTTGTTCCAAAATATTAGGCTGGCCACTAAGTTATAAGATTAACACCAAAATTATTTAACTTACAAACTAAGAACTGTTTATGGAATTCACATAATCATGACGTGGAAACTGTTTAAAAACACATAAAACAAACCTGATGTTAAAACCTGATGTTAAAACCTGGCCTTTAACATTGTTTCATTATGGAATGTAGAATTGCTTTCTAAATATAGCAATATGACGAGAAATGTAGAATTGCTTTCTTAATATAGCAACTCTAGGCCTCCAAGTTACAAAGGTTGACCATTGATCCATCTTTGGAACATGATATAACTCTCCACTGGTTTATATTCTGCTGTGTGTCCTCCTCCCTATAATCAAACAAATTAAACCCACACTTTTTTTTATTAAGTATAAAACTGAAAATCTCAATCAAAAACGTTTCGACTGTGAACACAAAAAAAAAGAAAAGGAAAAGACTTGCTTTGATAGTAGCATATGTCATCTTATTAGCATAAGTCCTTGTGTATCTGCCAATGAAAAAGATTAAATCTAATTATAAGCTCATACAACAATAACAAGAGAAACCATTGAAAAAAATAATCGGTATTATATACCCAGCGATTTGATTGCGTATCATCCATGGTCTCCAGTCATCAATGATAGAATAGTTGAGAGATCTAATCCAAGTTTGAGTTCCAAGAAAAGGTTGTAACATGTCGTGATCACCACTATTTATTTTTACCAAACAAAAGAAGATTACAAAAAGTCTCTTGAATCTTGTAGCATTTGTTCAAAAGGAAGAAGTTTATAAACTCTGACCTGAAGATGAGAGAACGATAGCCATCGATGCTGTTATTCATATGGTACGGTATGCTACTTTTAATGTCACGATCGTAAGGTACTTCGAAGTAACAACGTATCCATTCCCTTATACTCTCCTGCAAATCATATATTTTTCTAAAGACACTTTGTTACCAAAAAATCTTAAATTGAACTTTTGTACTATATAATAATAACCTTATCAACTTGAAGAGCTCTCTGCACGCTCTCATCATTGGCCCAATACTTAGTTAACAAATACCTATACATCTGCAAACATAACCTTGTAATTTATTTTTATTTTTTAATTTTTTTCAATAAGAGAGAGCAAGATGGATTTACTTACATAGCAATCAGGAGATGTCTCTTTACAATTTGGCGTTGTTACAAGTGCTATGTTTATTCCATCAATGCACTACAAATAAACATATATAAATGTCTAAATTAGAGATGATCTTTAGTAGGTGAAACAGATACATGTATTAAAATTTCCATGAGTGTGTGTGTACCTTGTGATATTCTTTAATGAGTTTCAAGCATTCTTTGTTACGTGGATCAACATTTGTATAATATTCTCCTTTGCAAATTCTCCTCATTGACTACAAAAAAAAAAAAAAGTTTTGAACTGCTTATTATCTACTTTCATTGAGGTGACAACAAGAAAGAAAAGCATGTAATGATGATTTATATACCTCGTAGAGTTCATCCGAGATTAATGCCATTCCATGAGCATAAGGAATGCGATAGTTATAATCATATTCAACTTGTGTTGTTGGGTTTCCGAGAACATAGCCCTGTTTTTTTTTTTTTTTTGTCAAGAGTACCGAAGAAGAAGAAAATAACTATGTATTTGAATATGCTTGACAAGGTAATATATCAATGAATACCTGAAGATTTATGGGAGGTTTGCAACATCTATAATTTCCTGCATCATTAAGGATTAAGAAACAAGACTTGAAAAGAAAAGGGCTTGGAGTGGAGATAAAGTGGAAAAACAAAATGATACCTTTTGATATTTCTTGAACAACTGCAGGAACAACCATACCAGAATAAGAATCTCCACAGACATAGAAAGGATTGGAGATAAACCCTTGATGCTTGCTTAGCCACTGCATAACAAACCAAAACTCCAACATGTGTCAGTCTATGCATAAAGAAAAGAGATATTTCATTTCAAGAAAAATCCAAAATAAGTTTTTAAACCTTTTGAAGAAACCCATGGATCCTCTTGGCTTCTCCTGAATCACTAGGTTTATTAACAAGTTGAGTTTTTGAGTAAGAAAAGCCAGTTCCAACAGGCTGATCCAAATATATAATATTCGAAACCTGAGAAACAAAAAATGATACATAACTTAAAAAGATGAATGGTTAATAATTTGTGAATGGTCTAATGAAACACAATACCTTAGTCCATGAATATAGAGTAGAAACCAAAGAAGGAAGAGTTCCATTGTAAATCTCAAGCTTCACAGTCATAGGCCCTGCTTTTATTTTATAACTCAATAAAGTCACAGAAGCAGCAGAGAACGAGTTTTTCAAGATTTGTATACCATTCTCATAAAGAAGAGCAGAGATAGAAGAGCAGCCAGGTCCTCCACTTAACCAGAGAAGAAGAGGGTCTTCTTCTGGATTCCTCTCAGACTTAATGAAGTAGTAAAACAATTGCTCTTGCTCTTCATCTCCAACACCAACATACCTTTCAATTCATTTAAAAAATAATCATACTTTAGGTTATTATATATCTCCAAAAACATTAAATCACATGCAGAGAAAAAACACAAACCCAGTTTCGAGCTCAAAGGGAAGAGGGCCTTCAAAACCAGGAAGATACTTGATGATAGAGGCAGAATCAACAGAGGTAATAAGTAGAAGAAGAAGCAGAAGCAGAACAGAGGAAACGTTGGCCTTGGCCATTCCGTTATCTGAGAAACCAAGGACAAAATATATATATCGAATCTTTTTATAGTAATAACAATAAACAACAGACACACAAAAAAGGCGTAGCGTGATCCACTTTTGTTTATTGATCATCCTAGCTGTCACCATTATACTTTTTGGAATTTGTCACGTTTTTCAAAACATTTTAGTAAAAATATTTTCACATGTCTATGGACGGACTCTGGAGAGCTTAACACTCCAGTAAACCAATTTTACGAATTGAGCTTTTTTCCACTGTCATCGTCGGTGAGTTTTTTTGGGTCAAAATGTTTTCATTTAATCATTTTGGAAAAGGGAGTCGCAAAGTTCGGTGAATTGTCATTAAGGGACAGTGAGCGATCAAAATAGAAGTTTCGGGAAAAGACGAGTGGGTCACCTTGAAAACCACAGTTGGGCCATCAAATTCAATTCAAGTGGCCCAACTTCTCATTTATTTTTTGTTATTTTGCCAACCCCCAAAAAAAGAGATATACTAATATTCAAGTGGCCTAACTTCTCATTTATCTATTACACTATTAAAAAAGAATGCATTTAAGATGTGTTGCCAAATATTTTAAAAAAATAAATTTAAAAATATTAAAACTAAATCAGTTTCCAAACAATCTCACTAAACATATTTCCAAACAAATACTAATACTATTCAATAAATATAACATAGATCTTCATAGTTTATATTCTTTACCAATTAGATCCCTTTAAATCTAATAATAATAAAATCCAAATAACAAATCAAAGCCAATATTAAACTTATAACCCAATTTATTAAAAGAAAAAAAATTATAGCCCATTAACAAAATAATTATAATTATTAAAAATTATAATACTATTTTTTACCATTAAAAGTGAAGAGTATAATCTTCAATATTATCAAATAATCAAAAAATTTGCAAAAATTGAAAAATTACCTATATCATAATTATCAAAACAAATATTAAAAATTTACCTATAACAAAATTGTGTTAATAGATTCAATAAATATTTTTAACTAATTCTATAATATACTTTTATTAATGAGATGTTGATATAGTACAAAGAAAAAAATGTATAAAAAATCAACATGCAAAAAATGATATTATAAAAGAAGATGAGAAATTATAAAGAAATTTTGGTTTATGTTAGTTTTTATTTTCTATGTAGAAGAAACAGTTATTATTATAGATTTATCTATCGTGGGAGTTCCAGGCCTTTGGTCCATAATCTCATTCCGTATCCGCAGCCAGCCTTTAGTCTATTTCTATTTAAAGAAATGAAATATGAAATTTATCATAATGATGTGTATTTTTTTCTGTTCTCTTAATTTTAAAAATCTGCGGGTTAATTCGTTAAATCTGTGGTTCTAATGCGGGCCGCATTAGAGTTATCAGTTTACAACTAGCGGGTTAAAGTGGACAATGTGCTAAAAAATCGCAAGTAAGTTCAACATCCCGTAAAACTGATTAAATGGAGTGAGTTAACCCGCTTTAAAACTCATGCATATTTGGTTTTGATTTTGGTTTAAAATTAAATCATAATCTCCTATATTGAAAGCTAATTTTAAAAATTAAAATAAATTTATATTTAAATAATAGACCCGTGATATACCGTAGATATAAATCTAATTTATTTTATTGTTATTTTGCCAACCCCCAACATAATTTATTAGTATATCTCTCTTTTTTTTCTTTACCTCACATTCACATTCACATATTACTTTACACTAGAGCAAACAAACTAGATTGGATGTCTACGTCATTCATACATGTAATGATTTATGTATTATAGATTAGATATCGATAATGGTCTATGTATTTATGATTCTTATAATATTAATGTCAATTTCATGAATTGGATGAGATAATTCTTTTTTTGTGTGTGTTAAAACTGGATGAGATTTTTGTCTGAGAAAAGGTATTTTTATTTGGATTATGAGTTATGTAAAAAAATTAGGGTCTGTGGACTCTGGATTCTTTCCAAGAAATATGAAGAAACATGAGCAGCAAAGCCTCGTCATGAATAAGTGAAAGAACTTGAATTGGTACGGATTTGTAAATATAGTTCAAATTTTGAGTTTGTTTATTGGTTTATTACAATTAGAGACCGATAAATCATACACCGACACACAGTGACACAGACAAGCTTAAGTATTTTATACATTGTGATCAACCAACAGCTCACTCAACACAAGTGAAGCCGAAGAACAAAAAATATGAAAGGCACAAGATGATATTCGATCGGTTTAGAGTGCCTCAGCTACGCATCTTCTCTTTAAGTGAGACTTCTTTGTATGATTTGATTTTCGCGGCAGCTTGCCTTACAGGTCTTCCAACAGATGTTTTTCTCGTATCCTCTGCTTCATCGCCTCTTGGTTCGTTCTTTGATTCTCTTTTAAGCTCCATTGAAACTGAAGATGTTATCTGACTAGACTCCTCAACAATGTCATCGTGCAAAGGAGGATCTGCGGATTCTTTGATGTCTCTCTGAGATTTAACGTTTGCACATTGTCTTCTTGAAGAGACACTGTCAAGTATATCATTTAGATACCAGTCTTAACTAGCTTAATCCAGAGGAATATAGAGACATTGTCTATCACTACAAAACCTGCTTTTTCCGGTTGGGTCTTTCGTGTCATGTGGTTCTACTGCTTCGGGTTTAGACTCGATAGACTGTTCACTCGCATAGCATCTGAAATGATATCCATAAAGAAAAAAAAGCGGCAGTGGCATAAATGTACTTGGTTTATGAATAAGTTATCAATCAAGAGGAGTGGACAAAAAATCAACAAGTGCTGCTTCTACAAACCCGGGATTTGCAGCAACCACTTGATCATCATGTAGACCATTCAAGTTTTCAGTCACGCTTAGCTCTTGGAAATTAAACCTCGCAGATTGTCTTCTCAAAGATACCCTGCAAAAAATAAAATCGAATTAGATAACAGTCAACTCTGAAATTCTGCAGAATATATAGGAAATTTATCTATCACTATAAAACCTGCTTTTCCCGGTTGTCTCTTTCGTGTGATATGGTTCGACTGCCTCAGGTTTAGACCCGATAGATTGTTCACTTGCAGAGCATCTGAAATGGTATCCATAAAGAAAGGGGGAAAACGCAAGTGGCATAAGTGTACTTGGTTCAGGAATACGTTATCAATCAAGGGAATGAAAAAAGAAAGAACATGTGCTTTCTTCTACTAACCCGGCCTTTGCAGCAATCTCTTGATCATCATGTAAACCATTCAAGTTTTGAAGAACGCCCAGCTCTTGGATATTAAACATCTTAGACCTGTGAAAGATAAAATCACATTTTTAGCAATCTTCACAAAGGAACACAACTTAGAAGCAGGGCATAACGCTTCTTGCAGACCTCCTCTTTCTCCTGGTTGTCTCTATACACTCATGGAAGCTTTCAGATGGCTCAGGTTCTTGAGATTTTAATCGGGCAGAACGCCTTCTCAAAGGGAACCTGCTTGAAACAGAGAGTGTGCAAACTCACTAGTCATTTCCACTAGTCTTCATCCGCTTTGAATATTATACCTAAATTTGAAACTGGTACAAAGGCAGTAAACAAACCTTGTCTTCTCCTCAATTTCTTTGGCGTCAAACACTTTTTGTAAGTTTTCCGTTTGGCTGGTTTCTCGAGTGTTACAACTGATAGACTGCCTTCCTGCACAATACCTGCAGCAAAAACATCCCAAAAGAAAAATAAAAGCACATATAAGATAGTGAAATACAAATATATAATCAAGTAATCTAATCGCGTTGAACAAATGAACCTCTTGCTTTGGACATTGTCGTTTATATGGTTTTCAGCATCGTGGACAAACTCTTTTTTATCAGCAGCATTGTCACCATCAGACACCAACTTCCTGTTGTCCATGTTGTCTTCCATCTGACATGTCTCTCCCGGTCTGCCAATAGTATCTAATACTTGGGAATTGGCGTGACTCTTCCTTTCAGAAACTCTCCTATAAAGAAAAGCAACAAATCAAGGATAACCCGATTCCCCAAAAGCTTTTACAAGACAGTAGATGAAACATGAAGCAGATTGAGCAAGAGAGAGACTGAACCTTTTATAGTTGGCTTTCTCATCTTTTTGCAATGAGTTAACACTGGAGCTCTCTGAATCTGAAAATGAAAACGAAAAAGTCATTAAAGGTGAGCATAGAGATTCCTAGGATCAGCAATGAATTTAAAGTATTGCATTTCATGCTTGACTGTTACTTTATCTTACCATTCTTACGATCTGCGCCATTTGGCTGAAAGGTTTTGTAAGCCTCACCATAAGCGTTTGCAGGAGCCTGAAGGTCACAACAATGCAGAAGAAAACATGCGAATAATGGAGCAGCAGGGTGATACTATCATATTCAAGAGGTCACAAAAGCCAATTCTCATAAGTACCTTGACTTCTAGTTCTGATGCATGAAGTGTACATGGAAGGGTTTTCTGCTGGAAACAAAAGGTGACAAGTTTTTAACTGATTAACATTTTAGTTTGTAATTATGGTCAACAAAAATTACATACAAATCGATAACATACCTTAAGCAGTATTTTCCTGGCCATGACTAAACCATTCTTGCAACCAAGTTCGTGCTGAAGTACCTTCAGCTGAAATGCACAGAAAATTTCAGCTGAGGAACATATAATTAATGATCAAGCAAGCCTGTGTTTGAGCAACTTGGGTTCCAGAAAAAAACATACTTGGTCTTTGCTTAGATTGAACTCCTGCCAGGAAAGAATAACTTTGAAATCACACTTTAACCATAGTATTCCCAAAATCATTTACAAATATGAGATGTACCGCCAAGATACGAGTGTTTGCCTGAGCAAGTAGCAAATTCTGTTGTTGAACCTTCTGAAAGTTAAACCTAAGTTTCTGCAGCTCGCTTTTGATTCCACTGTAGTCACAAAACAACAATAAGTATTAGCAACAAATAAACTCACAAGTTTCATATATTCGAACAAAGATTACTCTCTCTCCACGACGACTTTCATCAGCCTCATTTTTTCCTGCAAAAACAAGTGGATAAAGAGCCTGAATAAGCACAGTCAAGAAAAGAAAAAAATCTATTTCCCAAATTCCAGTCATAAACATTTTCATGAACTCCAAAATGAAATAAGCAGTACCTTTTGAAGATTTTCAGCGTTTTCTTTGGAAGAGACTAATACAGCTTGTTGCTGCTGCTGCTTCGCTCCCTGGTTCATTAGTTTTCTCTGATTCTGCAAATTAGTGATATCCCCAAGTTTTCTTCTCTGTGCACTGTTCATCGGAGGTTCCAGAACCATTTTCTCTCCTTTTGCTTTGTTAGTAGGCACACCTACAGATTTCATTAAGAAGCTAAAGCTAAAATTCTCGTGTAACTCGAGCAAAACAGAAGCAAACCCTATGAATCGATAAAGGACAAAGCAAAATGAGATTGAAGCAAACGAATGCGAAGAGAAAAACGAACAATTAGCGAAGATCCACAACGGATTAGGTTACAGAGCTCAATTCAGCATTTAATTGGGAATAAAACCATCTGAAATTCAATTGAAAGAATCTGCCCAGATGTGAGCTCTCTACTTCAAATTAAAACACTAAACTAGGAAGACGAACCGATTGCGAAGAGAGATTTGATAAGCAAGACTAATTTCGAACCTTCATCGGCGGTTAGAACCGTCCCTTGAACCATTGTGAAACCCTAATGGCTCGTCGTGTCGCTTTCGGAATCGGAATTTGAATCCCGGAGGGAAGAAAGAGAGTGCGCATACGACTTATGAGGGTACAACGGTAAAAACGCAATTAAATTGCCTTATTTTTTAAAGGGATAATTAGTGAAGTGTTTGTAATTAAATTGACTCGGCGTTTTACCGGTTAAAGCGTAACCCAATTAGATGAGGTTAAATCAGTCACATGAGTCAGAAATTGGGTTCTCGTTTCTTTTTCTTGCCTCTGAAGCTTTCTTAAACTAGAGAGCCTTCTTAAACTATAGCGCAGTAAGAAGAAAAAGACGAACCAAGAATCAATATTTCTTTTCACAGTGAGCTTCCATGGCATCCCCACAGCGTCAGATGTTGCCGTCGCTGCCATTCGAACTAATCGAAGAAGTACTTGTCAAGATTCCAGAGGAAACTTTGATGCGATTCAAACCTACGTGTAAGGAATGGTACGCTCTCATCACCGACAAGAGATTCATCTATAAGCACTTGGATCACTCTCCGGAACGATTCTTAAGGTACCAAACCTCACATACCGTTGATCCCCGACGAGATAGTTCCAAAGATGACTTGTTATATGATCCATTCTGATGGATTAATGCTCTGTAAGTCTTCCGATCCAGATGAAGACCGAATGATGATCTACTCAATACTCTCCGTTTGGAATCCTGTTTTGAGGAAGATCAAAACGATTCCACCATCCGTTTGTTACTGGTACACTGATTTATTTGGGATAGGATACGATCGTACATGTCGTGATAACTACAAATCTTGTGCTATTCTAATCCTGGTTTTCTAAGTAACAGAAAGTGTGAGATTTATGAATTCAACTCTGAATCGTGGAGGACTATCGATGCTGTTTTTGATGGGGTCGTAGATATTGAGTGTGAAGGTGTGTCTCTCAATGGCGATATGTATTGGATAACTTTAAAGAATAAAGAAGGCTCCATTCAATTTTTTGATTTGACGAAGGAAACTTTCAAATTCATTTGCCGTTGTCCATTGGAAGATTCAAGTTTATACTGGAATAAACGATTTATCATGTTTCAATGGAGATAGACTTTCTCTGTTTCTACAAGAAGAAGATTCAGGGGGGATTCGTTTGTGGCTTGAAAAGTAATAGGGTTTTGTTTCACAGTTGTATGTGTATCCAAATCTGTCATGCATGCTTAAACCAATATATAGCTAAACACCCACAAGTAGAAAACTAAGCATAGAAGACTTCCATATTTCAATCCGTTGCATTTTTGTGTGTCAATCATATAACCTTTCATATGAGGAAAAAAATGCAAACAATTAATTGTACTTGAAAGTTAAACCACAAAATTTTATTAAAAATAAAACAATATGCGAAAAATATTGATAAAAGTAAACAATTAATAATGAACCAAATTTCCAAAAATTTATTTTCTTTTGTAAGAAGAAACCATATCTTCTAACACAAGGTACCAGTGAAATAACAAGTTAAGAAAAAAAGAAGAAAAAAAAGAACTTGCTTGTAGCTTAATCATTACCTTGCTTAATGATTTGGGTCAAACTTGGAACATAATTAAACAAATGTGGTCTTAATTCGTCGTCATAAGTAACTTCCCTAAGTTCGTTGTCCTCTCCAACGATGTACAACTTGTTTCGGCGTTTATATGCCGTTTCTATACAGACGAGAACTTTCTTCTCCTCATCGACCAAGAAGTCTAAGCCAATATAATACTCAAGGTCCAAATCCACTGCTAAGACCTTGATCCACGACACCTCTTTGGTCTCATCACCAATCTTATTTGTCACCCATATCTCTGTCTTCGATGTAATCTCAGGTTGTAGTAACACGGAAAGTTTCTCTTCTCGAACAACAGATAAAGACATGTTTGGATTAATAGGGTACTGATACGGAAGACATAGACGTTCAAACCTTTCTGTTGTATAATCAAAACTGATTAAGAATATTCCGAGCTCTTTCTCGTTTTCATCGCTAACAATCCAGTAAGTCTTTCCCTTCAAAGACACGCTCTCAAAGCATTGTAAATTGCAGTCCATAGTGACATCAAGACTCCTCCATAAATTAGAGTTCATGTCATAAATTTCGAAATTAAAATACCGACCACGACTAAACGTGTAGCTCAATATTTTGTTGCTATTATTGCCGGATTTGTTGTCTTGGTAGGATCCAAAAGCATAGGAGTAGCCAAAGCTGCAACTATTTTTTGGTTTGATCCACTTGGTTTGACCAGTACACGGGTTCAATACCACGAGCCTACTTTTTTCCTCTTTGTGAGAGACGCACGAACATAACAATAAGCCATCAGAACTGTGACAGTGTAGCGTGATATTGAATTGATCTAAACTAGAATCAGGGTCGACTAGGTCAAGTTCATCGGTGATCTTTGCAGTTGGAGATCTATGGAGATTGATGCTCACCGAGCAAATTCCTAACTTCTTTTTAAACATGAGGATTAGAGATTCCTTTGGGGATTTATCAAAGTGTTTTCTTGTGAATTTCCTATCGTTGAATAAACGGTTCCATAGTTTGCAAGTATATCGTAACCGTTTCAAAGATGTAGCCGGAACGCGACAAAGTATCTCCTCTACCAAATCATCTTGAAGCTCCCACATCCTTAAGGAAGAAAGTGCCGGTGGCTTTTTTACTATTGTTTAGAGGTTTTCGAATTTTCATGCTTGCTCCCTTCTCAATCTTCTATATAGATGGAAAATCTGTAAAAAAACAAAAAAAAAGGTAAAATTACAAATTTTTTGAAATTTTAGTTTCAAATGGAAACCTCTACTATTTTAAATATGGGAGTCTATTATTTGGAATAAAATTTCAAAAGGCTCAAAATAAAGTTATCTAAAAAAATAAAATAAAACAATAAATAATGGGAAGTCTGATAAACATGACATATTTCTTTATATATATCTTTGAAAAGTAAAAAATAAAGAAAAAGGAAAATTTTCATTTTGGGTCCTTTTAATATTTTAATTTCAAATAAATCCATTGAGGAGATTTGTTTAAAAACAGTAGGAGTCTCCATTTGGAATTAAAATTTCAGAAAATACTGTTTTTAGTAGTTTTATTTAAAAACTCAGTTAAATTACAAATAATAAAGCTAAAAAAACAACATACCCACGATTGTCCTAGTATTCATAATTTTGGTTGAGTCACAAATTGATCTCTCGTTTCTTCTGGATAGCTTTACAGAAAAAAAGGAAGGCTTCATTCAAAGTTTTGATTTCTCCATGGAAACATTCAAGGTCATTTGCGTTTGTCCATGCTATTGGAATAGATGATTATGATGTTTCAATGGAGATAGACTTTCTCTGGTTGTTTCGTTTAGCAGATACTTCAATGTGAAGCTCTGTTTTTATGTCATTGTGTTTGTTGACCCTTCTCTACCATATATGTTGAAATCAATTATGTTACTAAACAGGTAATGTTTTTGGATTTTTGTAATGATCTTGTAAAGTTTTAGGTTTTGTTTTAGAGTTGTATGTGTATCCGAATCAGTCATG
This sequence comes from Cardamine flexuosa, assembly GCA_963555745.1. Lineage (NCBI taxonomy): Eukaryota > Viridiplantae > Streptophyta > Magnoliopsida > Brassicales > Brassicaceae > Cardamine > Cardamine flexuosa. Next base: position 3,276,923 of record OY743219.1, on the reverse strand, counting down.
CATGCGTAAACAAATATATAGCTAAACACTTCACCTAGAAGCAGAAACTAAGCATATAAGACTTCCATACTTCCAATGATCAGAACTAAATATTTCCATTGTATGTTCATGTCTATACATAGTTAACAATCATATTTGAGGAAAAAATGCACAGTTCATCGAAAAAAACTTTCTGCTTAATTTGGAAACCAAATATACTATATAAAAATAAATTAACATCCTGTAGTTATACTTGAAAAATCTCTTTCTAATTAACAAGTACGGAAATATCTACAGATTTGTGCCCTGTTTTTTCCTCAACGTTATACAGATTACCCCTCAGGGTAAAAAGGACAAAGCATTACATTTGTAAACATAAATTGCAAATGAGTAATGAGCAACATAAACAATTTATTTACCAAGACTTACAGTAAAATGTACAATGTTCAAAGACTATCTCCAACTTATGTAGTCCATATGCTGTAGTCAGAGATGTCAATCCTTCAGAAAAGGAAGACGAGTAACGGTAGTACCCACGCTATCATCTATTGCTTTCTTTGGGGATAAAGATGGCAACATCTTCTTGGTGGATCGGCGAGGAAGAATCTGAAGGCGCGGATTAAGGTGAGTGCCGAGGTTCTCCACTGCGAGTTGGTAACTCTCCACCAGCTCTAGCTGCCGAACTATTATGTCTGACCGTCTAGGGAGAAGCTCCACTGGTTCACCTCCCGGGATTACAATGTATTCGATTGCTAGACGGACTTCCTGCGTTTCAGAAACAGGGGGTATAATCAGTAGTTATACTCATAAGTCTCCCCAATCTATAATCACTGAGCTGTATTGAGCCTTTTGTAACATGAGATGTAGGTTGATGAGAGTGGTCTGAGATAACAAGCCATCTCTATAAGGACGCTTCCGAGAATATTTACAGAAGGGGGATGAGAGTTACCTCGAGGGCATCAAGCTCTTCTAAACTGGGTTTGCTCTCAGGAGCATCATCTTTGATCTCAACATCATCAACAGAAGATTTCTCTATGGTTTTAGGGGCTGAACCAAATGATTCTCTCCCAAGGATCATTCGGACTGCCTTGACCATCTGAGCCATTGTAGTTGACTGCAAGGTATAAGCAAGAAGAAAGATATGAATCAAATTAATAAGAAAAGAATGCAGTGAATCATCATCATCAGTCATGCAAGAAGATTGATACCTTAATTACAAATATCGGTAGCTTGTGTAATTTAGCAACACGACGGATCGATGAATTCTGTTTCAATTCAGAACTTGATGCTAGAATGACATCTGCTTCTCCAACATCATCTGTCACTTCTATTTCGTCGTCTAGGCCCATAACTTCGGCTACTTGAAGGAGATCAGCTTCAAGGACCTAGAACACAATCAGAGGATACCATATCTATATTGTTAGTATCTTTGCCTGTTTAAGATCAAAATTATTTTCCAAGGATCAGAAAGACACACTTAGAAGCTCGGGAAGAAAAGTTAAGGTTCTTTACATTGTAAGTATAAACATGAACAGGTGATATTCTTGGGCTCGTGTATATGTCACTGCTGGCCTTATTATACCGAACAGGACGAATATCTTCATCTTCGTCATCAGAAAGCACTTCACTTGCAAAATTTCTATTGAGCAATGGTGCAGGCTCCTCTTCAAGGTTCTCCAAAGGAATAGGAGTCACTAACTTATGAGGAACATCGTCTTCGCCACGAATTTGACGGATCTCAAATGGAGCTGATTTCCCTATAATAGCCAAGAAGTTTGTTCGGTTTGGTTTACATATTTTTTTGCTCAATTTCACTATCAGGAGAGGGAAACATGAACTTACCGGCTAGTATAGCGTCAACGGTGACATCTAGTCTTTGATGAACACGACACTCGGTTCTCGATATCATCTCTACGGCACAAGTAAATGTTGGAGGTCCTTTTCTTTCAAGAATTGTCTTCTGCACTTTTCTTTTCCTTGCTTCTTCATCACCAAGAGTCACACTCTGTGTAAGAATTATCAAATTAAAGTTGACTCAGATAACAAGAGAGCCAAAAAAACAGGACCGAAGTTGTAGTTTAAGGTCATACCTCAATGCCACCAATAAGAATTTGCAAAGAAGGGTTTTTGATAATATTGTCTATAGTCATCCCATGAGCAGTTGCAACAAGCTGAACCCCTCGTTGAGCAATAGTGCTGGCAGCTAAAGCTTCAAGCTCAGTTCCTATCTCGTCGATAATGATGGCCTCAGGCATATGATTCTCAACCGCCTCAATCATAACCTGTGTAAGGTTTTTAACACAAAGAACGTATTAAATACAACAAGATCCTTTTGATTCCCTCCTACACCATATATATCACAAGGTTAAAGACTTCAGAGACAATACATCGTGCTGTAAATTCACATTTGGAACTTGCATCCGCCTAGCACGGCCGATTCCAGAATGAGGAACATCACCATCACCTCCAATCTCATTTGACGTATCAACAATCACTACACGTTTCCTGTGTTCATCAGCTAACATCCTTGCGATTTCTCTGTACAAAAAGCTAACATGTATCAATAACAGCATCTGGAGATCATCACATTATAAGTTCATAGTGATGCACAAATCGGGATCTAAATCAATGTACCTGATTAAAGTTGTTTTACCAACTCCAGGAGATCCAATTACCAGGATTGATCCTCCTCCTTCTATCAAGTCTCTTATAATTTCAGCACTTCCTGATACTACTCGACCCACTCGACATGTTAGACCAATTATTTGCAGTTTACGGTTACGTATTGCGCTTATACGATGCAAAGATCTGTTAATTCCCGATCTGTTATCATCGGAAAAGTCACCAACCTAAATCGAAAACATTTATCTCCTCATCAGCTCAAATTCATCAAAAACACATTTGATCATTAGCAGTGATAAGCTAAAACAGTAGAGAAATTAGTTGCATGTGTTAGATCGGAGACACACACACCTTTGATACCGCAAGCTTCAGATCTTGCTGTGTCACAGGCTGCTCTGAGATCACCCAATCGCCGGAAGGGAATCTAGCCAGTGGCTTTCTCCCTAAATCCATTACCACTTCGATCAATTCCCCGATCGCCTCGTGCTTAACGAGCTCCTTTCTTGTCGCCGGAGGTAGAATCTCGAGGAAAGCGTCGAGCTCCACCGTAGGCGGCGCCGTCGATGCGAAGTTCGTCGAATCAGCTGACGGTGACCGAACATCGAAACTGAATCCATCAGACGGTCTCCTCACAGGAGATGGCGACGACGCCGGAGACTTCGATGAAGCGATCCTCTGACGCGCACCACGTGTTCGACGGAATGAGGACGAGTCGGATGAAAAAGCGGTTGTGGTGGCGGAAATTAACCGGCGCGATGCTTGCCACGAGCTGTTGATATCGATCAGAACTAGCCGTGAATTCAACGCCCTCATCACTATTTTTTTTGTTTTTACAATTATGTACTTTTAATTAAATAATAAATTAAATAAAAGATTCCGTTTTTTGTTATGGCGAATGGTGTATGTTCTGAAAGCAGAAATGAAGAAGCTAAAAAGGAAAAGCTGAGGAGGAGAAGAGCTATCAAGCAGAACAAAACGGCGACGTTTAGTATTTAGTTTATATTTTCTTCTATTTTTTGAATATTATGATGCGTGAAGACTGAGACTAGTGGAAGATTCCAAAGGATCAAAGCATCTACATAGAAACTGCATCTGTATAGAGCAAGGTAGGGGCCACTGTGGAGGGGAAAGATGATAACATAGCCGTGTAAGCAAGTGGTTGAGGTGATGCCACGTGGAGAGTTAGACAATCTTGTTGACACGTGTCTGGCTAAGGATCTACCGTTATTGCCAATTCTTTTGGAACTCTTTGACGAACTTAACCCAAAGGCGGAGTTGGTGTTTCGCACGGCAGTTGGAAAACTTGTCAACTGTTTTGCTCTGCAAATTGAGAGTTGAACCACAATGGCTGACTAAATTAAATCGAACTAAAACCAAACTAATTGATGAATTTAAACTAATCATTCGTTTTTAACCAAATGGGCGTAAGTTGGTTTTACAATGGTAGTTTGGGATTGGGCCTTCTGATACATATATAGTTTGGGCTTTTTGCAGGATCGGATTTGAATAATTGGATACGAGTATGTTTTTTCGGGCCGTCTGATATGACCTTGTAAAACATGTTAACATCAGCATAATACAAATAGAGAAATGTAGATTTTTTAAAATTATTAATCTTTCTTTTCCTCAAAACAAAATTTTCAACGTGAGGCCCAAAAGGTATTTCTTCATCATCACATCATCATCATCAAAAATGGAAAAGAAAAAAAATCATCATCATTATCATCATCAAAATTGTTAATAAATACAGTTAACGTTGAAGTTATTAACAAACCGACCTTAGCTCAGTTGGTAGAGCGGAAGACTGTAGTGGGTTATCCCAAAGAAATCTTTAGGTCGCTGGTTCGATTCCGGCAGGTCGGATAACTTTTTTATTTCTCCTTTTTAAATTAGTGGGACCCACATTCATCCATCTTTTGCTTCCCATTCAACTCGCGTGAACAACCGTTGATTCCCTTCGACGTTATCTTAGAGAAACGTAACAGATCACCCACTATTTCTCGTAATTTCGCAAAATAGCCCCAAGTTTCCCGGGCATGTACTGGAATAACTCTTAATCTGATATTTGTTGCCACGTGTCCTTTTTCTCCTCCAAATTTTATACAATCTCAAAACGAGAAACTAAAAAGCACAGTTGAAGAAAAAAAGAAAGGAAAAATGGAGAAACAAACTTTCCTCCCTCTTCTCTTACATTTCGTCGTCTTCATCGCTTTTTTTACATTTCCATCTTCATCGTTTCTCTTGAACGATCGCAGCTTCGAGAGATCGAGCTTGCCGTCAACGCGGGCGGAGAAGCTGATCCGTGAGCTAAACCTTTTCCCACAGCAGGATCTGAACTTGATCGATGCCAGTGATTTGCCTCTCACTGCCGCGGAGAGATCGGGGATTGTTGAACGGAACTTCGTATTCCCGAATATACTTGCCGATGACGGCGCTAGTGTCGATGATTTAGGTCATCATGCTGGTTATTACAAGCTCCCTAAATCTCAAGGCGCAAGGTTCATATCTAACTCTAGATTTTGCTGGTTTATGCATATGATTCATATATATTTAGAAACTTTCAGCTAGCTCTTGATTTTTGGTTGTGGTTAAATATTCGATTTGAACATTGAACTTTCTGGTGACATTTTCTATTGTCTGTTGGCTTGGTGTGTTTGTTAGCATGTTCTACTTCTTCTTTGAGTCACGCCACAAGACGGACGATCCTGTTGTGATTTGGTTGACCGGAGGGCCTGGATGTAGCAGTGAGTTGGCTATGTTCTATGAGAACGGTCCTTTCAAGATCACTAATAATATGTCTCTTGCTTGGAATGAGTATGGATGGGACAAGGTAATATATTCTCTTATATTGTATAATCCTTAATGCTCTATATTTTTGCACAGGAGAGTTAATTGAGAATTGTTCTTTCAGGTTTCCAATCTTCTATATGTTGACCAGCCTGTTGGAACTGGTTTCAGCTACACCACAGACAAATCTGATATCCGTCATGACGAAGCTGGAGTTAGCAATGATCTATATGATTTTCTGCAGGTTTGGTTCACTTGATATGTCTTTTGAATTACTTTTTTCTTCTGCAATTCTCTTCTTTCAAGCTTTGACCTCTGTTATAATGTTCTGGTTTTATTGAGTCTGAAAAAATTGGGAATCCGCCTATGTTTATTTAGCTGTAACAAGATCGTGTTCTGGCTACCTCAGGCTTTCTTTGCGGAGCACCCTAAGTTTGTAGAAAACGACTTTTACATAACTGGAGAGTCATATGCTGGGCACTACATTCCGGCTTTTGCTTCCCGAGTCCATAGAGGAAACAAGGCTAATGAGGGAGTTCATGTTAATCTTAAGGCATGTGACTGTTTCTTGTTTCCCTCCTGAGGTGTTAATGGAATGTTGGTGCTCATAAGTATTACCTTGCAGGGATTTGCCATTGGAAATGGGCTTACAGATCCTGCACTCCAATACCCAGCCTATCCTGACTATGCTTTGGAAATGGGTTTAATCACGCAAAAAGAACATGACCGTTTAGCGAAGATTGTCCCACTGTGCGAACTATCCATCAAGCTTTGTGGTACTTCCTCCTCTTTTTCCTAATCAAGTTGTCTTTTACATTGCTATGTGTGTTTTATGGATTCTGAATCCATGTTTTTGCTTTCTTAGGAACTGATGGCACAACTTCTTGTTTGGCATCATATCTTGTGTGCAATGCCTTGTTCAGTGGTGTAATGAGTCATGCGGGTGGAGTAAACGTAAGCTCAAAAGAACTTTATTTTTATTTTATATTATTGCTACTTAGATTTCTAGATAATATTCTCTCTGGCAAACCATTTCTATCCACTAGAGAAGTCCTCACTTGTAGAAAGAAATTGTGTTTAATATTTCCGCATTTGAAGTAAGGGTAAACTCAGAGAGTAACGTGGCATTTATTGTGTAGTATTACGACATCAGGAAGAAGTGTGTGGGGAGTTTATGCTACGATTTCTCAAACATGGAGAAGTTTTTGAAACTGAAATCTGTGAGGAAGTCGCTTGGTGTTGGGGACATAGACTTTGTCTCCTGCAGTACTACAGTCTATCAGGCAATGCTTGTGGATTGGATGAGGAATCTCGAGGTTGGAATTCCCACGCTCTTGGAAGATGGAATCAACGTTCTTATCTATGCCGGAGAATATGATCTTATATGCAACTGGCTCGGTAAGTTGCAAGACATAGATACACAAATCCAGACTTGAAAATAATGAAATAGATGGAATTGAAACTGTTGACGAAAACTAAATCTCAATTTAATTAGTAAATACAACAAAAATGCATTCTCACAAAATTATATGATAATCATAAAGCTGTGGAATCACATTAAAAAGTCTGTTTGCAGTACGTAAATAGGTGAATTTGATCAAATGTTCGATTTCTGATACATGGTATATCTAAAATTGGATCAGGTAACTCGAGGTGGGTGAATGCAATGGAGTGGTCAGGGAAAACGAACTTTGGGGCGGCTGAAGAAGTTCCGTTTGTGGTGGATGGCAAAGAAGCAGGCTCTCTAAAGGCTTATCAACAACTTAGTTTCCTTAAGGTCAGCCTTTCTTACATAATAAATAATAGTAGTCTTTCTTGCTTCTGTTGGTATTCTTATAGTAACAACAACAAAGGGGTTGATGATTTAAACAAAAAACACACAGGTGCGCGATGCAGGACACATGGTTCCAATGGACCAGCCAAAAGCTGCGTTGAAAATGCTGAAGCGATGGATGCAGAATTCTCTCATGGTTTCAGAGAAAGAGGAACTGGTTGCTGAGATGTGATCCAACCTAAAAAAAGTAGCAAACACAAAAACAATGTGTGGATGGCATGTTGACGTTTCTTTTTATAATTTGATCTCTCATAAGAAATATATGTAGGGGTTGTCCAGTTTCGTTTCAAAATCAAACTCTGCTGACACCAAAAACATATTACTATTTCGAAAAGGGAAAAAATATAGACTTTTTTTCTTCCACGGTTCTTTACTTGTAATGTACATTGAAATAGCGGAATGTAAAAGAAATGTATACTTGTGTGGAATAAACTGATGGAATTGAACTAAGCAAAACTAATCTCATTAATTACAGAGTCGTAGATTTGTAATTAAGCAGGTTCATTATTTGAAAAAAGGACACTCAGTTTATATGACACATGGCGAAACATGATTGGGTAGAAGGAAGGATTTTATCTAACAAGCGACATACAGATGAGATTGGGGAGAAGGAGCAATGTCGATTTCTTCGTTTGGGTTTGCAATCTCAAGGCCGACTTTTTCTTCATCTTCATATACGTACTTAGTAAGCTCTCGTACCTTTGGTCTCGCTACGTCTTCTTTGTTATGGAAAAAGAACAAATCTCAGCACACAAAAACAAAGCTCAAACAAAGGCTGTGTGTTAGAAATTCAGCTCAAGAGATTCCACAGACACTTGAAGAAGATTCCAAGTTTGTACCTTTGGATCCTCAAGATCCTCGATTCGGCCCTCCTGTCAGTTTCTTTCACCTCTTTTTATATATGTTTACTGTTAAAAGGCTGTGATCAATGATCATAACCAACACTCTAGTTTTGCAGGTTTTACTGTTGCTTGGCTTACAATTTCATGAAGCACAAAAGGTAATGGAAATGTAAATATGTATCAATCATACTCTGCAAAGCGTTTTGAGTTTTAATTTTTGTTTGGATTAATCTATCATCTTGTAGTGCAGATACAAGAGCTTCTTAAGGAGCTAGATGGGCAATTCATGGAGGTAATCTCTTTTCTGACGCTTGTAAGATCCTGAAACTTTGGAGATTTCATATAATCTTAATGTTGTTGTTTGGACTCCAGATTGTGTTCTGTACACAAGATATGATCCCGCGTTCGTTATGGGAAGCAGTTAACACAAAACAGCCCGACCTCAAGATAGTCAAAGTATGTGTGTGGCTTTCATTTCCAGTTCAAGGCTCTTTTTGTGTTGTTTCTTACATGAAAATCCGTTGTACAGATTGCGGAGTCGCTGCCTCGGATATGCTTCTTATCTGGTTTGACAGGAGAGGAGATGATGATGTTCATTGATGCATTCCCAGAAACTGGTACCTACAATTTCAAAATGAATTTAAGAATCATAAATTCATGTCTTTCTTAATAACTGGTGGATTCAAATGCAGGTCTGGAACCAGTTGTGTTTGCAGCTATGGTGCCGAACAGTGCTGATAAACCAATCTTTGAATTAATTGAAGAAATCATGGGAGATCATGAGTTAATGGTTAGTGAATCTCAAAAATGTTGCACCAATATCAATCTTGATATGCATAAACCAATCAAACACTTGTTTTATATGCAGACCCGGAGCGGTTCCAGCTGAAAGTTTTGAGTTAGCAAGAGAGCAGGACAGCTTTGAAATTCTTCAGTAGAATAGTGTAGTTTTGAAACTAAAAGAAGTGAGATTCAAGTTCCCTCCTTATTCTAGTGAAGACAAAAACTTAAATTGATTTCACTATATGACACTCTGTAAGTTGCAGTCTACAATGGATTGTTCCCTAAGATCAAAAGCTGAAAAGCACTAATGAACAATAATGTATTCTTCCAATGAAGAATCCGTTGTCTATTGAAAATGTATCCATTTTCTTGAACCAGAGATCCAGATTCATCAAACAAACCTCAAATTAGAGCACAGGCAGATCAAAATCTCTATCTTTCAATATTCACATAGCAGAGAATGAATCTAAAAAACACCTAATCTTCATCTTCACTCTCATCACTAAAGTAGCTAACTTTCTTCTCCTTTCTCTTCTTCCTCCTCTCTTCTTCTTCCTCTGCTTCTCTCATTCTCAGTCTCTCTCCAGCTTCATTATCCACCACCGAAGCCCAATTCTCCTCCTCGAATCCTTCCGTCACAGCCAACGGCGCCGCCCCAGCAGACCAATCCCTCGTTTCCTCAGCCTCTCCTTCCTCCTCCTTCCGCCGCCCTCTTTTCTTCGGCGGCGGTGGTCTCTCCCTTGGCCCCAACTGATTCCTAGGGCACTCGTAAGAAAGATGTCCTTCGTCTCCACACTCGTAACACCTAGATTTATCCTTGTACACTCTCTTCTTTATAAACTCCGACGCACGTCCATTATCTGCGGCGATCGAAACCGTCAATTTCCGGCCATTAAGGATCTTAGCATCCATAGAACGCGCCGCTTTAGCAGCGTCTTCACGAGAAACGTAGAGCACGAACGCAACGCCACGGGAAAGGCGAGTGTGGCGATCTTTGAGAACAGTGACTCGAGCGACCTTGCCGAAGGTGGAGAAGAGAGTATGGATATCGGAATTGGTGAGGGAGAAATCGAGATTGGAGACGTACAGTGTCGATTTGGAAGGAGCTAAGCCGCCAGATCCGCCGGGAGCTGATGATTTAGCTGAGGAAGAAGCTTGTTGTTGTCTAGGGTTAGAAGGTGGTGCTGCGACGGAAGGATAGCGATGGTAGAAAGTGTCGTCTTCTTCATCGTCGCTATGATTAATCTTCTTCTTCTTTATCTTCGTCTCCACCATTTCCAATTTCTTCCTAAATTATTTCACTTTGTGTTTCAAAGGCTTATATGTGACTTTTTTTTTTTTTTTCTTTTGACAAATTATCAATATCAACTTATTTTTGCGACAATATACACAAATTTAGATTAATAAAGCTTCCTTGGGAAAAAGAAAATAATTTGTGGAACTTTTTTTGTTCAGGATTATAAATCTAATCTTGGCTCGAAGATTACAATTACATTATCAATAGACGAATACATTTCAGCTCTTAATTGTTCAGTCACAGATCACGGAAACATTAGGTTGTGGGATTACAAAATTTAATCTTGGTTAGAAGATTACATTAACCTTGAGGCCTTGAAAGAGTCAGTCACAGATCATCGAGTAGTGAGGCTTTGCATCTCTCCGGAGGCTGGCTTGCTCGGAGCAGACTAAGATTTATATATGTAAATTCTTAGTCTCCATTAAACTCGGATGCTCTTGCATGCTGCTGCTTCCTATCGAGTCTACTTTTGTAGCTTGCTCAGAGACTTTGCCATTACCTAAAGACTCTGATCTTATAGTCTCCGTGACGCCGTTATTGTTTTGATTCAGCGGCACTGGTCCTTTAATCCTTCTGTGCAAACAAAAAGTTCTATGAAATGTCTTTTACGAGATTCGTTATTGCATATAAAAATCTCGTAGTTTACCTGATCAGCTTCCGCTTCAATGCACCGGGTTTTCCTTTTATCATACCTTATCAAATATAGAAGAAGTTAAAGACGTCACTACTGGCTCTATACAAAAAACTATGGAATAGTCATCAAATCAGGATATCATGGAGCCTAACCAGATTTTGTGCCTGAGGATGATGATGATTGTGGCTTGCGACCGCTTCGCTCGGCTCTGATAGAAGCGATGACCGAATCAGCACCAGTACCAAGACCTTTTCTTCCCACCAGTTTCACTCCAAGTGTTTCGCAAAGATAGTAAAGTCTCTTTTCATCACCCCCTCTGACTTCTCTCAAGTCAAGAGCCTGTTGTCTAGTTAATAACGTATACACCTGAATCTGTTGCTGCTGATTGAAATGAGACTGAAGCTGCTGAAACAGTATCTTGTTTGAGTGTTGATCTGCATTTGGGTCCTCGTTTCTCTTACGAGGCTCGCTTAAAGTCACCCTCAAAATCGCAGGAGACTTTGGGTCCGGGTTCCTTCTACTAAAGATTATGGAAAAACTCCCAAACTCCAGATCAGGGTCCCTGAATAAATCTGCAAGAAGGTTGGCACAAGAATGAGCATTCCTGGATGGGTTCCTATCGATTCTTTTCCTTATGCCTCGGGACTTTGCAGATTGACCCATGTTTGCAGCTTCTCGCAGACCAGTAACAAAAGCTCCATGCATGGTTGCAGGGTATCGCCTTGTCGTGGCTTCCCCAGCAAAGAAAAGTCTTCCATCGCCAACACTTTCTGCTAATATATCATAATCATCACCTGAAGCTCCCACTGCAACATTAGAGTAAGACCCTAAACTGAAGGGATCCCCACCCCATCTGGTGCAGACCGTTTGAAGAGGATCAGGGACACTTATTCCTTGTGGTTCATAAATACCTGAAATTCATTAGGATGGAAATTGTATCATACATTAGCACCAACTTCAAAAAATCTGGAGTAGGCCTCCTGAAGATTGATATTGGCGGAAAAAGGCTGAATTTAATTAGAACAACTATCAATAGATAGTAAATCTATTACCCCTAAGAATCTGAAGAACGCGAGTCACTGCGTCAGTGGGTGGCATAGTCTCAAACTTATGAGCAGCTTCTCCCGCAACCAACGCGATCAAAAGAGGACCACCTGCAACTGGGGCATAGCTATAGAACAGAAAGAATTCACCTCGATAGTTTGGATCCTCGGTAAGATGTCCGAAGGTATCGAGATCTGTGCTCCAAAATACAAATGGAAAGAGCATTGCAACTTTATTCAGTAACCCAAAACCTAATCTCTTTATACAATCAAGCTTTCTCTGAGGCAACTCGGGCACAAATTTGATGGATCCGTTCTTCAGGACACCAAGGGGAACTGTACACAGAACCATATCACCCTCATAAACTTGATTTCCAGCAGTAACTTTTACACCATCTGCACCATATCTAATTGTTTGAACTGTCTTCTCGTATAAGATTGGTACATTCTCAGCCAAAACCTGAACCAGCCTTCCATTTCCTCCAGGCAGAAAGCAATGGTCTCCACCCATATCGTATGGGTCATCTTGATCCCAGAATGCTAGAGAGAGCTTTGACACTAATCCCGCATTTGCATATTCTAAGTTAGCAAGATGCCAGTTAAACAAACCCATCTCCTCAGTGGCCACAGCGTCTCCGTTAACCTGCCTGAACGTCTCAAGTGCTGCCCCAAGGGAAACATCCATGGAAACATCACCCATCAACTGCCTAAGTTTACTTGCCTTGTCTAGAAGCTGGTTAAAAGCTACCTCAACCTTCATATCCAGATCTGGATCAACTGGTTTACCATCCACCCTGTAAAGAGGACACTTATCTCGTACCTTATAAAGAGAAGAACCTAACTGTCTCGCTATAATCCCTAGAGGATTTCCTAATGTTCCAGTCAAAACACTACCTCCTAAATCCGCTGCAGCACCTACCCTATTACCTTCCATCTTTTTGGTATAAACACGTCCACCAGGTCGTTTCCTACCTTCCAAAACCGTGACTTTAAACCCAAACCTTATCAGCTGCCTAGCTGCAGCCAACCCAGATAATCCAGCACCAACAATAACCACACTAGACTTGCTTGATTGAGCAGGAATCTTATCTTTAATTGCCTGAGCTATACCGAAATTGATATATCCATGAGTAACCAAGTAATTATAAGCCGAATCCAAGAGACTACTGCAATGTTTAGGAATTGTATCAAGAAACATCTCCTTTGTAACCCAACTCGATACATTTTCTCGCCACTTGGAAATGATATGGTTCCTAATCAAAATGTAATTCACCTGTTCAATCCCACCAACCACAGGCACCACACCGAAATCAATCTCCTCTTCGGTAAGCGAATCAGCAGGAAACCCAGCTGTGAGAGCTAGCAAAGCTTCGGTGGTAGCTTCCTTATTGATCGTGATGATCTCATCGCCTATCCCAGGATAATTTTTAACAGCAAGATTTGATCCATTGACATCTACGTTCAATCTACCGGAAGAAGAAGCTGAAGAAGACACGAAATTACTGTTACCGGGAGGGGCAGTGAAGTTAGGAACGGGAAGGTTATGAAACGACGAAACTGAGCGCTGAGACCTTCCCCTTCTTCGTTTCTTTGGCGCAGAGAATGAGACCATCTGCTCAAAACTAGGGTTAGAGATTGAGGTGGAGATCGAATTGGGAAATGGATTCAAACTTGTTTCTAAATTCGAGTTCGAATTTGACTGAGGAGGGAGAGTAGAAAATTGGGAGTGGGATACAGAGGGGACATTATCTTGGTTCTGATCCGGTGGATTCATCGTTTCGTCACCGTCGAATTGCAGGAGAGTGGCCGACGACGAGACGAGAGGAAGAAGAAAGCGCCTGTTTGGTTACTCGATTAAGTTTATCTGTAATTAGAGCTACTTCGGTTAATTAAACGATTGCTTTTTTTTTTTCTTTTAATAAATACTTCAGAATTTAATTTTTGCTATCTCAGCTCAGGTTGGTTTAATTATTTTTTGTTTTTTGACTATTTTTTTTTTCCCACAATTGAAATTAACAAATTGAGGAAAAACAGAAAACAGAGAAAAAGTAGAAATAGAGAGAAGAAAAGTCTGGAAAATTAGAAGAACTTGGAACGAGAAGAAAACAACAAACGCGTGTAGATTTTTTCCTCTCTACTTGTCCATTTTCTCGAGATTCAGATATTCTCTTGGTGATCGGGGAACGCACTGATCAGATTCGTATCCCAACGTAAGATTCGTAGCTGAAATCGAATTTGTTTCTCTAGATCTAGTGTTTGATTTGGAATTTTCAATAGTCTCTCTCGCCTTTGAGTTAGGAATTTTCTTTCATGTAATTCGATTATTATTCTCTGCTTACGGTTAGATCTTTCGCTGACAGAGTGATGAATTGAATTGTTTACATTTTCTTCTCCTCGCTTGAATTGTATCTTCTCCGTCTCTGGCTCATGTCTGTGTTTAACACGAATTGGATTTTTGAACTTTTGCGTTTCAGCTAAAGAGACCTTGATTGGAATGTGCTGAGAAACACTCATTTGGGCTCTAACAAGCCGAGCTAAGTGAGTTCATCAGCATGGGGATTTTCAATGGTTTGCCTGTACCCTCCGATAAAACTGTAAGTTCACTTCCGTCACTCCTACTTGAGGTTAAACAAAATTGCTTCAACGGTGTTATGAATATATAGGGGCATAAGCATGTCTCGATTTCGTTATGTATTTCAGTTTTTGGAGTACATATGTGTTTATGTGTTCCTGAGTGGTGATGGTTATTGCAGTACCTTAGGGAGGAGTTGGCACGAATAGATGAGAGCTGGGCTGCTGCACGATTTGACTCTTTGCCACATGTGGTGCATATCCTGACGTCTAAAGACCGTGAAGCTGACATTCATATATTAAGGGAACAAAGTGATGTTGTCGAGGAGGTTGTGGATGAAGTTGTTCATGCTTATCATGGTGGTTTCAACAAGGCCATTCAAAATTACTCACAGGTTTCTAATATCTACTTCTTTTTGGATAGCAACATCTTTTACCGCTTATTGACTTCCATATTGCACGTTTGATTTACCAAGGATACAAATCTACTATCCGTACTAAATTATGGCTGCTTCTATGATTTCTAAATATATAATTTCTTTTGGAATAATACTTCTAAATATATAGTTTAGAAATCATTTGTCAAGTAAAAGTTCATTTGTGAAGTACCTTGATTTTGACTATCTCTCTTCTTTTGCTCTGCTTTGATTGTATTCCTTATCAGATCTTGCGATTATTCAGCGAGTCCACTGATAAAATAGGCGACTTAAAGCATGATTTGGCAGAAGCGAAGCAGAGCTTGGGTGCACGCAATAAACAATTACACCAGCTGTGGTATCGTTCTGTTACATTGCGGCACATCATCTCACTTTTGGATCAAATCGAGGGCATTGCTAAGGTTAGTTGGATTAGTCGTAAATGTTTATTTTGTCTGGACAGTGCTTGTGATGTATCTGCACTGCTCTGAAGTTTTATACCTAATTCATGTTAGCACTCTGTATTTCTGACCATACTTTGCTTGATATGTTTCCAATATTCGTACTTGCTTTCTATCGCTTTAGGTTACTTAAGAAGTAACTGCTTTTCTGATGCGAAAATGGTGGTTCTGCCTCTTGAAACATTGAACAGGTTCCGTCTCGTATTGAGAAGCTCATTGCTGATAAGCAATTTTACGCTGCTATTCAAGTGTATCTCCAGTCATCTCTGATGCTTGAGCGTGAGGGACTTCAAACGGTAATTTACTTACTGCCAATGTTAACAAATGCTAGAAAAGCAATCTCATGGGAACAAATGTGGGTCTTCCCATTCATTTGTCAATTTGATCTGTAGAACTGTTTTTTAATAAATCCTTTGAAGCGGGTCTGGTATCATCTAATTTCCGTTGGGACCTTCCAATTATATATGTTCAAGGGATCTACTGTTTACCTGGATGTTGTACTCATAGATATTCTGGTATGTTCACCTAGGTCGGTGCTCTTCAAGATGTCAGATCTGAGCTAACTAAGTTGCGGGGGGCCCTTTTCTTCAAAATTCTAGATGATTTGCATGCACACCTATACAATAGAGGTGAATACAGGTAGGTTTCTTTCTATGAACGAATTTCAGAAGCTGTGCTTTTAGTGTGCCTCATCACTTTATTCAGTGCACAATCTTCTGTTCTTGACCTTGTTTATGCTGCAGTTCAGTTGCGTCAAGCATAAATGAAAGAGATGATGAAGTACCAACAACAACAGCTGTTGCAGCTAGTCAAATGAGCTCACAACCACTGTCTCGTAGAACACGGACACTGAAAGGTGATAGTCAGTTTGGTGCTAGAGGGCTCACAAATGGTTCATATAGAACAGCTTCTAATGATGAGGGGTATGATTTTGCAACTTTTCCCTTCATTGATTCTTCATGGGATATTAGGAACAACTTTTCGTGTATAAAGAATAACTTTATTCTGAGTGATCATTGTATAACTGTCTATTTAGTTGTGGTTCTCCACAGAGGCTCTCACGGCTTTATTATTAATAATGAGATTACCATACTTGCATCATTTCTGAAATCATTATGTGGAGATTCTCCTTGTAATTTCATTCATTAAAATTGTTATCGATAAAAGAAACTACACTGTAAATTGACTATGGCAGAAGTTGCTTTCTCGACCTAAGGTTGTGTGCTAGCTTTGTTCTGGTTTTATGAAAAATACTTTGCTTGTTTTGCCATTCCTTGACATTGCTCATGCTTGTTTCTTTTATGACATTTTGTTTCTTAGTTCATCATTTGATGGACATGATGAGGAGGACTCTGTAGAACATGATGAAGCCACCGCAGATACTGTCAGGAATGGCACTGATAGTAAATTGCTTTCTTACCAACTTCCGCCTTGGCTTTCCGATTCCACTCCTGACGAGTTTATTGTATGTGCTTGTGACAGTCATATAACAAATTTTCTGCCTAATATTTTTTTATTGTTATAACATTGGTTTTTCTCTTGTTTCAGGAAGCAGTAAGAAAGAGTGATGATCCACTGCATGTGAAATATCTACAGACCCTTGTTCAGTGTCTCTGCATGCTTGGCAAAGTTGCAGCTGCTGGTGCTATGATATGGTTGGCTTTCTAATATATTTCATTTTTGTAACTGCTTCTGTTTCTGTTTTACACCTGGATATAGTTATAGAAAGTTTACTCCTTTAGTATCTTTTAGTTTTAGATCGCTAGCAGATGGCCTCATTTCGTTAGTTAACTTGTCACCACTGTCATCAGTAGATACTATCTTATTAAAATGTATATGTATAATTTTTGTGACCAGTGAACCCTAATCATTCTTGAAGGTAAAGATGGATAACCGATGCAACTCAAATATTGATAGTTTTCCATTCGAAAATGTTATTTGATGAAAATAAATACATTCCGCTAAAGGAATTATTGAACTTCTCCTAGTGATGTTTTTTTTCTCATGCAGCCAAAAGCTTCGACCCACAATTCACGAGATCATAGTATCCAAGATTAAAGCTCATATGGAGACTACAAATTTGTCAAAGTCTGCTGGTAGTCAGGGTGATCGAACTGTAGCTGCCGGATTAAATTTTATGAAAAGAGAAACCTACAGGTTATCAAAAGAGAAACCTCAAAATGGGATATCAAATTCAGGAACTCACCTGGCTGTGAGCCCTGTTTCGCCTCTTATGGCTCCTGGAGGAAAAGCGCAGGCTGCAGCAAAAGAACTTCTTGACTCAATTTTAGATACTATTGTCAAGATATTTGGTTAGCAGCTCAACTCTTAAACTCATCACAATATTTCATTTTATATAGTCAAAGCTCAAATTTCTCGTACTGTTGTTTCTATAGAAAATCATGTTGTTATTGGAGAGCTTTTGGAGTTGAAGGCTTCGCAACATGACATTAACACACCAAAGTCATTGCCTACTGATGTGAATTGGAACACCGATTCTGAAGCCTCCCAAGTTACGGGAGGCTACACTATCAGTTTTCCCTTGACAGTCTTACAGGTCTTCCTAAAATATTCCAAATATCCAATTTGCCGTGAAGCTAAATGATTATGAATCTACATAAACTACTAGGTTCTCATACTTACGCTTATTGAAATTCTCTGTGTTAATGCTGAAGAGTGAATGCCAACAACTAATATGTGAGATTCTACGAGCAACTCCAGAAGCTGCTTCAGCAGATGCTGCTGCTCAAACTGCTAAGCATGCAAAGAAGGCTTCCAAGAAAGACAAAAGGCAAGTGAACCCCAAGGATTCATAGTTCATACATTTACTGAGATGGTTTTCTTACTGTCATGTAGATACTATAAACAACGAAGGATGTCCAAAGAATTAGACATTTATGATTTTGGTATAATAGGCCTGGTTTCCATGTACAAGCATATTTTCATTGGCTGCGAATCACCTGATTTGGTCATTCGATAATAGAGGGAGGATGTTGGAGCAGAGATTTCGTCTGATGATATCCAAGACTGAAATTTTTTCATTTAGGTTCTTCTCAGCGTGCTGGTAAAGTGTAGCACTGAAGAGTATAACACAGATTTGAAAATTTTGGTTGCGAGATCTTTAGCCTACTGATGTTGAATTTTAAGCAATAGTTCAATGTTGTTTAATAAACAAAACATGTTGCATTCTCTTTCAGCACCATAATACTTTGCAAGGCTATTTTTAAGATATGCATGTGAAACTCTGCAGTTTAGTTAGTAGTATTGATGCTTGATTGATGATTCTGGACTGCAGGGATGCACCTGAAGATGGGCTAACATTCACCTTTCGGTTTACAGATGCAACTGTATCGATTTCTAATCAGGGTAATAATCAATCATCGTAACTTTCTTTAGTTATAATGTTTTTGGTGGGCTTACTGATGTTTTCTGCTGCTCGCAGGAGCTGATCTCATTCGTCAAGGCTGGGGAAGGAGGGCTCCAAATGCATCACAGGAAGGTTATGGTTCTGCAGCAGTTTTACCTGAACAAGGGATATATCTAGCTGCATCTATTTACCGCCCTGTCCTTCAGGTTTTGATTCTGGTTCATCTAAGCATTTTCTTTCAATGTCAACCGTTTTTCAGTAGACTTATGATCTTAATGTCTTTTGCAGTTTACAGATAAAATCACGTCAATGTTGCCCAAAAAGCATTCCCAGCTTGTGTAAGTTTTAAATTTCCTCTTGCCTTTTCAGGCTGTTATCCTGGCAAAGCTAAAACAAATTGCTCACTGTCCAAAACGAAAATTGAAATTATTGTTTCTCAAGTGCTGAGTCATTGCCAGTATTTCACCATCGCTTTTTCTATACTTGATGCAGGAATGATGGATTGCTTACATTCACTGAGAACTTTGTGAAGGACCACCTGTTACCAACAATGTTTGTGGACTATAGGAAAGGCGTACAGCAAGCTATATCAAGTAAATCCCATAGACTATCGAGATCTGATCATAGAGTTTTTTGTTCCTAGTTTAGGGTAATTCTTCTCTAAAGGTATACATAGATTTGCATCTCGAAAAGTGAGCTGTTAGTTTTGCCCCAAAGACTTGGAGTTTTACCATCACAAGGTGGTAATAAAAGCTTTTGCTCGCAAAACTAAGTGAATTGGTCTGCCAATATAGGGTATGGCAGTTTTATAAAAAAGCGTCTTTGAAAATTGTTGCAGATGTCTTCAAAGATTCCTTAGCAAGAAATAGTTTGTAGGAATATTTGCATTTCAGTAGTTTATAGAAACGAAGTACCAGTAATGTCTGTTCAAGGTTAGAAACCCATGGTTCTCAAAATCATTTTGCAGGCCCTGCCGCATTTCGACCCCGTGCACATACAACTACTACTTACACCCCAACCGTAGAAAAGGGCCGACCCATCTTACAAGGTCTTTTGGCAATAGATCTCCTTGCAAAAGAGGCAAGCCTTCTATGCTTTTAAACTGCAAGCTAAACTTTGTTCCTTCTCATATTTTTGATCTTCCTAAAAGAATGTATTAGTGTAGTGGTTACTTTCAGTTCATCATTTAAACCATTTTTGTGTTCTCTAGTGTCAAGATATTTCTGTTTTGATGAAACTCCTTGCTCTTCACTTCTTTTAGGTTCTTGGTTGGGCTCAAGCTATGCCTAAATTTTCTACAGACCTTGTGAAGTATGTTCAGACATTTCTTGAGAGAACATTTGAGAGATGTCGAGCATCATACATGGAGGTATGATTCTCCCTCTTTTCTGATTTGCTTCCCTCTTCCTTTGACTCTTCTAATCTATGTTATATGTTGGGCATCTGGTTTAGGGTTTGCACCTATACCAGAAAATCTTACACTAAAAAGTAGTCTTGTCAGCGTATTGTGATTTAAAAAATTTCAACTGGAGGTGTATGAGTTAGATGATATAACTGTGGGTTGAGTCTAGAATGATTGAGGTGTCCCTAAAGATGAACAAAAAGGGTAAACATCGTGAAAGGGTAAATATCGTGAAACGAGCTAGAGTTCAGCTTGGGCTACGTGAAAACTGACCAACTTAAATTACGTAGCAATAGTATGATGCTTTAGGCTTTTTGGCATTGTCTTCTGTAGCCTACAGTGCAAGTAGGTTATTTCACCAGCCTTTGAGAATGTTGCAGAACCTGGCATTAAATGCTTAGAAGCAATAATCTAGAAAGTGTGATTCAAAGAGAAAGGTGGAAGTATATGGAGTTAGCCAATCTTATATGCACCTTTTTCCCATCTCTGATGAAAATCTGTCTTTCCATACCTCATTTTCTTATCCATTAAATGCCTCTTAAGTTTCCCTAAATATAAAGCATTGTATTTCTTCTTCCACACACTTTTCTGACCATATGTTTCATTGTTATAATATCAGGCTGTTCTAGAGAAGCAAAGTTACATGCTCATTGGGAGACATGATATTGAGAAATTGATGCGAGTTGAGGCCGCAAGTGCTTGTTTGCCATCTTCCCTTGGCCATCCTGCTTCTCACTCTGAGGCTGTTGGCATCGAAGTAGAACTCAGTGAAATATTCTTGAATTTGCCAACTGTCAAGCAGGTAAGTTTCATGTGCTGTCTGAAACTTATTCTAATAGGAATTTTTCATTCGGTGAAGATATTTAACTAAGTATGTTTCTTACAGGAAAATCTAATTCGTGATGACAACAAACTGATCTTGTTAGCCTCTCTTAGTGACTCGCTTGAATACGTGGCAGACTCTATTGAGAGGTGAGTTCACTTGAGCAGATTCTTTATGCGTGTCTCTTCCTGTCATGTCGTGTTCCTCATCTCTCAGTACATCTTAATGTTATAAACGCCCTTCGAAAAAGGGAAGTTCTATGATGTTATGAAAAGAGAAGGAAAAGGGGGCATACATAATTAATATAAAAAAAAAGGATAGCTAAGAGACTAAACTAGATTGATGACTGTCTTGTCCAGCTCAATCTTAAAGAAACTCAGAAACCTTTGCAATCACTGTAAAAGAGAAGCTTTGCATAGTTTGATGGGTCTTCCATGAATGTTGTCTTTCCTTTCTGTTGTGCTCCTTAATCATTTGGAGCAAGATAGTCTTGTCTTACTTCCCTTACAGCAAGCAACGAAAACTCTTTCTGAAGTTTTGATTTCCCAAAATCTGTAGGCTTGGACAAGCAGTTCCTTGTGCGGCAAGTCAAGCTGAAGGTAATAGCAAGAGTCAAGCAGCTTCTCCTAGGAATCTGGCATCATTTGCTGATGAGTACAGAAAACTTGCGACTGATTGCCTAAAGGTTCTTCGCGTTGAGATGCAATTGGAAACAGTCTTTCATTTTCAGGTTTGTGATGGATGTTCCCTTTTTGAAGAAGGTGGTATGGCTATAAGAAATTCAATCTGTAGCCTGTAAAACTTACGAAATACTATGGTGTTGAGTAGGAAATGACGAATAGGGAGTACTTGGAGGATGAGGATGCAGAAGAGCCGGACGACTATGTGATTTCTCTTACTTCACAGGTTAGTTATTGATTATATCAATATACTTAAAACAAACAAAAAAATCAAAAATACACTTTAATGTGCCTTGTTAGTATCATAGCCATAAAATATTCGTAGCACTCTCTTCTATTGAGAATCTAATTAGCCAAATGATGAAGTCATCTTAGTTTATTGCTATAAATTACATTCTTGTTTAGTATCCAATCTAATTTTGAACTGTTTTTGCGAAATTATTTATTTTTTTCAACCCTGCATTTATGAGCCAAGTTTCTTACGCTTCCTGTTTTAAAACAGATAACACGTAGGGACGAAGGAATGGCGCCTTTCATCTCCGGTGAGAAGCGCAATTATGTTTTTGGTGGTATTTGTGGAGTTGCAGCCCATGCGTCCATTAAGGTACACCTCTTCTTTTCATATTTGAAACTTATTTTTATTTACTGTAATGGAATTTGTTAAGATCTTTGGTACTTCTTTGAGTTCAAATTTCAATATATCAGACTATAATTCGATATCCAATATAGGTTATCATCAATCTTTGAAAAACCTTATTATGAATTTTCGTAGGCTTTGGCTGACATGAGATCAATCAACCTTTTCGGGGTTCAACAAATATGTCGAAACACTATTGCATTAGAACAGGTAAAGATCAGTTCACTATCTATAATAATTTCGAATAGCATTCACCGTGTTCATTTGTGTGTATTTTACACTGCAGGCCATGGCAGCTATTCCATATATCGATGGTGAATCTGTACAACAGAACCTAGATCGTGTCCGTACTTACTTTGAACTATTAAACATGCCATTCGAGGTAAGCAAAAAAAAAGATAGATTGTTTTTCTTGGTTAATCTTTTAGGTTTCTTAGCATTATTATGACCTGAAAACAAAACAAGACTCAAATGTTTACCCGATTTTCTGCAGGCGTTGCTCGCATTCATAGCAGAACACGACCAAATGTTTACACCCACAGAGTCTGTTTCGTAAACTTATCAAAATGAACACAAGCTAATACCATTTTTTACTATTATTAAACTCAATTTCTTTGGCTTGCAGGTATTCCAATCTTCTAAAGGTCAATGTTCCTGGAAGAGATACTCCTTCTGATGCTCAATCCCGCCTTTTGGAAATTCTTTCTCACTAATAGCAACTCCTCCGAGCCATTTGCGGATTACCGTGAATAAACAGAGCTTCTCCAGCAGCCAATTTGTTTCATGATTTTCATAAGCTGCAGAAATATCATAATGGTGAAATCCTAAAGGAGAAGCAGGAGGAGACATAAAATGTATATCATCTTTGTGCTTCTGCTGCCACAAGAGTCTGGTTTCGTGAGTATCTCAATTTTTCATTTTTTGGTTTGTTTTTTTAACTGTTGTCTAGTTTTCTTGAGTATCTTGTTTCGTGGTATCTAATATGGATTCCAACACGTTTCTTTGAGAGCTTTGTTTTGGTTAAAATTCTTTGGTAAAGATTTTGTTGTATAAAACTTTTCAATGCGAGTTCATCTTCCTTATAAGTGAAAACAAACATAGAGAAAAAAGCCACAAGATAATCAGTATTCATCTCGATTTTCGTTATAATCAGAAAAACAAGATACAATCTGAAATTCTCTTTGTGACTTTGGTTGGCCAAACTTTACTCAAATTTAACAAACATGACGTGGAAATTACGATTCACTTTGAGATTGGTGTACTTACTCTGTTTCTCTTTTTACAAGGTTCAGTGTCTTTTAGCTCTAACCATATGGTCCATATCCAAAAAAAATCTCTTAAAACACGTACGTTGGTCTCCATTTAAAAGACAGAAACATGAGTGGTGGAAGTATTATTACATCCGTACAGTATTATTCGTTCTCGCTAGTCGCTACCCAAAATCCAACAATTGGAAAATAGAAACAAATAAATTCAATAAAAGTAGTATAAAGTATAAACTTCTCTGACGCCGCTTTAGTTGTGTTTGCCATCGTTAAACTGTGCGTTTTTTGAAGACTTGAAAGTTTGAAGAAACTCTTTAGCCTTTTCCAACTCCTGCTTCTGCCTCGACTTGTCCCACTTGTGTTCACTTGCTAGAATCTCCACCACACGCTGCAACGCCCGCGCCGCTGCGTCAGTATCCAAGAACGCGATTCTACATCTCCTTGCTATGAAATCAACCGCTGATTCGCAGAACTCGTGCCTTGCACAGTAGGCAACCTCTGCTTCCAGAAATGGATGCCCGTGTGCTAACCGTTTCCCTAAACCCTCCTCCTGCAACCCGAAAAAGCCTATATGTTTATCTACAGAGGTCATGAAGAAGGAAGAGTCTGATATAGAACCAAACCTGAGCTATGGTGGCAACTCGGTCAGCCATTGAACCATAGGCATGAGACAAATGCTTTGCAGCAGCTGTGTCCATTGCTCCAGGAACCACTTTACCACCGTAGGTTTTCTTCATGCGCACATATTGCTGTGCAAGAGCTGTGAAGGAAGACGGTTCCCATCCGTAAGAACCCAGAAGCTGTAGTTTCTGTGTTACGCATTCATTGGTTGGATTCAACTTTCCTGATTTAATTGCTGCATCAACCGCATCTTCCGCCATACTGAAACGAGTTTACCTATGAGCATATAATAACACAACTAAACAATTCTGCTATTTATCAGAAAAATCCCTCACCTTCGATAAGTTGTCCATTTTCCACCCGTGATCGTAACCAGACCAGGAGATTCCTCGAAGACAACATGGTCCCTTGAGATACTTTCTGTGCTCTTTGCTGTTGGATCCATGGCCAATGGACGGATACCACTCCAAGCCGAGAGAACATCAGTACGTCGAACCTAGTGAAATTTTATGATGGATAACATAGTATCAACTGAACAATATCTTGTACAAAAATTTGAGTTGATGATTCATCTTTAAGCTGAAAGTGGACACATACCTTAATGTTAAGATAATCGCTGATTGCATCCAGTATAAATTGAATCTCATCTTCATGAGGTTCTGGAAGCGCAGTGATTGACGTGTTAGAGTCTGTAGTGCCTGCTACTGTTCTTCCCAACCACGGTAACATAAACACAACACGACCATCCTTAGTTTTAGGGACAATCAAACCCATCCCTTCTGGGGAATAGTAATCAGGGAGCACGATGTGTACACCGCTGCTTGGACATATCATTGGTTTAGTATCTTCATCAACCATCTTCCTAATGGAATCACAGAACGGTCCAGCCGCATTAACAACTACTCTTGCATAGCTGTCAAATTCTTTGCCTGTTGAAATCAAGTATCTCATTAAAAAAACTGAACCAAATCATAGCACAACAGAGGTATACTAAATTCAAGAAGTAGCTAGTCATCATATTCAATTATTCATACCTGTTAGATTGTTACGAACTCGGGCACCAATTATTCTCTTAGTAGCATCATCTGTAATAAGTGACACAACCTCGGCATGGTTAAGAACTGCAGCACCAGCTAATGCGGCAGTACATGCCAAACCCACATTCAGACGTGAATCATTCATTTGCCCATCGTAATACACAACAGTGCCCCTCAAGCTCTTGTCTTTCCCTTTCCTTGCAAGAGTAGGGAAGAGCTCAGCAGACTCTTGTGCAGAGTAATATCTGGAAAGATGCAATAAGCGTCGTCCAGCCACCAAGTCATACATCTTCAATCCAATCCAGAAGTAAACAACTTCGAACCAGTCAAAACAAGGTGTCATACAGGGCAGAGCATTGCATAGATGTGGCGCATTATCAATGAGCTGCTTACGCTCCTCAAGCGCGTGAAATACAAGCTTCAGCTGTCCATAATCAAGATTGAAAACAGCTTTCTCCAAGTAACGAACCCCTAATCAAAATCAATTTAAACCTAATGATAATCATACCATTCAATTCCAACTGTTAAACTAAGCAATATTTTCACAATTTCAGCTAAATCCGACGATTTTAGGATAGCCAAAGCCAAATTGAAAATTCAAAAAAAAAACGTATGATTTTACCTCCATGAATTAGCTTCGTTGATCGCGAAGAAGTTCCGGAGGAGAAATCCTCTCGCTCAACCAAACCAACACGGAGGCCACGTGTAGCAGCGTCGAGAGCGACACCAGTACCGGTAGCTCCACCGCCGATAACAAGTACATCGAGCGGATTAGAAGAGCTGGCTCCAATCAGAAGAGACTCTTGAACAGATCGAGAAGGTACAGAAGCGGCGGGATCACCAATCCTACGCCTCAATGAATCTAGAATCGGACCGCCTCTGTCGCTGGAAGCAACCGACGGCGAAAGGAAGATAGCACCACCGGATGCAGCAGCAAAACCGGCGGCTCCGACGGCTAAGCGGCGAAAGGAAGAGACAGACATGGAGGGTGGAGAGAGAAAGATGGGGAGATTCAGAAGATGGCTTTGGGAAGTGAGGCGATCATGGGAAGAAGAAGAAGAAGAAGAAGAAGATTGTGAATCATAGCGAAATTGGCAATGGAATCCACTGTCATGGTAACTTCTCGTTAAATTACAGTTTCACCCTCTTAACTTACCATGTATAGACGTGTGTGACGGGACGTTTACGTCATTTAGATCAAATAGAGTTCCGAGTTCCGAGTTCCAAGTAAAGTTTGAGTGGGCTTGCAAAAGTTAATTGACTTTTTTCTTTATACATAGGGCTTTTGGGTTTAACTTTTAACTTTTAATAGTGTTCCCAGCAGATTTTTACTACAATCTTACGGTTAAATTTTCTTTATAGCGGAAAACGTTTTTTTTTTTTTTTCCGCGGTAAACGTTGGTTAAGCTGATTATTGGATTAGGCCATTAAGTAACGAATCAAATCAAAACCTTCATCAAACGTTGCAAAGATATCATCTCGTGTCCACTCATCCGCCGCAAATGCTCTTTCTATACTTTGATGGTGTCACTATTACTACTTAGTATCAAAGACCCAAATAGACGATGGACTTTTTCATAGATCATTAAAGAACTAATCACTTTTTTTTATAATCGTTTTTGATTGAATAAAAGAATAGATACAATATTTTATAATTGTTTCCACTTGGTTCTCTGAAGTCTGATCTAAGTTTCTAATTTAACTAAAGCCGATCGGTTTATTCTTCAATATTAATTGAAATCTAAACTTGATTTACTTGGTTCATAAACGTTTGTCTTATGCTCATGTAAAAAAATTAATTAGTATGAATTTTTATATTATAATACTCTGATAAAATTTTGATCTAATTGATTTGATCTCAGGTTTTCCTGGATAACGGAGCACAAAAAAACTACATCAACACTTTAGAACTTACATAAAAATAATTATAAATTTACATGTATGAGCTCCTCTGGTGATATTATATGCACAAGTATTGTGACTATAAAATGAATAAAAAACCAAAAAATACTTTTAAAAGAGATAGAAAGACCAGTAGACAATTTAGATTTTGTTTAGATATAATATATTATCATTTAACTAAACCCAAAATTAGTAATTTCAATATATATAAAAAATGAAAATATCTCAAGGCCATTATTAGAGATCATCATACTTTTGAAAAGAAAGTAAGAGGGTGTATTCATTATTCAATCATATATATTTATCGATTTTTTTAAAAATAACATTTTTTGGTTAATATTACAAATCTTATGTTATTCAATCATGATTTTAAATAAATCTAAAATTTAGAGTTATTGAACTAAAAACAATATAAAATACATTCAAATATATTTTCCCTGAAAATAGTTTTGGTTTTCTAGTGATTTAGGTTTTTTAGATAATTTTCTTAGTTAAAATCTAATAATTTAAATATTTTGGTTTAAAGTGAAATTTATAAAGATCTTTTAATAAATCATAATAACTTTTCTAAAATCATTATAACTCAATCTGATGGTTTTCGACACCGAATACATAATATTGAGTTGTGAAAAGCATACTTACATATGTCACAACTCAACGTAAAATTGTTAACTGTTTGATTCATGCTAGATGTAATCTATAAATCTGAAATGTTTGTCTTAGAATAAACTTAAATTTTGCAGACACCAACTAATGTTGCAATTCATCATGAGATCTGCTTTCACTTGCATAATTATATTTCGATAAACTCTTGGAATATGCGGAGCTTAGCAAAAACAAATATTTTAGAAGTATTAAATAATTTAGCATGTTTGGAAACATTATAATATATAAAACATATTCGCAAGGTTACATGAGTTTATAGCATTTGAGTATTATCATTTTTGTTTTGTAGTTTGTCAACAAATAAATTTTAGATATGTGATGGTTACAATTTACCGAATTTATATTTACTTGTTTTATGTTCTGTAGTCTTCTCAAAGACTCAATTAGTAAAATTAATCTTACATGTATGAACTATATATAAGATAGTCTTCATAATGTCTTATTCAAAGAGGTGTTGATGTAAACGGCCGAGACGCATGAACCTTCATTAAGCTTGTATGATGGATAATGGGTTCCAACTTGTAGAGGTTTGTTTGACTTTTTCATTCTTTTTAAGTTTTGTGCTTCAGTAATTTATGGATTTGTAACATGCTTTCATCGATGGAGGAGCTGATGTTAATGCTCAAGATGATAAGTGTTGGACTCCTCTCTATGTGGTCTGTCAGTACAATTATTTTGACAGCCTTCAGCTTCTCCTTGATAAAAAAGCTGATGCAAATATGGATAATTCCAAAGGGAATAATGTAAGTGTTTCCATTTTTTCTTTAAGTTGGTTTCCATTTTATCTTTAGTTTCCGTTTCTCCTATTTCTCACTATTTGTTTTATAATGTAGCCTATGCATGTTGTTGTGACAAGCGAACTCAGCGATGTCACAACTCAACTGACATTGTAAATCGTCGGATTGATGCTATATGCAATTCTGAAAAAAAAAATGGTAATGGCAAGGTAAAATTCCTACAAACAACAATCATATTATTTAAATTTAAATTTGTTGGTTTCTATAAGTTTTTATAGTCTTGATTCTCTACTATGCTTTATTGAGTTTAATATGTCGAAATCATGTTTTAGAATTTTAAATTTCATGTTCATTAAGATTTTAAATATTTCAATTAAATATGGTATTAGTTTTGATGTGATAGTGTACCCACGCTACTTAGCAGCAAAGACCCAAACAGAAGATGTCATTTCTTACTGAATTGTTCATATATTTCATCACAAGTCAGAACAGTATTATTGCTAGGTAATATAATAATTAGTAAGCTGTATAAAATAAATATTTGAACATTAATGACTAGTCTCTTGAATTATGACATAAATAAATGATATTTTGTAGTATTGTTGTGTATATTTTAATTAAATAACAAATTAGTTTTTGACGTTAAAAGATTAATTATTGAAATACTGTATCCCATAATTTGTTGTGTATATTTGAACAAGTTGAATGATATGTACGAAAATGCTCACAAACAAATTATATTTCAAATTTTAATCGTTAAATTAATTAATCCTTGATAGATTAAGATATCCCATACGGTGTCGTAACCATCGCTTCTTCATATCACCTTTTAAGATTAGTTTAGAATAATGAAAAATTAAAAATAATATAGTGACAGTTTAGGAGAATTACCAGAGGATGAAGGCGATCTCAGACTTTCCATGCTTGGCCTCTTTTGTCTTTACCTTCTCCCATTCTTTGATTCCTTTCCCAGTTTCTCAATCTTCACTACATTCCTTTTCTCACTCTCTCCCTCTGTTTCTCCTATAATGTCCCTAAAGGTGTCTCTTCTGCGTTTCGCGTTTGCGTGAACCAGACAACCATATCGTATACATTGAAATCGATAGGTGATCGCGATCGGATTTTTCCTCTCTTCGTAGAAAAATTGATGGATTCTTCTCCGATTTCGTAACACCGACAACGATTTTGATATTTTTTTTTTTTTTTGCAGGGGGTTGCTTGATTAGGTCTGAGATAGATTCAGATGAAGGGAAGAGATGGCTACTAATAATAGTTACATGGATACGCGATCAAATTTGACAAGTGTGAATCGAGGATCCAATGTGGATCTCGAGGATCGATTCCAGAGGGAGCTCGAATCTCTGCTGCAACAACAACATCGTAGCCGGCAGACATTTGGCCGTGAACGAGAACGAGAACGAGACATTGATGTTCATAGAAGCGGAAGCGCGCCTCCTACGGTGGAAGGTTTGTTGAGAGCCATTGATAATCAGTACTTGAACAACTCTGATCATAGAGATGTTAGGAATATTAGCAGTATTAGCACTAGCAATGGCGTTGAGCTTTTATCTGATGATGAGTTACGTTGGCATCCTGAGTATCTCTCTTATTACTATTCTAATGAACATTCGAATCCGAGGTTACCGCCTCCGTTGTTGTCTAGAGAGGATTGGAGAGTTGCTCAAAGGTTTCATAATAGTGAGTCTGTGTTTGATCCTGTTGCGGAGTGGAGGAAGAAAGTGGTTGAAGTCGACAACTCCTCATCGCTCTTCTCGGTTCAGCCTGGGGTTCCGGTTGAACAGGCGGAGAATGATTTGATGGAATTGAGGAATGCTGTAGCTCATGTCCGCTCTCAGAAGAAGGTGCAGATGCTAGATCAAGGTAGAGAAGATTTGACTGGATATTCCGGGCTTGGACCGAGAAGGAAGAGTTTCGCTGATATACTTCAGGTAAATGTCTATGTATTTGATGCTTATTGTATTCATTATGTTCTGAATTGTGCTTGGTTTTCTACTTGATTGATTGTGACTTTTACAGGAAGGACTTGAACGAGATGCAGCTTTAGGTAGCCAACTCTCTCGGCCTGCAAGTTGCAACACTTTCCGTGACATGAAAGATTCTGCTGTTTCATCCAATTTCAGTGTGGGTGGATTCGACAGCCCATTGGCATTCCACGATTCATTACATTCTGCAGCCCAAAACAGTCCAAATACTATGCTTGGATCCATAGTGAGTTCTCCGGTGCCAAGGAATAGAACTCCTGACTCAAATCTAGTAGGGAGATCTCCAGCCTCTGGTCTCCCTCCTATTGGTACTAGAGTTGGTCCTGTTGAGAAGAAGAATACTTTTGGGACAGCTATCCAAAACTCTGAATCTTACTCTGCTGCTGAAGTTGCGGAGACATTGTCGAGGTTGAACATGTCAGAGATGAGTCAAGTAAAAGAAAACCTTATGCAGTCACAGCTTCAGGTGGAAATGGAGAATCAATCTGATGTCATGCGTTACATACCCAACGGCCATAAGAAGGCTTTGCGGCAACAAAATATTGCTGCGGCAGAATCAAAGGATCACTTGTTTTCTGCAAATTATGGTGGAATGAGTGGGTATGGAGCAAGTCTTGCTGCTTCTGGGGTGGGTTCCCATGGACAGGTCAACATCCCTAAACGAACCTCCTCTTCAGCGAGTCTTTACTCAACTTCAGACCATTCTAGATTAGGAAGCCTGGGCTTATCTGATGTCAATATTCGGAATGCAAATATTAACGGAACAGACTTCTCCTCAGCTGGTGGTTATTTCGTAAATAACAAGATGAATTCATTAGCTGAGCACTATTCCGCTGAAGGTCTCTCACGC
The DNA here is from genome assembly GCA_963555745.1 of Cardamine flexuosa. NCBI lineage: Eukaryota > Viridiplantae > Streptophyta > Magnoliopsida > Brassicales > Brassicaceae > Cardamine > Cardamine flexuosa. Next base: position 3,245,664 of record OY743219.1, on the reverse strand, counting down.
CTTCCCCTCTCTCTCTTTGGCTCTCTCACTCTCGTACACGCAAACACAACACCATATTGCCTTGGATTTATCCTTTTTTCCTCTTGTTTCAGGCTCACATTTGACTGGGGAAGGGGATAGACAAAGCTTGAACAGATTGATAAATCAAGTTGCTTCTGAACTTCACTCTCCAGTCATGGACCCACATTACAGCCAGTATCTACATACGGCATCTTCTACTGCTGCACCAACCGATCATTCTCTTATTAGAAACAATTTCGGAACTTCAAACGGAGATACAGCTAATGAATACCTCGCGATGTTACTTGCTCAAAACAGGCAAAAGCTGGGTAACCTCAGTGCCGCAAATCCTAGATTCTTTGAGAGTCCTTCATATGATCTTGGCAACATGTATCTAGGAAACCATTTGCCTTCTCCTTCCAAAAATTCAAGAAATTTCCAGAACATGCGAATGTCACAATCTGCCTCAGTGATGAAAGCTCCTTTCGGAGGATTACAGGGATCATCCCATGTAGATATCGGAAGCACAGCAGAAGTATCCTTACTAGAGGGGTTCAAGAACAACAAGACAAGGTCTTTGGAGTTTTCAGAAATAGTTGGCCATGTGATTGAGTTCAGGTATTTACCTTTCCTTATCTAATAATATACTTATTCAAGGTTACTAGTTCACTTCTTTCTTTTTCCGCACCATTTGCAGCATGGATCAGTATGGAAGTCGTTTCATTCAGCAGAAACTTGAGACTGCAACGGATGAGGAAAAGAATGCGATATTTCCTGAGATACTTCCCTATGGTCGCACTTTAATGACAGATGTCTTTGGAAATTATGTCATTCAAAAGGTGCGAGCTGTAGCATCCAAATCATATTAATGCACATGGTTAGATGTGTCAATTTACTCATAGTTGTCTGGTTTTATTTTAGTTTTTTGAGCATGGTACCAACAAACAGAGAAAAGAACTTGCTGAACAAGTTACAGGTCACGTTTTGGCTCTTTCTTTACAAATGTATGGCTGCAGGGTTATCCAAAAGGTACTCAATTTAAAGACATTGTTTTAACCCTACTTATTGATTTAGTGGTAAGGGTTTTATAGATATAGGCGTTTGACTTTTCTGAGCGTGTCCTTATCTTGTTTCTGCGATTTTGTTACAGGCGTTAGAGGTGGTTGAATTGGAGCAGCAAGCTCGAATGGTGCAAGAGCTTGATGGGTCTGTCATGAAATGCGTTCATGATCAGAACGGGAATCATGTGATCCAGAAGTGTATAGAACGTCTTCCTCAGGATTGGATACAGTTCATCATTTCCTCATTCTACGGAAAAGTTTTAGCTCTTTCTACACACCCTTATGGATGCCGTGTAATCCAGGTTTAATATAATACATCTCATCTTATAGCTTCTTGATCATAGGATCCAAGTTCCAGTTTTTCTTATCCACTGATAACAATACTTCTTTCGGATCGCATCAGAGGGTACTGGAGCATATTGATGACACAGAAACCCAACGGATCATTATGGAGGAAATCATGGATTCAGTCTGTACACTAGCGCAAGATCAGTATGGAAACTATGTTATTCAGGTAAGTTTCTGAAGCTTGACTTAAGTGTTTGCTTTCATGAAAATAGATACACTGATATTGACTAATCTTCTTCCGGCTATAGCATATCATACAACACGGTAAACCCCATGAGCGGTCAGAAATCATCAATAAGCTTGCTGGACAGATTGTGAAGATGAGTCAACAAAAGTTTGCTTCTAATGTTGTTGAAAAATGCTTAACATTTGGCGGTCCAGAGGAACGTCAGGTTCTAGTGAATGAGATGCTTGGTTATACTGATGAAAACGAGCCTCTTCAGGTCTGCAACTAAAAAATTGGTCCTTCATGTCTTTCTACAATGTCTCCAAAATAGTCCCACTAAAGTCGAAACACAATTTGCAGGCGATGATGAAGGATCCATTTGGGAACTACGTAGTGCAAAAAGTTCTTGAAACATGCGATGATCAAAGTCTTGCACTTATTCTTTCTCGTATCAAAGTGCACTTGAATGCATTGAAGAGATACACATATGGGAAACACATCGTTGCCCGGGTTGAGAAACTTATTACCACTGGAGGTAAACATTTCTTCTCTCTATATAAAATCACAGGTCATGATGGTGATATGAATCACTCTTTTTTTTTTTCTGCAGAGAGAAGAATCGGGCTTTCGTCATCTCTAACCGCAAATGCCACTCCTTGACTATCTCTGAGTAAGTAAAACCTCAAGCTTCTTAACTTATAAACACACAACCAGAGAAAGAGGTACACTTTGATGACCGAGAGCTATTTGTACAGCCTAACTAAGCAAAGCATCTCAAGATGGTTCATGTTATATATATTTTGCAAATAATTTGTAAATAAAATAGAGGGTTTTTAGTTTAAGTCAGTAAATAAATGTATTATGGATTTCAACTGGCTTAAGTTAAAAATCTCCTTTTGGTTGTGTATAAGGTGAAGCCTTGCCGTTTGATTATGTAAAGCAATGGCTTATTTTAGGTCTTATTCCACATCATTATGTATATACTAAATATCTTGCGGCTTTGCTTCCCAAGAATTGCAATATTTCTTGTTTAAATTTGTACATTTTACACCTATCAAAATGTAGTAAAAACTGGATTAGTTCAACAGTTAGTATTATAACCAAAATCTTTGAAATTGCCTTCTTTTCTCTTCCATTAGACTTAACAAAAGATGCTGCTGAGTATGTGATAAACTCGTCAATGTTCATTTTTAGCCAAAGAGCAAACCCATCAAGGGCAATTCCAACATCTGTACCAAATCTATGTAATGTAGTATTAACCGACACTATCGCATACAACTGAACCTGCTTCTTCTTCATCCACATGTTGATAATGAGTGCTTATTTCCAAATGATATCGCCCAAGAAACGCAGAGCAGGGACACCTCTTATCTCCATATCGACCAGTGGAGCCTCCATCAGAGTCAAAGCAGAGAGTTCTGAATCCTCCCGGATCATATCAAGAGCACGCATTTGATCCTGCACGTTCATTTTTCATGTTTTAGATGCATGGTTCTTTAGGATGACACAAGAACAGAAGCTCTCTGTGGTTTGAGGAGTAGAGAAGACCGATCTTTGGTCCAAAGAGACCATTAGTTCATTCATGACAAGTTTGTGTTTGTGTGTGTGTAAATATATGTACCTTTCTCTTAATTGAGCAAAATTTGCAGTCTGAGGAGGATGGCGGTAGAATCTGATTAACAATGAGTCTTTTGACAGGAACACTTTCCTTCTTCAAGGATGCACTTAACCTAGAAGACTCGCTGACAGCCATTACCTTTAGGAGATTAAAAGAAAACAGTAAGAGCGATGAGATGCTATAACTTTAGACTCTCACATTCAAAGGAAGTTCTCAGACAAAATACTTTTGTGATTGATATAAGAAAATAGAAGAAACTTTTAAGCGATTCTTGAATATAGGAGGACATCTTAGGAGATGATGTATATGTACATTACCGTCGGGATAGTGACAATGACGAATTCCGTTGACTCTGTGTCACGGAAAAGCTCACGAACTTTAACCATCCTTTCTCTTAGTTTTTCCAATTTGTCGGCCTTTCAAATCCAGAAAGAAATTTTAAATGAAGGGAAAACAAGAATGTTATATCGGAGCCAATATATACAAAACACCTACAGCATCAGGCTGTTTTTCTTCTTTCCCAAAGACTGATTTGATCGCTGAAGTAGCCGAGGTTATTTTTTGCCTAAGCTGGAGATGCAGAAAATGTATTTAAGAAGATGAGAAAGAGATTGACAGTTTGGTAAACAAACTAAACACAAGAATATAGAAGAAATGGTTTCATCAACATTTCCGACCTTCAAGATTTTACCAATGGAAGCGTCCAAGAAGTCAGGTAAAGAGAGTAGCCTTAGCGTATGACCCTGCAAGTAGCAATAAACTTTGTCTTTAACAATTCTTTAGCATTAAGAAGGGAAGGAAATTTTCCGCAAAGCTTGCTTACCGTTGGTGCAGTATCAAACACGATTCTGGTGAACATGTTATACTCAGGTGATTCCAAAAACTGAATGACCTGTGAACACCCTTGACAAATCAGCAAGAGATAAGGGAAAATATGCTGAACAAGACAAAATCAATCCAAAAGAAAGAAGGATCAGAGAAAATAACAGAGTTACCTTAGAAATGGCAATGGCTTCATCCAAGCCAGGAGGCGGTGTGTCAAGCAATTCTCCAAGTTTTAGCTCTCCCAACTTCATCAGCCAAAAACCACAGTCAGTATCATAAGCAGAACAGTAAAAGGCAATCACATCCGTTTGAAGCTCAGACGGTCATTACCACCATTTAAACCACATTTCAGTAACAAATACCACCAGAGAGTACACACAATGCTATAAACAAACCTGTTCTACAAGCATCCCAAGTCCCATACCATCCATAAAATCTTTCACCCCAGTTCCTCCATTCATCTGCGAGGCAGTACGAAACTCTTCTCTAGCCTTCTCAGGGTTTATCTGTAGCAGAGCTATAAATTAAAACTCAATTGAGTGTAAAGATCATAACCACCCCAAACATAACACCAAAGAAAAACATCGGTTTCCACATACTTCTAGAGCAAATAAAGGAGCTTCAGGTCCTTCTACAGGTACAAGCATTCCTCCAGTCAAATCCTATAAAATCAACAAATACACCAATCATATATATGTATGTATCTTCATCAAACAAAGGAAAGTCTTCACTTTTCAGAGATTTTTGTGGTTGTTACCTGAGCAAAAGAATCGCTCAAGGAATGTGCAGGATCTGTGGATACAACAAGAGTTGGGTGTCCATTGTTGGCGAATCTGACAGCTAAAGAAGCAGCACAGCTAGTTTTGCCGACTCCTCCTTTCCCACCGAGCATATAATACTTTCGTTTCGTGCCGGAGACCATCTCATCGAATTCCGATACTGTCTCCGTTGGGCTAGCTACTGATTTCACTGAACACAGAAATCAAAATTTTAAACAAGAGAAGCTAATTCCATCCCCCACCAATACTTAATTCCATGATTTTCAATTAGGAGAACAAAAAAAAAAGAAGGGGAAATATAAAAATTCGAACCTTGGAGCGAGTTTCTCCGGTGATTCTGCTTGATGGTAATAGAAATAAACGCCGGCGAGACAACGGAGATGGTGGATGACGAGAGAGTTGTACGAGGCGAGAAAGAGATGAAATCAATCCCAGAGACGAGAGCTGTTGGTGGTGAGAATCGGGATTTGCATAGAGGAGAAGAAGATAATAGAGAGGAAGAAAGAGCCGCCATTTTTGGTCAGCTTTCTCTCTTCTTCTTCACTTGTGTAAAAACGCTAAGACACCGAAGCGGTGCCGAAGAATTATTTATCCGTGTTGTTTATGTAAATAAGTCCTTGAGCAATTTCAAGAGATAAAAATCATATCCTACTCGCACCACCGCGAGTTAATGCCACGAACGCCAAATCCGTGAGTAAACTATTTGGCGTTCTCTATTTTACCTGTACTGACCAAAAGCCCATACGTTACGAAAGATTGTTTTTTTTGTAAACTATTGTTAGAAGGGTATAACAGTCAATACGTGGCAAAATAGCAACATTGCTACTATTGCATTATAAAAACGCTGCGTTTAGTGAACATAGCCCATCTTATCGGTTTCAACCGGTTCACCTTCGAAATCAGTTCTGGTTTTTTTTTTTTGATAAAGAGCAAATCCAAATCAGTTCCGTTGCGTGAGAAATCTACACAAGTGTTTCATATTTAACATACAAATAAACATAATTATAGGCTTCAAATCTTGATAAATCCAGGTACATATAAAACACAAATTCTGTTTAAGTAACAAAGAAAAAAAAAAGTTGGTAAGAATCTTCGACGATATCTGTCAATAACCGATATTAACAGATCGGTATGGGAGCCCCGTTCCACTTTATCAAACACTCCAACAAAGGATCAATAAGTTTTCCATCAGAAATCGCCGAGAACACTTTATCAAACTCCTCTCCAGGCGACCTAACATTCTCTCCGGTTAACAGTTCAGTCTCCATCTCATCACGAACAAACCGGTACAGTGGATAAGACCGACATTCCTTAATCCGGTTAGCTATAACCGAAGATCCTTCCTCATACTCAACCCGGACACGTTCTACTTCTTTAGGTAGAAGCAATTTCAGCTCAGACTCAAACACTCCAATTTTTTGGAAAACCGATGTAGAAGAATTAGCTTCACGTTCTGGATCCGCTAAAGCGTGATCAACAAGAATGTGTCTAAGTCTCTGCATCAACGGGTAAGTGAGGCTACATGGATCATCTACGTATGAGAACACGTACTCTCTGTCAACCACTTGGATGACATCACGTTCAGTGAACCTCGACGGATGTAGCTCACCGTTAGCACCAACGGTTAAGACCCGTTTTGCCACCTGGCTCACCGCGGCTTTAACCGCTTTTTTAAGATTTTCTTCAAGATGTCTTAGATCAACGGCTTGACACAACGCAACTAAGTAAGTCGTTGACATTAGCTTGAGGATCCCCACTGCTTCTTCGGTTTTCCGGCTAGAGATCAACCCTAAGGAGTTAACGTCTTGGTTATGCTGCTCTGCGCTTTGGACATGGCTAGTCACTGGATTAGCCAAGAACTGAAGCTCAGAGCAATAAGAAGCCATGGCTATTTCCGCACCTTTGAATCCGTAATCAAGACTAGGGTTTCTCCCACCGGATAGGTTAGAAGGTAAACCGTTGTTGTAGAAATCGTTGACCAGTTCAGAGAACTGTGCAAACATGAGTTTCCCTATCGAAGCTATGGCTAGACGGGAGTTATCCATGGCGACACCAATTGGTGTTCCTTGGAAATTTCCACCGTGTAAAGCCTTGTTCCTTGACACATCTATCAAAGGGTTATCGTTAACCGAGTTTATCTCACGCTCAATCATTTTAGTAGCCGCCCTGATCACTTCTATCTGTGGGCCGAGCCATTGCGGCGACGTTCTTAAAGCGTACCTGCAACTTAATAGAAAACGCCACTCAGCTATATATAACAACACTAAGTAAAACATACACAATATCTGTTTACTTGAAGAGCAAGAAACGTTACCGATCTTGTTTAGGTTTTTGAAGAGGATCCATTTCGTGGAGAAGTTGAGCTTCTTTAACGTAAGAGCTTCCATGTAATATATGTTCCATAATAGCAGCGGCTTCGATCTGACCAGGATGGTGTTTGAGTTTATGCGTAAGATGATCTGTAAACTCTGGTTTTCCTTGCATAACCTCAGCAAACATCGCAGACATGACTTCTGACAAAACCGCCAAAACATTGGCGTCAAACAAAACCGTGGAAGCCAAACCCGATCCAACAGCAGTTCCGTTCACAAGAGCTAGTCCTTCCTTAGGCTGCAGCTCAAAGAAAGACGAAACTCCAGCGAGGTTAAAGGCCTCAGAGGCAGTGAGAGTCTCACCGGAGGGACCCACAGCTTTGGAGTTTGGACGGCCGGTAAGGAGTCCAGCGATGTAAGAGAGCGGGACAAGGTCGCCAGAGGCGGTGATGGTGCCACGAAGAGGGAGGCATGGAGTGATTTCTTGGTTGAGAAGCTTCGTAATGGCTTCGAGTATCTCGAAACGTATCCCGGAGTAGCCTTGGAGGAGAGTATTGACACGTACGAGCATTGCCGCTCTAGTCGTCGATTTCGGCAACGTGTGTGACGTGTCTCCCAAGCTGGCTCCGAAAATTCCGGCGTTCAAGAACCTACATGAGTCATAGATTGCACGTTACCTTTAATTTCGCCCGTGACACAATAGTAAAGTCATCTTTACTCTAACTTGAAATTTTCTTGTAGTATAATTTTATTGGATAAATTGAAATTTGGTGTATCAAGTGAAAAGTCAAATGAATGACATGTAATTAATAACGTCCACGACTGTTATGTGTAACTTAGTTTCACCTAATTATTATTGCATAATACCTACTTATTCAGCTAATTAAGTTGTACTACCAAACAAGTGTGAAGTCAACAAAAAGTTACCAAATTAACAAAAAAAATGTTACGCAAAACAGAGATCACTAAGATTGAACACATAAACAAATTTCCAACGCATTTTTTTGTTTTTTTCAATAAATAAAATCATGGGATAAATAGTATTTGTTATCATTAACTAAAGTTGAAAAAAATTCACCAGTCCAAAAATAATTAATCTTCAACGCAATTAAATTTAAGACAATAAAATCGAAAAACGAATACACATAAATATAGAATTACCTAATAAGCTCTTTTTGAAGTGCACCACCTTGTTTGGTTCTTCTATGGGAAGTTGCACCAAACCCTGTGGTGACTCCATAACTGTCGGTGCCTCGGTTCATGCTCTCCATCACCCACTCGCTACTCGCCTTCACTCCGGCACGTGCCTCCTCAGCTAGCTCCACCGTTGCTCCTCCTCCTCCTCTAGCCACTGCAGCGACTTGACCAATCGTCAGCGACTCTCCTCCTAATTTCACCGCCCCTTTCCTGTAATCTTCCACCATTCTTTTCACCTCATCCAAGTGGCTCCCTTTCAAACCTTCCGCCGCCGCGTTCCAGTTCAATGGATCGCTAGAGACCGCGGCTATGTGGTTGTTTTCATTGCACAGCTCCATGAGTACCGACCAAAGTTGAAAATAAATCAATGTGGTGTGAGTGTTATTACACAAAACAAAACACTGCAAATGTGTGTACGTTACGCTTACAAGAATTGTTGATATTGTATTTAATTTTGCTGATTATAAAAAAATGAAAGGGAGAAATAAAAAGGAAATTTATTTAATTGCATATAAATTTCCTGAGAGAAAAGTGAGCGACATCGGAGGTTTTTAAATAGAGAGGCAGAAGAGTTGGTGAGGATGAGACGGGTTGGGTTAGTTGCAATGTGTCTACGACCGTCGGATGTAAATAGGAATCTGGACGGGTGTGTATTCGCCACGTGGCTTCCATGTGTTTGAGTCGTCTTACTTGTCGAGCTCGAGCGTCAGGTATTGCCAGAGATAGGGACACGATGTTTGGTTTGCTGTGAGGAAAACCACAAATCCTGTTTTACAAATTTTCTTAACCATTTAAATTTATTTTATGTTTGGTAATTAACGTTCTTGCATGAAATGATGATTATACAAAAAAAGGAGTTATTTTATTAAATGCACATATATATATACCAAATCTTATCCAGATCGTATATTTGATAGAATGTCATTAGGTGACTGTATAGACAAGGGAACAACAAAACAAAATTGAATACGTAACGTTTATTCATCGACAATATACACACTCACAGGTCACAATTTAAAACTAGCTAGGAGTCTAGGACCAATACACGGTTGGGGCTGGAATGGACTAACATGGCACTATGATATTAGTCCGGCCGGTAGTATACGTTGGCTTGGAACTTTAGGCTAAAGAAAAAAATTCAAGACAATATCGTAAATATGGATATATGACCAAGTAAACATACAGAAAAAGGATACTCTTAGATTTAAATTTTGTTGGCGCAAACAACAATTTTACCTTTGTCCTTTTAACGGGTTTGAGAGGATCAAACAAACAAAGTTGATTAGTGTAAGTATCTCTAATCTATATGGTCATATAGATAAACTAAAAAAAGAAGCAATCTAAAACCAGAAAAACAAAATCAGCGTATCTGTCGATGTGTCTCATTTGCCAAAAAAATATCTAATTCTCATTCGTGGTTTGATCTTGATGTGTTCATCTTGATGCTCCTTGCGGATATAAGGTTCATCCTAACATTAACATTCAGGTCAAAAACGACGCACCCTTATATAAGTTTTTTTTTTTTTTTTCGAAAATTGAACCTTATATAAGTTTGTTTTAAAATAATTATAAATACATATTTTTTATTTTTTAAATAAGTATATTTTTTGGATAATTTATCGTAGACCGACGTCCACCGTCTGCAGCATTCATCTCATGTATACCATTCCCCAAAATTTTGGATTGGTTATTCATGTATGATTTTATTAGGTTCTGTGATCATTTGATAAATCATGAGTTTTCCAAATGACTGTAGTAATATATTAGTGTTGATAATATATTTTCACATTTTTATGTAGAATAGTAATATATGATTCTTACATGTTCGACAAATTTAAATTCTAAATCTTGAAGAACATAGAACGAAATAAAAATAGAAAAAATATTGATTTTTGTGCGAAAAGAAAGTTGAGTACGTAAAATTCCTTTATATGGATGGCGAAAAGCTTACCAAACGCATAAATTGATTGCAATGAAATAGATATTTTAAAGAATTTGATATTGGATAGGAGTTGGTGAGATTTTGGGTATTGCTTTTTCTGCTGCTCCTCTTCACCAACCATAGTCATACCTCTCACCAATCTTATGGTAGGGTTTGTTTAATTATTATCATGTAAAGCATGTTAAATTATTATTATTATACTTTGCGTTATGTTATATCCAAATGCAAATATGATACTATACGTTTGTATATAAATAACTTACGTTTTGTAGAACTTGCAAAGTACATCTGAAATACTGAAAAACGAAATTTCTTGTTACAAAAAATATTGTGTGGGCATGATGAAGATTTCATGAGTTTGGATAGAGGATGAAAGATGAGAACATAGGTGACATCGATCCATTTTATCCTTGTGGTGGTAGGTAAACGTTAACCAATGATGAGATAAGTTGTTTCTCTTTTTCTTTTCCCACTTATTTTATTATGTCTTTGATTAATTTATGCTTGAAAGTTATATTGCATTCATTTAATATTTGCTCTGAATTCATTTTTTCCTTTCTAGATAAACTGAATTTATTTTTCAAAAAAAATAAAAATAAATAAACTGAATTTAATAGAAACCAAACATGTTTATTTAATTTGGAACCATATAAATCTTTACTTTATGTTAAAGTCATATGTTAATCTTGAGCTTCTCTATTTTCCAATCTTGCACTACTTTATAAGTGGAGTTTGAAACATGAGACTACTAATTTATCTATTTGCAGAATGGATCGCTCTATCTATTGTTTGCTCCAATTTGTGTTTATGCAATAATGCAAATAGATTAGTTCGTCGTGTGTGCTGTGCAACAACCATTCAGACTTTAGTAGTTGAAAATGTGCACGTCCCAAAATTCTAGTGTTTGACGTGCTTTGACTTCCAAATTTTGATTGCTATTAGTAATTCAGAATTAAACAATCTTAGTTACATTAAGAAAATGATAACTTACTGTTTTTTCATACAACACATGGTAATGATATCATTCATTAGGCTATTATTTCCCCTGCAAAAAGAAAAAAATAAACATTTTGTTGACATTTTGTAAGCATGTGTCTGTAAACATTAATCCTTAAACCGCTGGCTTATTAATTAGAAGAGTTTAATGGGTCGGTGTTAATGACAGACTCAATTAGAAATACCATCTCATCAATTTATGGTATATGATTTTTTTTTTTTGGATACAAATCTTCCCTAAAAAGGGTGGGTCGAGTCACACTTCTGGACCAACTAACTTTATAACCGATATAATCCCAATTGAAACTCAAGGGCTTTGAAGTAGTAACAGAGAGAGGAAGAAGAAGACGACTCAAGGGCTTTGAAGGTTCTTGAGATCTTCTTCTTTAGCGTACCAAGCTGGTATGATTTTGGAAAGGTGAGGGTAAAGATCTTTGTAAGAGTTTCTTATAGTTCCTTCCGCAACTCCAGTTGCCACCGATATATCTGCAGTTTCAATATATCAAATATGGTTTCCAATGAAAATCTGATGTTAGATTGTCACATTGAACAGCACACACCTCTAAGAGGCTTCTTCTCATCAGAGAGCTGTGTTATGATATATATAACTGCTGCTGCAATCGATATGGGACTCCTCCTGCAACGGGATTGAATGGCTGTAAACCGCAGTAAATCCAGAAAAAAAACAGAAGTGATAAAGACAACAATGGCTAATGATGTAACCTTATATCAAACTCCTCTGACTTCTGCACAGATTCTTGAGCTGCTTTCACAGTTTGGTTGGTCATACCAAGATTGGAGCAAAAACGTCTCTGGAAATTTTACACAATCAGGTTGATGAAAACCGTGGATAGTACCATATCAAGAAGCACTGATTTCAGAACTCACCATAAAATCTCCAGCGTGAATAGTACCCATTTCAACGGATTGTCCAGTTTCCAGCCCTAACTGTTTGACTATATATTCTTTGGCACGACCTATCTCCTTCTTAGTAGCTCCATTGGCAACAGAGCATATTTCTATACAATACCATCAAGGGTTAATAAAATGGGAATGGTGGATGATTAAAGAACAGATATACAAAAGACTCTAAAACTGTTTTGTACCCTTGACGGTTCGTGGTTTGTCTTCTTGCCGACAAGCAATGTATAAACAGGCAGCTAAAAGAGCATCCTGATTCCTTCCTCTGCTTGATTTCTGATCCTCTACCCTTTTATATATCTCATTGGCTCGGTCCTTCAACAGAAGAGCAAAAAGTTTGGTACATGATTACAAAAAGCACAGACAAATATATAACTATAGAATAAGGATTAAAAATCTATAAAAATTTGCAAACTAGATTCCAAAAAACCATCAGCAACTTAACAAAACAGAAAATATTTCAACTAAGAAGCCATTAAGATTGCCAAAAGAAATGAGAGTACCTTGATGGTCGCAACAAGGCCTAACCTGAAGAAACATAAGGTTCAATCAAATTAGTCAAGCAACCTAATTTACAGTTAAAAATAAAACACCTCACAATAACATTCCGATTAACCAATTAGTAAGAATCAAGCTTTTCATTTCCCTAGATAGTTTCCTTATACACATTGTAAGATTCAGCTAGATCGAGCTACTAGAAACTATTAATTCTCAAAATTTCTAACCAAAAACGAAGTATCGGTTCCAATAAAGCATTGAATTATTGAAATTGAGCTCAAAAAGGAAAAAGAGAAAACCTAAGATTCGAAAACCAACCTATCAGCCATAGTGGCGATGGTCTTAAACGCTACAATGAGACCACGATCAGGATTAGATCCACGATTCTGCCATCGACCAAGAGAAGAAGAGAGGAAATCGCCAGAGGATCCATTAGGTTTAGAAATGACAGTGGTGAGACCACCATCAGCTAAAAGAGGATTCGTCGGACCACCAACACGAACAGGATCATTATCACCGGACTCGTTAGCGAAGGTACGCCACTCAGAAGTTTCATCGATGGAGTGTGATTCGAGCACGAGCCCACACTCTGAACAAACTGTATCTCCGGCGGAATGGTCAAACACAACCTCCGTCTGTCTCTTACAGTCCGAGCAAAACGCGTCACTCATTGATTCTCTTCTCTATCTCTCTCAAAGAAAAACCCTAAAAAACTCCGCCTTTGGACTCCGATTGCGACTGTAATTACCACTTTCTCGTCTTCGTCGTCGCGCCTTGAGTTGATTCTTTCAGCTTCCAAGTCCAAACTATATTTTCCTCTTCTTTCCTAAATATCAGAAATGCGATTTAACCGACTAAGTAAGATATCTATCGTCCACGTGTCGTTTAATGATCCAACGGCTGATGATTTGTAGATTTGACAAACGCAGATATGTTTTTTTTTGTTTTTTGGGCCACGTATTATAAGGTAATAGGCTTTGAAATAAATCTGGCCCAATAGTTTTGAAGCCCTTAATTGGTTTTATGGTCTGCCACTATGATTTTCATTTTACATTATGCGTCCTTCACATATACTAATATGCATACATACACAAGAATTATCCACACATGGAATCCAACATACAACTTATGATATACAGAAAATAACACATGTTCATACTTCATAGACATGAACAATAACCATTAGAAAATAACATATGATACATATATAGTACATCCCAGTACAATTAACACACACATGAAAGGCATAACACATACCTATAAAATTATGGTATAAACTCTGAACACATTTATATAGTAAAATAGATATTAGAAACGAATGCTCCGAAACTGAATTATGCAGGGAACTAATCTCCATGCCATCACACAATCGCAAGGCTGTTATAAATAACAATTGACTTTTATGAACTTTCTTAAACTAATTAAACCTAAGAATTCAAGTTTATTTTGTTTTCTTATGAACAGCGAAAAAGACTACAATATATGTCACATTATTATACAGCGACCTCAAAATTGACATATGAACTAACATGTATTCAATATATGCACTATTTTGATTTTGTTCGATACCCATGAGCAGGATCTGTCTTCTTTCTTTGGTTTTTAATATACATGAGTTATATTACAAGAGAAAAAGTTGTTTTGTTTCGTAGACTATAAAATTCAACAAAGAAAATTTCCGGTCACCTGAATGTATTATGACTTACCATAATAATCGTTCGTCTAAAAGTGGATATGGGTAAATTCACAATTCCCAATAAAGCCAAATCCCGGTCTTCAATGATCCTCTTTGCGTACTTGTTCATCGATTCATCTTTTTCAAATATTTAATACTTAATTATTTCAACATATAACCTAAAAATTAGTACTCCCTAATCAAGAATGCACGTCAATAATTAAGGGTCAAAACTTAGGTAAAATATTGGCATCACCATTATTATTTCTCATTCTGTCTTATACGCGTTACGTAGTGTAGATGACAGTTATATACATATACACCTTTCTTTAATCAAGCCCTCTTACGATTTTGTAGCTAGTAGTATCAATGAATTTCAGATTTTAGACTTTTACATCTCTTCGAACTTGGTCTAAAGTGGATCGTAATACTTTAAATTGAAGTTAGCAGTTTCTACTATTCTACATGACTTAAACTATACATGAACATAGATTATGAATATATTAGATACTATATCTTTCCAACTTGTTGAACAAAATAAACCGAATAACCTAATGATTCCTATTTGTATTTTTTTCATTCTTATTCAAGAATTTTATTTTAGCCCACCAACTTTTCGGGTTTGGATAAACTCCTTGAATTTTGTAATTGGGGGAGGTTTATGTAATCCTTATATAAACACATTATATTTTTCATTAAATAAGATATATTGGAATATAACATGTTGTATATATTTGACCGTTTAGAACGCCTCCATCACCTATTTGATCATTTCGTTCTTTGGCATGACATTCTCCGTTTTATAAAACAATATTATAATGTCCAATAATGAAATTCTTATGTATTATTAATCAGTCATCCCTATGAATGGACTGGTCTCATCATATATTTTTGAATATGTAATTAATAAATAAAACCAAATTTTCTATTCCGATGGCCTAATGATATGAGTTGAACCATAAACTATGTCCAAGGTCATGCAGTCTTTTTACCAGCAAAATAATAATAATTTCCGGTTCAATCATAAAAATCAGTAGTCTAAATCAAAGATCACAATTAGCTGGATATAACAAAACTCCACCACGCCAGATAGAATTCACTCAATTTTTTTGGTCATATTCATAAAATTGTATATGAGTAAGTAAAACAGTTTTTACGAAAGAAGGACATAAAAATTCCTGTAAAAGGAAGAAGAAAATGTCATTGTTAGGGTGATTTCAACTAAGACGGGGTATACATAAATAAGATTAGTTATTTAACCAAACAGAAATTAAGGAAAAAGGAATCTTGTGATGGAAGCAACAATATAAGGCACAAAAATGAATGATGGGTTTGGCCAAAGTCCCTTTCTCATTCTCCCACACGTCTCCTCATTCCCTAATCAAAGTATTCCGACGAAGAGAGAAGACATCGTAAGACTAAGTATGTTTCTCTCTATACAAATACCAAGAAACGTGTCCTTTTCTCTATCTCTTCCAAAGAATAGTAAGCTAACAACGTCTCTTTCTGAATATATAATATACTCTGCTTTCAAACCAATACCCAGAAAACGACTCTTTCAACCCTAGCTAGCTCCTTTACTTTCTCTTCCCCTCTGTGCGTATCCAAGGAGCTCAAAGAAAAGAAAAGTTCTGTTTTAAAAAGAAAAAGCTCACTAGCTATATTCCTCTTTCCCTCTTTTTTTTTTCTATATGCTCTTCATCTATATGACTTGAATAACAAGTAAATGGCGAGGCAGAGTCTGAAAAAAGTAGAACAGATCAAAATAGATGAATCTATGAAGCTGTTTCCTTATGTCTTCAGGTTGAACAATTCCTTTAGGAATAGTGCAAAGAGATCGAAGCCTAAGCTTATCTATCTTCTTCTCTTTTCTCTTATCTCAAGTTGTTTCGTCTTTGCTCCTCATCTTCTCTGTTTCCCTTACCCCTCTGCACTTTTTCTCATCGGTACGATTCTTCTACCTTGTGCTTCAAGTAAATATATTCTATCAATTTTTGTTGTTGTTGCTGTCCTAAACTAATTTCACTTCATCCAGATTCTTCAATTAAGGAGATTGAAAATAGGGTTTCCCAAAGCGAAATAGAATCACCTAAGACCTCAAAAAATGGTTAGTACTTTTAAGTTTTAATCCTCTGTTTATTACTGTTCTTGAAACATCAAGAAAGAGGATTCTGATCAATGTTTCTTCTTTTGGTAATAAATTATGCAGAAGATCAGAACATGTTTTGTGACAGAACCGGGTATCGTACAGACATCTGTTTCATGAAAGGCGACATCAGAACACACTCTCCTTCTTCCTCAATCTTTCTCTACACTTCCAATGATGTCACCGATCATGTCTCGCAAGAAAATATCAAACCATACACCAGAAAATGGGAAACCAGTATAATGGAAACGATCCGTGAGCTGAAACTTGTGACAAAAGATGTGAAGCTTTTAGGCGACAAGCATAAATGCGAAGTGATCCATGAAGTACCTGCCGTGTTATTCTCTACCGGAGGGTATACCGGAAACCTCTACCATGAGTTCAACGACGGGCTTATTCCTTTGTATATAACATCTAAACGTTTCAACAAAAAAGTTGTGTTTGTGATTGCTGAGTATCACAAGTGGTGGGAGATGAAGTATACAGATGTTCTCACTCAGCTCTCTGATTATCCTCTTATTGATTTCACCAAAGACAAGAGAACTCACTGCTTCAAGGAAGCTATCGTTGGTCTTAGAATCCACGGTGAGTTAACAGTGGATCCTTCTCTGATGCAAGATCGTACAACCACCATCAATGAGTTTAGAAGTGTACTTGATCAAGCTTATAGGCCCCGAGTCAACAGATTGGACAGGCAAGAGGAGCGACGGTTTCACGTAAGAGCAGTAGATAGAAGAAGAGCTCAGAGGCCAAAACTAGCATTGTTTTCAAGAAAAGGGTCTCGAGAGATAACAAACGAGAATCTGATGGTGAAATTGGCTCAGAGGATAGGGTTTGAAGTCGAAGTTTTGAGACCTGACAGAACAACGGAACTGGCAAAGATCTATAGAGTGCTTACCTCAAGCAATGTCATGGTTGGGGTACATGGAGCAGCCATGACTCATTTTCTATTCATGAAACCTGGAGGAGTCTTTGTACAGATTATTCCATTGGGGACAGATTGGGCAGCAGAGACATATTATGGAGAACCAGCAAAGAAGCTTGGTCTAGACTATATTGGTTATAAGATTCTTCCGAGAGAGAGCTCATTGTATGACAAATATGATAAAAATGATACAATTCTAACAGATCCAAGCAGCATCACTAAGAAAGGGTGGCAATTCACAAAAGGGATATACCTGAACGACCAGCAAGTGAGATTAGATCTCCGGAGATTCAACAAGGTTTTGGTTGATGCCTATGCAAAATCCATTAGCTAACGTTCTTGTTGTTGCTGTATACAGTAGTAGTCTGCACAAACTACAGATATTTTTATAGAGTTTTTTGTAAAGATTTCAATGAAACTGATGACATAAATGAATTCAATGTTATTTATAGAGACACAAACAACAAAACTGTCAAGAATGGCTTAAACAATAATAGCCATCTATGCTACAGTCGGAGCTTATTTACTCGGACAAAAAAAAGAGATCCTAATGAATGGAAATTAACTGAAGTTTTAGATGGTAAAATGAGTTTCAACGAGATACTATGCTTCGAGCCAAAGCAAGAGATCTTCAGAAGTTTCTAGGCCCATCTCTTCCCTATCTTTGTTGGTGAACGCATTGGTGGAGGTGTCTTGACATTTCTTGCACCACTCACACCTATAAAGCCAAAAAAGCTTAGATATTAATTTTGTTCTGATGAAAAGAGACACTTATGGTAAATATCTTTCGTTTCTTACCATTTTCAATTGGTTTTCCTTCTATTGAGGATCTACGCGATCTTTCAGATTCTGGTGGCAGGACACCTGTGAGTGACTGCCGTCGCAGAGTCTTAGCGTTGCTTGTGTCCGGAGATTTTGAATGCTTGCAACCATGTGATACTCCAAGTGGTGATCGTAGAGCTGCAGGAATGTTCTCTTTTCTGTGGTAAGAAAAAAAAAACTCCACGGTAAATGCATAATATTATCATGCAGATTGGAATAACCATGAAAATCTTTGTATCATACCTCTTCTCTGAACCAATGATCAGCTTTCCGATTGTCCTCAGGGACTTCCGAATATGTGAACCTTTTCCACTTGTCTTAGAATCCACAGAAATGAACTGTATCTCATTTTTGGAAGCTCCTTTAACAGGTGTTTGCAATGGCTGGAGTTGAGGAATGCTTGTTCTGCCATCTACTTTCTCTGCTCCGTTTTGAGAATAGCTTATAGGACTCCTTGGAATCTTGAGCTGCTGCACCTCCATGGTCGGATCTCCTTCACTGTTTTCTTCGTTTTTACAGGACTTTGGAACCTCCAAACTCAATCTTTGTGCACGACGAGAGGCCAAAGGTGATTTAACACCTTTCCTGTCTTCAAGATTTGCCTTTGCGTGCTTACAGTTTTCGACGCTTAATCTTCTGGGACGAGGAGGAGGAGTTCTCTCTGTTGTTGCCATAGGTGATTTAATACCTTTCATGTCTTCAAGATTTGCCTTTGTGTGGCTACAGTTTTCGACGCTTAATCGTCTGGGACGAGGAGGAGGAGGAGGAGGAGAAGTTCTCTCTGTTGTTGCCATAAGTGATTTAACACCTTTCCTGTCTTCAAGATTTGCCTTTGCGTTGCTACAGTTTTCGACACTTAATCTTCTGGGACGAGGAGGAGGAGGAGGAGGAGGAGTTCTCTCTGTTGTTGCCATAGGTGATTTAATACCTTTCCTGTCTTCAAGATTTGCCTTTGCCTTGCTACAGTTTTCGACACTTAATCTTCTGGGACGAGGAGGAGGAGTTATGTCTGTCATTGCCATCGGCCTGATGATGGGAGATTTTAGCTCCTTAGCTCCACTGTAGGAAACATTATTCCCTTCTTCGGTAACCAAAGCCTTCTTCAGGTTATCAATCTGAAAAGAAGAATATAAAAATGTTTGTTGGCCACAAAAACTAAAACCAACTGTAAATGAATTTCACTGTTTTTTTTTGTTTCTACAAACCTGCTCCTTGAGATGCATAACTTCTCTAGTCTCTTTGTGTGCACGAGCAGCGCCAAGTTCGACTGTTGAAACTCTCTGTGCGAATTTCAAAGTACTGATTGTTTCCCCAAAGGAGTCTTCCTCAGGACTCAAATGAGCAAACATTAATGTTTTGGCTTGTCCTCCTTAAATGAAAAGATGACAGAAATTCAGTGAAAATCTTTTGTTCACAAACCCGAAAAGGAAAAATTTTTGGTTACGATATTAGTACCTAATGAGTCTTGAAGAAGAAGAGTCAGCTTGCTGTTTCGGTATGGGATGTGAGAATTCTTCTGAGCCAATGCAGATATCACATCTCCGAGACAAGAAAGAGATTTGTTTATGTATTGGGCTTCCTTGAGTCTGTCTCCTGTAACCTCTGATTTATCTACTCTCTCGCTCCCTGCAAGATCCACCAGATGCAAACAGCTTCGGAGGGTTCCCCCAGATGTGTCTTTCCCACGTACGTGCACCATCAAAATACTACAAAACCAAAACTATTTTTAGATCACAAAACAGTTATCCGTAATTCCTAAAGTGTAATTTTGAGTTCTGCACCTGTGAGACCGACTACTTCGATTGTTCATAGATGTGGAGCTAACAGCACGGTTCAGCTCACCAGCCTCCATCAGCTGAAGGACATCCTTGGTAGAATTTACTGAATGCATTGTAGCATTTGGAAGACTCAAGCCATTATCCTCGCTGGAACAAGTCCGAATATCTAATGTGCACATATAGTCAAGAAGAACACTAGGTTTCATGTGAAATAGATAAAGAAAAAAATTCATGTAATATAAATTGAAGTTTAAGCAGCCATGAAAGGATATTTGGTGCAGGAGGAATTTTCCGCAAGAAGGTCTCGGACTTGTTCATTGTAGATTTCGACCATTTGGACGAATATCTCATACGTCATCATGTCCTTTCTTTTGTCACATATCAGAAAGAGGTCGCTGAGAGCTAGATAGTTTATCCCCATTTCAGTAGCTGATTTACCTGGAGGACCACTCTGCATCATGAAACATGATAAGTAACTGTATATGTAGAAAGGAAAGAAGATGCTCTAGTCTGTAGAAAAATTCTCACCATTGTGTATGTCTTCCCTGATCCTGTTTGGCCATAAGCGAAAATGCAGACATTGTAACCATCCATCACTGATCTGATTAGTGGTTGTGTTTCTTTGAATACATCATCTGTACACATGGATACAAAACTTTCAAAGATATTTTACAAATAAGTTAAAGACTTAACACAAGCTTACAACCTTTGAGAAATTACAAAGTTACCTTGAGTTGCGGTTGGACCAAATACTTGATTAAACTGAAAAGTTTTTCTTCCATCTTTTAGAATTTTTGATGGATCCACAACGATTAAAGAGCCATCTTTTCCAATATAATCAATTACTCCCTTCATATCACCATTGAATATCGGTCGAACTCTGCAGAACACTCTTATATTTCCTGCAGATTTTAAAGATATGGCATTAAGACTTCCATTAAAATTGTAAAACTTGTTTTTACTTTTTTCTACCTTTAAGATCTTGCACCATGTTATATAACTTTCGGTTTTCTTCCACCACTTTGTAATATCCTTGAGCTGCTGATGTCATCTCTTGCATCTGATTCCCTGTGCAACACAGACAATAGCATATGAAACCAGAAAATTAAAGATGAAAAGCTCTGGAGGTGATAGAAACGAACGCTTGGAAAACAAACTAACCTAGTTCCATCAAATCTCTTTGCAAATGAACCTGAAGATCCTTAAAATCCTGCTTCGTTTCTATAAACAGGGTCTTGAGATCCTGAACAAGAGAAAGATACTTGGATTAGAACACAAAGTAATGCAATTCTTATCTATTTGTAAAACATGTATACCATATTGTGTAAGAAAGAACATGCCAGTAAAGCAAGATATTTAAGTCAAGAGAATTTGATATAAAGAGAGGCATGCCATAACTATGTTTTCGAAACAACTAGTAGGACTTCATTAAGAGAGGATAAATGAAAACATACCGCAAGCTCCTTTTCTTGTGTTTTCAGTAAACGCTTGTGGAGACTTCTGTTGGACTGAGCAAAATATCCAACAATTGGTTAGTTTAAACTTAGATATGAAAAGTACATGGAAACGGCTAATGAGCAGAAGATGTTTATTATTTGTTAAGGTCTCAACATAAAAAGGCAGTTCTAAAAGTAGGAGTTTCGTGTCATACTTGGTCAACTTCATGGACAGGTAATTCCTCCAGAGGCATGGACTTTAAGTCTGATGATTTCATGGTACCTTCCTTAAGGAAATCCTTGAATACTGAGTGAAGCTGTACACAGAAATCATTAGTGCATTATTGAAGTATAATACTTGCCTAATCAGAACAGATAATTTCTAAGCACATCGATTTCCTATGTTCTAAATTTGTATCCAACGCAATCGCTATCAGCAATAAATTTGCTACAAGGATAGCAAGTTATAATATATAGCAAGTTATCATATTCCATCCAGGGAGCATCATTTATAATATATAGCAAGTTATCATACTCCATCCAGCATTAACACACTCAAATTCTCAACTTGAAATCTCACCTCTGGGAATCTTGAGATGATTCTCTCGAAATTTGCTCTTGAAATCTGCAATTCAAAGAATTCAAGCAAGTTTAACCAAGTTGATCTGACTGTTACAGTAAAAATCTTCGAAGAAAAGGAGGCAGAACATTTCAAATTACCTCACTGCCATTATCAAGTGAAAAAAGATTCTCATCAATATATTCCTTGGAATTGAACATGTGATCGGCAATCAACTTGGCTATCACTACAAGTATCCAATCCAAATGCACCAAGTAAGAAGGGAGTAGATTCAACGTAAGTCAACAAGAATAATATTGTTATATCCTTAACATAAGAAACTGAAGGAAGGGTCGAGAACAAGCATGGATCAATCAAACCTTTGAGTTTATCAGATTCACCATCTGTGCCATCGTTTCTGTCACGGACTGAGGACATATCCAAATGCCTAGACGTTTTGGAAGCACTTGGAGGATGAGTCTTAGTCGCAGAGAGCGGAAATGTCGGCGTTTTGACATGCTTGTAGAACCCATTACCACTGCTCGTTATCTTGCACTCATGGTATCCCTTAAGTCCTAAAACGCAATCTACAACCTTGGTCACTGATCCAGACTCTAGATTATCCTGTGACATAACACCCCATACTCAATTATTCAAAGCTATAACAGAATCAAACAAGTAAACAACATATGGAATTTATTTCCTCCAAATGTGTTACCTTTTCGAGATCAGAAGCTTCAAATCCAGGAAGCCTTAGCTGTTCTAAAGCCACAAGAAAATTCTTAACATTCTCGAAGTATTGATAAGCCGGAGGAAGTTGATACTCTCCGTTCTGATAAGAGTAGGTCTCCACAACCTTAAGTAAACAAACACAAAAAACGTAAAACCCTAATTAAGTCTCATGAAATCTGAGGATTTGGATCAATTAATTGAATCAAAAAACAAAAGAGTACCTTGGAAACAGCTCCTGGATGGATCTTGTTGATTGCATAGCAAAGTATCATACCATTTCTCAAGCAAGAAATGAACTCCTTCTCCGATGGCTGATTCGGAATACCAAGTTGACCCACTACAGACTGAAGCCATTGCACGGCTTGAAATCGCCTCGCCGCTGCAACCAAAAAACAAATCAGCCATACGAAAATCAGAAACAGAACGTTCAGATCTTCTTTTTCCGAATCAAACAGAGAGATTTTACAAACCAGATTCTTCGGCTCTTCTTGAGGCCAAATTGAATTCGTGCGACCCAGTTCTCACGCTTGTCATGACAGTCCAATTCTCGTTTATATCCCTGAAAACAAAGATAAGATTCATCAATCAAAATCAATACACTTTCAGAAAACACACAAAAATCAACCAAGGAAACAAATCTAAGAGATCAGATTTACCAATGATCGGATCTATTTCTTTCCTTCTTCTGGGCACAAATCACAAGCCCTTGAAAATATGAAGAGAAACGACTGAGAGCGAAATCGCAGAAGTGACGCTAATGAAAGACGTCTTCTTCTTCTTTGATTCGCTTAGAGTGTTTTCTTTATAATGGTTTCTTCTGCTTCTCTGTGTTTCTGGTTCGGATATTTAGGGTCGGATCCAAACCTGAGCGAAACTATTGTAACGTTAACTCTTTTACGTTGTTTTGAATTCAAATATGTGGAGGTGGACTGATATTGACCGTCCGATTTGAAAATCAGTCAATGGCTTCTGATTCTCTGGATTGGTAATGCAGGGGGGTTATATAGTATTATTTTATATGTTCAAATTTAATAGTTAAAGCTATTTTTGGGACATAGATATCATCTTTAACCAATCATCACCATTTTTCATATTTCATTCCAAATATTAATTTTGTACAGGTGTAAAAAAACTTCCGAAAGCACTAACATTAGATTATTAGATTAAATGTTTTATAGCTGTTCACCAATCATTGGTAGAAATGTGGATTTTTTCTATAGTGTCACTAGAGATAATATTTCTCAAAAATGTAAAAAAAAAATTCATCCTTTTCTAGTAAAATATTTAGAACAAGATAAAACAGTAATTTTTTTCTTAAAAATAGAAATTAAACAAAATAGAAATATTTGTTTCCATATTTATAAGAGTAGGATAAACTATAAATATTAAATGTTTGTTTAGATATTCACCAATCATTTGTAGACATGTAGATATTTATTTCTACAATATCACTAAAGATATATTTTTCAAAAATGTATTTTTATTGTTTTAGTCTTTTTCTAGTAAAATGTCTAAAACAATATAAAACAGTAAATTTTTAAAATATATAAATATTTTTTCCATATTTATAAGAGTAAGATATACTATAAATAGTAAATGTTTTTAGGTATTCACCAATCATTTGTAGACATGCAGATATTTATTTCTATAATATCATTGAAGATACTTTTTCCAAAATGTATTTTTTATTGTTTTCTTCCTTTTCTACTACAATCTTTAGAAAAATATAAAAACCGTAATTGTGTTTTAAAAAATAGAAATTAAACAAAATAGAAATATGTGTTTCCATTTTTATAAGAGTAAGATATACTATAAATAGTAAAAAAAATTAGGTATTCACCAATCATTTGTAGACATGTAGATATTTATTTATATAGTATCACTAAAGATATATTTTTCAAAATGTAAAATTTTCGTCCTTTCCTACTAAAATGTTTAGAAAAATATAAAAACCGTAGTTTTGTTTTAAAAATAAAAATAAACAAAATAGAAATATGTGTTTCCATTTTTATAAGAGTAAGATATACTATAAATAGTAAATGTTTTTTAGGTATTCACCAATCATTTGTAGACATGTAGATATTTATTTCTATAATATCACTAAAGATATATTTTTCAAAAAATGTATTATTTTGCTGTTTGGTTTTCTTTGACTCAAAATCAAAATTATTTGGGTTTGTTCTTAGGCCTTTTTTAGGGGTGGACAAATTAGGTTTTGGGCCAGTTTTTCTATTTAAGTTTTGGTTTGGGTTTGGGTTGTGAAATATTGTAACAAATTTAATCCATATAAAATTTATGTCAAGTTTTAGTTATGTTTAAGACTTTTAAGTTGTTTGGATGACCAAAATTAACCCAAATCTAATATATTTGGTTCAAAATGACAAAAACATCAAAAATAAAATTTTAACATCAAGTTCTTTAAATAGAAAGTAATTAGTAAAATCCTAACATAAACACACACACAAATGTCTTCATATTATTTAACTCTGAAAGCTACCTTCTCAGTACACATTAACAATGAACATGGATTTCACTATAATAAAATGTATCTGTAGACTTCTAAAATGGAGACTATCAATATAGTGAATTGGGACACTTTGTGTGTCCCTACAAAATAGAAAACGTTGTGAATGCCTAATGAATCTGCTTGATACACTAACATCTATTCTAAGGGACAACAAAATGTTCACTTTCTCTTCCTTGACAAAAACGGATCCATAACCATCACTTAATGGTTTCTTCAGTCACCGTGATCGTGATCCCTGAATTGTATGATTCTATTGATGAACAGCCTCTCACGCCGGTATCTACCAGAGAAAAATACACAAGGTTTCAGAAAGTATGTTATAGTATGCAGTAACCATCTAATCAATACTTGAAACTTGAAAGTGACATTTCTCCGTATAGTAGAACCAAAACAAGATCTGAACTGGAATTTGTGGTTGCCATAGGGGAGGGCTTACATGAAAATGGCTGAGCCACAGAAACAAAGGAAACCAATAGCGAAATGGATAGGAAAGGTAGCACAGAACTTCTGAAAGGTTTTCGCTGAGATGAGCGTGATTATGCCTGAAAGGATAAGAGATCCGAACTTCTGAAAACACCACAAATGAGAAAATAAACCCAGTACCCTAGAAATAAGGAACCTCCATATGCAGCTTGTGACAGTGCAAAGATTATCCCTTTTTCCTATATATCATGACGATAATTAGATTTTAGTTCTATCATATAAGTTTCTTCTAGCATGCTTTTTTTGCCAGAAACGAAACAGAATGATATAAGAACTAAACTAACACAAATGTGTACCATATTTGGTTGCTTGATTATGAGAGAGCATAAAACTAAAATCAGTCTCAACAATCAGTCGCAATTTTAGATGCATCAATGTCTGAGAGAGAATATACAAAAGCTCAGCCACTAACTCCAGTACACATGCAAATCCTGCCAATTTAGTAGGTTAGTCCTTAAGTTGAAAAAAAAGAATTAACCTCCTGCTATATATTCACAGTACCTAAATTCGGACTACTTAAGAAATCTTATTAGGAAATGATAATAGGTCTCAGTAGAGAACTTCTTCGAGAACAAAGGAACTCGTAGCCATGGACGAAAACAAAATGACTTTGCTAAAATTATTACAGGCCCAAGTAAACGACCACAAAACAGAAACTTTCAGATTCCAAGGCTTTGAGCAGAAGAAGTATCAAGTATGATAAAGGCATAGAAAACGACAACAATGTACCGTGAATCATGATAGCCTGTGCATATGTGTCGGGAGTAACTAAGGTTCTGCCACCATAACACAAAGATGCATGCTGCAACAGTAATGGCTATTCCAAGTGGAAATGTCACCCAAGCCACTTTCAATAACTTAACCACATCACCACTGCAACAGAAAGTTAAGGTACATCACTGGCCGAAAAAATTAGTCCTGAACTGATTATGTGAACTTGATCAGCGCGAACCGCTTTATGGTACCTGTTAATGTCAGCTCGCAAGCAAGCATGCCGGAATCCCTCCCGGCTGAGAAAAACAAGACACATGTAACAAAAAGATGGAACTGGACGGCATAGAGCTGCATTGCAATGAAAGGAGATATATATCGAGCTTATAAACAAACAGAGCTAATAAAATGAAAGTGGAGTAAAATCAAGCAGAGCTAAGACTTAAAAAAGCATGACTTGATAATTGTTTCTAGGTACAGAAACGAAAAACTGATCTTCCACACTTAAAAGTCCATGCTTGGCAGTAAGAATCAAAACCCATCTTTTAGTAAAAGATTAAAAATCAGTAACAACCCAATTAATCCTTTACAAGTAGCTAAAACACCTACATTGGCAAAATCTAAGAAGAGATCTATTCGAGCTAAAATTAAACTGTGCTTTCATTCAACGGATGTACGAGTAAAGAAAATGGTATACAAAGATCTAGTTACCGCATAGTCTTCTTCTGTGAGATGCCTCACGGTCCAGGAATTGAATATGAATGGGATGCCTCTGGCAAGAAACTGCGTAGCTAACTCCAAATTCGATCGAGAAGAACGGAAAATTCCTAATTAGAAGCAAAATACAGAGAAGAGATTTTTGGAAGAAAAAAAAATGAAGACGAACCTAGGAAATACTTGAACGTGCGCGAGAGATTAACGCTATCTCTATTACTACTGGCCATTTTTGAAGATGCTAATCTCCAGTGATAAGTCTAATAAGTCTAGCTAGGTTTGCAATTTCAAACTACGTTAATTAAGAAAAGTACTCAAATCCGTCGATTGAAGGTATCATCGCAGCTGGTTTGAAGATGATTGCAGAATCCTCCTAAGCTCTTGCTCAAGCTCTTCTTCCATCTCTAAAGTTTTCGTCTTGGCTCTAAAATCTCATCTCATCTGATTTTGTTTCATTCAATAATTTGAAAATGCTCAAAACATAAGGGGCTTTTCAATAAGGCCCATCAAAGCCAGATTAACAAAAAAAAAAACAAGTCTACGCGCAGCTAAGCCAGTTACCGCCACCGACGCAAAATCTGTGAGTCCATTATTCACAGCTTTTGTTACTTTCCCTGTACTGACCAAAAAACCATGCGGGTAGAAACTTTGTTTTTTTTTAACACAAATGTTAGAAGGGTATATTAGTCAAGAAGAAGCAAAATAGCAACATCACAACTATTGCATTATAAAAACGCAGCGTTCCGATTTATTTTTTAATCCCAAACCGGGAAATCTGAAATTACATAATTAGAAACGGTTTTACAAGACACCGGGTCGAACCAGACGAAATCGTCCAGGTACAATTTATAAACGCAGCGTACAACTATCCCCATTTGTCTTCAATCTTCATATACAGCTTCATCCCCATCTCAAGCTTATCGGATCTTCTTATCATCTCTCTTGTCTCATCTTAACGACAGAATTGCAACAACCATCATCCCTGAGTTCACATTAAAACCTAGATCCAGAGCAAATGATAAATTGGCCTTGAATTTTTATTGATTTTGAAGAACGCTGTCGCTTAATTGATAGGAAAGATTGAAATCAAAACGCTGTCGGTTAATTTGATAGGGAAGATTACGTTAATGTACTAATCCATTCAAATTTATTCAACAAGACTTTACTTAACAAGGTTTTCCTCATATGGGATTTTTAAAATGAGCTACGTCCAAGCAACAACGAGAAAGGTAAAAGAAAACTCCAAATTCAACCAAAAAAAAGATCCAAAAGCTGATATGGAAATTAAGTTTGAAGCTATCACACTCAAGCGACGAGGAATGGTAGAACAGTGAGCATGAAGGTCTCGTAATTGAAAGTAGCTGAGCCTGATAACGTCGTATCCTTCTCCTTAAACTTCTCCGTCAGCCCCTGCAATTTAGATTTACCAAACATCAAAACACAACACACACACACACATTCAACATATTGTCAAGGAACAAGCTTGAATCATTCAAATGGTAAATGTCTGAGAATGCAACGAAAATAGCATACCTTGACAGTCAAACAGCACCTGCATCAATGAAAAAACCATAATCAGTGATGGATTTTAACATTTTAGAGAGTAAAAAGATAAAAAGTTATTAAAGGGTTGAAATGAATGAACATACTCGATGAAATTGTCATATTCAATAGCCTTATTCCTGCCTCCGCTTTTGTCAAACTTTGAAACGAGCAAATCCAAAACCACAGGAGACACTGAAAACCCAAGGCTCAAGAGTGCATCTCTC
This sequence comes from Cardamine flexuosa, assembly GCA_963555745.1. NCBI lineage: Eukaryota > Viridiplantae > Streptophyta > Magnoliopsida > Brassicales > Brassicaceae > Cardamine > Cardamine flexuosa. Next base: position 3,216,724 of record OY743219.1, on the reverse strand, counting down.
AGCTCGTTTATATCTATTTTACCGCTTCTATCCTTATCAAACCTCTCAAAGATGGACTGAAACCAAATCCAATAACCCAATCCCAAACAAAACCACATGAGTTAACTCCAAATATGTAACCATTCTAATAAAAAGAAAAAAAATTCACTTACCCTCCAATTCTGAAGACTGTAGAAAAGTGAAGTAAACTCTTTTGGTCCTGCAATGTGGAATTCTTAAATCAGTATATACACTCAAAAAACCAGGCTAGCAGGAAGAATAATTAATACTAGTTGATTATTTTGTTTAGTCTCAACTTGAATTAGATAATATAACTTGAGGATTTGATATAATGGAGAGGCTGGCTACAAAATATCAAAGTCAAACCAAACAAGTTGCAGAGTAAATTCTATCTTTCCAAAGTGCAAATAATTCAAACCTAGATGGTGACAGTAAGACAATGGATCCTTCTAGAAAACGCAATTTCACTATGACTAAGCACTTATTGATGAAATTAGTGAAGAATTTAAGATCAATTTGAATAATCAAGAAACTCACCAATCTTCCTAACGTTGCTGTTGGTGAAGAGATACGTAAGGAGATGAACAGTTCTTAAGCTGAAGCTCTGATTATACGAAGAGAGAGCTCCTTGAAGCTCCTTGTCATCAATGAAGCCGCTATTGTCCCGATCCGCGGCCTGGAAGCAAGCAACGATGTTCGGATCCGTTCCGGGAGGAAACGCCGACGGTACCAGAGACGCAAACGGACTTCCATAAGAACCATGCGGAGGAGGAGCCCCGTAACCTCCTCCGTGTCCTGACTGCTGCGGCGCTCCGTAACCACCGTAGCCCGAAGCTCCTGACGGTGGAGGAGCACCGTAACCACCGGGAGATGGAGATCCGTAAGCACCGCCGTGAGGTTTCTCTTTATGCGGCTTATGGTCTCCTGGTGGAGAAGCGTACGGTGCTGATGGTGGTGCACCGTAAGGCGTGGGCTGTGATCCGTACGGAACAGCGTAAGGTGATGAGGCGGATGATCCGTACGGTGGTGGATTATTGCCGGATGATCCGAACGGTGGAGGATTGTTTCCGGATGATCCGTAAGGTTGTTGAGGGCCTTGAGGCGGTGGTGGATTTCCGCCGTAACCGTAACCTTGGCTCGATGGAGGATAACCAGACATGGTGAGAAGCTTTCACAGTTTCAGAGATCAAAGAAGAAAGTGGAAATTTCGTTTGACAAATTTAGGAATTTGTGATGATGATGTATAAACATTTGCCACCTCGGATATATTATATAGATATTTTGGGTTTGAACTTGACGCGTTGAGGGGTGTAATCGTAATTGTAGGGTGGCGCGTCTATTTTAGCACACGCGTGCCGCGTCAATCCTTTGTTGCTCTTTGAAAAGTTGAAACTTCGTCGTCCCTCGTCACACAGTTCAGCTTTCTACTGACCGGACCGGTCCAATCTGAATAACCGAAAAAGAATTAGGCTCGAACCAGTACCACTTCTTCAATGCATCAATGCGTTTATGCGATCAATTTTTTTTGTTAAAACTCCCAAAACATGATGATTCATCTGCAAGCTGCTCCAGTGTTCCTCACATTGAAACTTGTTTATAATCTGTAAATTAATTGCATTGCATGGACCATTGCTTATAGTATTTGGCATTGAGTTTAACGATATCTTTATTAGTAGTGCAGCCCACAATTATTCAACTAAGTCATACTCCTAAAAATATGAGAATATGAAAAAAACATTCGCTTTAGACCTTTAGTTCATATTATTGGAGTATATGAGAACTAAAGGTATTGGAACATGGTACATACATCAATAATAAACAACTTTTGCTAAAAATTAAAACCTAAAAATATGAAAATATGAAAATATGAAGAAAAAAACATTCGCTTCACATATATATTAGCATAGTCCTACTAAATAATAAATATTGATTTTGGACCAATTTTATTTGGTCAAGAACCGAAATTTCTTACCTAACTTTCTTATTTCATTTAATCTGAAAATATAATAAAGTCGATTAAATCATCACTGTAACACAAAATAAAACAATTTAGTATCACAGTTACTTATGTTTCTACAATAAATAATACTTTCAAATCTCAAAACCTGTTATTAAAATTAGTCAATTCAATATTTGTTTTCCCAAATATAGTGTCCAATTTGATAATGCATTAGTTAACTTTTTGTTTTGTTTGGGGTCAATTGCATTAATTACGTTTACCAAACAAAGCAAACAACAATTCAATGTTTTTCTTTATCTCCTAAGAAAACGAAAAAAAGCTTTCATTTTTTCATCTGAGCATCTTCTTTGTCGTCCCATGCTCGAGGTAAGGAGCTAATTTCTCTCGTTCTTTCTCCTATCAAAATCCAACCAAATCTCTCGATCTCATCGACGAAGATGAACAAGAAGAACCCAGATCAGAAATCAGAAATGTCATCTTCTTCATCTTCTCCAAAGAAACAAACCCTCTTCATTTTATCCCTAATCATCTTCTGGTACACCTCCAACATTGGTGTTCTTCTCCTCAACAAGTTTCTCCTCTCCAATTACGGATTCAAATTCCCCATTTTCCTCACAATGTGTCACATGTCCGCATGCGCTATCCTCAGCTACGTCTCCATCGTCTTCCTCAAGCTCGTCCCTCTCCAATACCTCAAATCTCGCTCTCAATTCCTCAAAGTCGCCACTCTCAGCATTGTCTTTTGTGCCTCCGTCGTCGGCGGCAACATCTCCCTCCGTTATCTCCCCGTCTCGTTTAATCAAGCCGTTGGTGCCACGACGCCGTTTTTCACAGCACTATTTGCTTATCTTATGACCTTTAAGAGAGAAGCTTGGGTCACTTATGGTGCTCTCGTCCCCGTTGTTACCGGTGTCGTTATCGCCAGTGGGGTACGCCTTTGTTTCTAATAATTCTCGTTATGAATAACGTTTTTGGCTATTTGATTTTGATTTTGGCGGTTTTTAGTTTCGAGATTCTGGTAAAATTGGATTCATGATGTTCTATAGATTCTTAAAAATGTGTTCTTTATCTGTAGATTATTATGTCTGATTTGTTGGTAGTTTAGAGCATTAAAGATGATTGTTTGTGTTCCACGTCCGACTGTGTCTGAAAGCACAGTTTTGAGCCTTGTGTTATCTAAAGCTTCATCCTTTAATGGTTCCTAGTCTGCTGCGTTATTCGAGTCTTGTGTTATCTAAAGGCTAAAGCTTCAGACTTTATTCTTGTAACTATTGCCATTTTTACGATCAACATTATGCTGTGAATTATTTGTTTCTCTTACAAGGCCTTTGTTATCAAATATTCACTTTGTTGATTCTGGGATTTCTATAATGTATTTAATGAGCCTGATCTGGGTTTGCTTTGTGGTCACAGGGTGAACCAGGTTTTCACTGGTTTGGATTCATTATGTGCATTAGTGCTACTGCTGCAAGAGCTTTTAAATCTGTTCTTCAAGGCATCCTACTTTCTTCAGAGGGGTAAATCTATTAATCAGATCATTGTTTTGCTTTTGCATTTGGTAACTCTATCCAAAAACTTTGTCTGAGTATGTTATATAGTGGAAAAGATTCTGCAACCAGTTGAATAAGCAAAGTAGGAAACTTTAGTTACTTAAAACAGTAATCCTCATCTTAGTTGTCTAACCTATCTTTAAATTCTCTTGCAGAGAAAAGTTGAATTCAATGAATTTGATGTTGTACATGTCCCCAATAGCCGTCATTGCTCTACTGCCCGTCACAATAGTTATGGAACCGGATGTGATGAGTGTGACTCTAACGCTAGCGAAACAACATAAGTATATGTGGCTACTTCTTCTGGTTAACTCTGTAATGGCTTATTCAGCCAACTTGTTAAACTTTCTAGTTACCAAGCACACAAGCGCCCTTACCCTCCAGGTAAAAAGACTGAAAACATTTGAACCTTTCACAAAACCTAGAGGTGCCAAATTGGATAAAACGTTTTGTGTATTGTTCAATGTTTCAGGTCCTTGGAAACGCTAAAGGAGCGGTTGCGGTTGTGATCTCGATCCTGCTATTCCGAAACCCGGTCACGGTGATGGGAATTGGCGGGTACAGTATAACCGTTCTTGGGGTTGTTGTTTATGGAGAGACTAAACGCAGGTTTAGATGAAGCTCAGACTCAGAGGCTGAGATATTCTCGTAGTCATTTTTGTATCTAACCTATAGACAAAAAATACATACATTATATACTTATATCCGTAGGTAATATGTATCGCATTGTGCTAGATTCTATGACTTTTTCTTTCTATCCAGATGATATGCCATTGTTGTGTTGCAAAAAACTTGCAAGTGTCACTTTTGTGTTCACTCACTAACTTGAAATAAAATAAAAATGGTTCAATTCGTTTAAATACCAAAATATCAAATAGTAATGGGTTAGAAAAAAGAATATGGGCCATTAAAAATATTTGGGCCGGGTCCGGGTCAGGTGGGGAGTTGGATTCACCCGGCCCGAGACGATGACCCGTCAGACTTTTCACTTTTGTTTTGAAGCAGAAGAAAACAAACATCTCTGGTGCTGTCTCTATCACTCTTCCATGGCTCTTCTTCAGAGACCAACCTCTTATCTTCACCTTTATTTTCGTCTTATGGCTTCTCATCCTCGTCTCTTCTCTCGCTCTCTATATCCCGCACTTCACCGTCACGCCTCATCTCTCTCCTCTTCAACACCCAGGTTTGAGCTCATGTTCCTCTTTTGGTTTTCCATTTTAGTTTCCGGGGAAAATAGGCGGTAAAAATAAGAGAAGCAGCATAATAATTTGCCTATGGTTACTCAAATCATTCCTTTCCCCAGATTTCTAAAAGTTTCAAATATATCGAAATTGAGATTTTATGTTAATACTCATGAAGTGAAATCAATTGCTTTCCTCAGCTCCTCAGAAATGTTTTGTTTGTTGAGTGTTACGTTTAGCTTTGTTTCCTCAGGAACTCTTATTCGGGCTTTCTCGGTTCTAATTGATTTAGTTTGCCCTTATTTTTATTGTTTTTTATTCTCTTCCATAGTGTAAGAAAAACTTGAACCTTCTCTTGGAATCTTAACAAGATCTCATTTGGTTTCAGGATAAAGTTTCCGGTAGCCAAGGTTTTGAGTCAAAGACTTGTACAAAGAAATGCGGTCTCACCTAAGTCATTTATGTCATCGACCATGGACACTGACTCTCTCCAAGAGAGCTCTACCTCTAAAGATTACAGTTCTGAGCACATTCAAGTAATTCTCTTTAATTATTAGTTTATTTTTTGAAACCCAAACATCAGAACTGTTTTTCTGCTGTAGGTGTTAGACTTCCTATTATATGAATCCTTAGTTTCAACTTTTTTTTTGTATCTTAAATTGTTGATGATACATTAGGTGCTGGAAGGCTTAGACCCTGTTAGGAAAAGACCTGGAATGTATATTGGTAGCACCGGTTCTCGTGGTTTGCACCATCTGGTAAATTCCTCTTTTTCTCTCTCTATGAACTCTCTTGGTCCTTACAGACTCCTTTCAACTTGTTATAATTATATCCTTTTTCAATACATTTTGTTTTCTTAGGTTTATGAGATACTTGACAACGCAATTGACGAGGCCCAAGCTGGTTTTGCTTCAAAGATCGATGTTGTTTTACATGCAGATGATTCAGTCAGCGTTGCAGACAATGGACGTGGGGTATGTGATTTTTTCCTCGCCTATTATTATCATTACTGAAAACATGGATTATAGTGTTTCATGCTGGGATGCAAAATAAAGGTTAAGTGGCACCCAATGGCATTCTGTTATTTTGTGTAGAAGCCAATTTTTTGTATTCCTAGCTGAATTTTGCAAAGCTTCTGGTTTTACATCTACTGTGCACTGATAGTTAACTATATATGTCAATCATGCTTACTATTTTCATTTACCAGTTTTTCTTACTCATTTAGTTTTCTTTCATTCCAGAAGTCTAATCTGTTACTAATTTCAAATCGCATTTTATCATTTTTATTCATATATAGCTTTTTTGCAGATACCTACAGATTTGCATCCTGCAACAAGAAAATCTGCTTTAGAGACTGTCCTTACGGTATGGCACTATTGCTTCTTGAAAATATCTATTATCTCTGCCTTGTACATATATAGAATTTAGACTGCTTTGAGATTTAGCGGTTAACTGGAACAGCATAAACATAACTGTAAGTAATACTCTGTTTCTTCATTCTTGAATAATTCATACGGAATGTTAACTTAGTTTCTCTACTTAGTAGAGACCTGACAAATGATAAATACTTTTAACCCTACCACAACGAGAATATCAATGGTTTGAAATTTATTTTATGGTTGTTAATTCTGGTGCCTAACAAAGATATTCACAGGAGCTGGAAATTTTATCCATTAATTAGCCTTTTCCATGCAGATAAGTGTAGTTTTACCTGTTGAGAACTCAGTTGTCTATTTTGTAGAGAGCTGTCGATGTTGGTCTTATTGTAGAATCACACGTATTTTTGTTTTGTTATCCTGATTTTGGTCATGCAATTAACCAATGCTTTATATTTGTGAAGGTCTTACATGCAGGGGGTAAGTTTGGTGGGAAGAGTAGCGGGTACAGCGTGTCTGGTGGATTGCATGGTGTAGGTTTATCGGTTGTGAATGCTTTGTCAGAGGTGTGTTCTAATCGTTAGTACATTGTTTACTTTTACCCTCTGCTAAACTGAAAACTCCCTCTGTCAGAGTGGCTCTGTGCCTATTTTATTGGTTACGTAAAATATTTGTATAATAGTTAGATCCTGCACATTGGATCTTATAGGAAGGTTGTGCTAGGTTATTGCAAATCCTTTGTTTTGTGTGAAAGGTGATCTAATTTCCAAACCTGATATCATATGAGAGGATCCTGGAACGGTGCTGTGATATTTGGCAAGACATCAAGAACCTATTAGGATAATATGCATACAACTAATTAAGGAGCTCCCACTATTCTTAGGCATTGGAGGTTATTGTTCGCAGAGATGGGATGGAGTTTCAGCAGAAGTATTCTCGTGGAAAGCCCATAACAACACTTACATGTCATGTCCTTCCACCAGATTCTAGGGGGACTGAAGGGACATGCATCAGGTTTTGGCCTGACAAAGAAGGTTTCACCTGGTTTCCGTACTTATCTATTTTACCCTTCCAAAGATTGGATTGATGACCAACTAATCTTTTCTGCAACAAACTGATTTCAGTATTCACAACTGCAATTCAGTTCGACCATAACACTATTGCTGGACGAATTAGGGAGCTTGCTTTTTTAAATCCAAAGGTATGCTTTTATCACTTAAAATGTCAATATTTGATTTGTTTCATATTCATGGAGCATACAAACCTGCTCGTTTCTTATTTAGTAGAAGCTAATGTTGTACTGTTCTTTTGTCATAATCAAGTGGTCCGTTTAAATGAATGCAGGTTACAATCTCTCTAAAAAAGGAAGATGATGATCCAGAAAGGGACTTGTATAGTGAATACTTTTATGCTGGAGGATTAACTGAATATGTTAGCTGGCTAAATACTGATAAGGTGAGGGTTGTACTGTTAAGTGTGAATCCCTTATTATAGTTGTATAAAGTTCCTCAAATATGCCTATCGGTGATTCTCTAATTAAAATTGTGGCAAGTCAGAGTGGAAAGTTTTTTATTATTCTGTAGGGCTCTATTTAGCATGAGTATGAGACCTGTGTCGACTCAATCTCTATTAAGTTATCTCAAATGTAGTTAGGTCTCTGATATTATAGGCCATCCTTATTACTATCTATCATCCTGAAAAGATTAATTGCCAGCTGTTTTATTCAGAAACCGCTTCATGATGTACTCGGTTTCCGGAAAGAGATAAATGGCACCACCGTTGACGTTGCACTTCAGTGGTATGTTACTTTTCCTTCTGTATGCGTTTCTAATAATATACTCTGCTTGTTTGATGAACATATAGAATCTGGTTACGTTGACCATAAAAAACCACATAGTTGTACATTTAGGCTGACTGATTTTATGGTTTACTCTACTTGTAAAGTGGATGCGGAGTTGATGAGTGTATATTTGCAGTTTTTTTGGACGAGAATGTGTTTATCATGGTAGCTACGCAAAATTTATATGATCAAAAGATATAGTCTCATTATTGTACCAGGTGCTCAGATGCCTATTCGGACACGATGCTTGGCTACGCGAATAGTATACGCACCATTGATGGTGGGACACACATAGAAGGTGTGAAGGCTTCATTAACACGAACTTTAAATAGCCTTGCAAAAAAGTCGAAGGTTGTCAAGGTATGATACCAGTAACCACCTGCGTTTTTTCCAACTCTTTATATTTCCACTCTTAAAGGTTCAGAGCCTTTTTTCCCCTCTTTCCCTGCTTTTCCATGCAAACTGCACATGCTAATTGGGGTTAGTTGGTCATTATTATGGTTGAAAAATTCTAATGTAGGTCAAGGATTATACTATCCTCTCCATGGACTGAGACTGAATTTAAAAACTCGGACATCTACAATTAATAGGCATGCTTTATGACAATGAACAATGTATTTATCTATGATGGAACTGTGAAACATGCCAGTTATAGAGGTTACTTTTGCATTCATTTAAGCATTTATCTTGACCAGTCTTAGGTAAGCATTTCTGAAAAGGTTACTAACTAATGGTGTGATTTATTGTCGTTGGTTATGATTTCAGGAGAAAGATATTAGCTTAAGTGGGGAACATGTTAGGGAGGGATTGACCTGCATTGTCTCAGTCAAGGTTCCTAATCCTGAGTTTGAAGGTCAAACAAAGGTACTCATAGCATAAGGATCTATGGTCAGCAGGCCTTAACTTTTTATTTTATTCTGTTACTCGTATTAATATTTCTGTGCCCCCTATCGTTCCAAAGACAAGACTAGGAAATCCAGAGGTGAGAAAAATTGTTGACCAATCAGTCCAGGAGTACCTCACAGAGTACTTGGAATTGCATCCGGATGTACTTGAAAGCATTATTTCGAAGTCCTTGAATGCGTACAAGGTACACCATTGATTTACCTTCTCATACTTTCACATCTTCATCTACACATGCACTAGAACACACAAATGTGTTTTATCTCTTGAGAATCATTTTTATAAATTGAGCTTATTCTCTGATGGAGTATGTGTCTCCTCTCTTCTCCTCCGCCTATTACAGCGGTTAATAACTAATTTCAACCAAGTGACTATGAATTTTCCCTTTTGACTCTTTTTTTAGGCTGCTCTGGCTGCCAAGAGAGCTAGGGAGTTGGTCAGATCAAAAAGCGTTTTGAAGTCATCCTCACTTCCTGGAAAACTGGCAGATTGCTCATCTACAGATCCTGCAGAATCTGGTATGCATTAGCCAAAATGAAAGTGCCTTTTCTTAAGAAATCAGAACATGAGTTCAATCTGATACATATAAGTAAGGACTATATGACAGTACAAGCGTATAAGTTGGAAAAGATCTTAGACCCAAAAAAAAAAGTTGGTGGGAGGAAATAAGAGGCTATCGTTATATACAAGTTAATAGCATTTAACACTTGTAGCTGTGAAAGCTAGTCGATTCATTGACATCTAATTCTATGTTACCAGAGATTTTCATAGTCGAAGGAGATTCTGCTGGTGGCAGCGCAAAACAGGGTCGTGACAGGCGTTTCCAGGTAACAAATCATTGTGCTCAATGTGTTACTAAACAAGATCGGGAAGGGAGTAGAAAGGGATTTTGTTTTCCTTACCTAGTTGGTATCCTGCAAAAAATATTCATTCTGCAAGGTTATCCTGGCTGAGGCTTGAAATAGTGAATTTCCTTTCCATGTCTATATTGCAGCTTCCAGTGGTAAATACCTGAAAATTTTCATGCTAATAAACTTCTGGTTGGCTTCTTTTTAGTATGAAATATTAAGAGTCTAACCATCCTTTACCCTCAAAAAGACCATTGACTGGAAATATGAGTAGTATCAATATTCTTTGGTCTCGATAAGATAAGAGCAAGGGTGCAAACTGCAAACCAAACTTAGATGAAGAAGGCTGATTCGGGATAGTGTGTCGTGTGAAAGTTTGGAGAATCACTCGCAGGTCGATGTAGGCGTTGTGCCATTAACTTTTTGATGGAAGTGGAACAGTGGGTTCTGCTTCTATTTTGTTAGTGCTTAACACAGTATTTCGGATCTATGCAGGCGATCCTTCCTTTAAGAGGTAAAATTTTGAATATTGAGAGAAAGGATGAAGCAGCCATGTATAAGAACGAAGAAATTCAAAATCTAATTCTTGGCCTTGGTCTTGGAGTTAAGGTGAGATATCCCTTTTTAATATCTTCTTATTTGTTGATATTTTTGGTAAACTCAGTGTGACATATAATCTATTTCAGGGAGAAGATTTTAACAAGGAGAATTTGCGGTACCATAAAATTATCATATTAACAGATGCAGATGTTGATGGTGCACATATCCGGACACTTCTGTTGACATTTTTCTTCAGATATCAGGTATTAGTTTTAGTTGGATAAAACACTAGTTAAAATAGCCTATAGATTACCTGTGGACTTATGTGAAATTAATGAAATTTCTTTTCTACAGAGAGCTTTGTTTGATGCGGGCTGCATATACGTTGGTGTTCCACCTCTTTTCAAGGTAAGTTCTTAGCATTTATGATCTTCTGCAGTTATCGTGCTTCAGATTTACGGGAAGTTTTTTCTAAAGCTAGTTTCTCTTTGAAAAATGACCAGGTTGAGAGAGGAAAACAGGCGCAGTATTGCTACGATGATGCAGCTCTTAAAAAAATCATTGCTTCGTTCCCTGGAAATGCATCCTACAACATTCAAAGATTCAAAGGTAATGCCAGAGAGAAACTCACATCATGGAATGTGTTCTAAGGCACTTTAAAGTGCATGTCTTGTGTCCAAGGATAAATAACTATGAAGAGTTAATCTATAGTAGTTGTTCTGGGATAGCTATTAAGATACTCCGAGTATGTGCATACATAATAAATCTAGATTTGCCTCAACAATTGATTAGCAGTTGGCTCCCATTTTCTGGATCTGCAGGTTTGGGTGAGATGATGCCTGTGCAGCTATGGGAAACAACAATGAATCCAGACACAAGAATATTGAAGCAACTAGTTGTTGAAGACGTAGCAGAAACGAATATGGTCTTCTCATCTCTTATGGGTGCTCGGGTAAGCCAAATGAATTGCCAGACTCAGAATCATAAAGAGAGACCATAAACTGGTAAAACTCAGTGCTGTAATGTTGTGCTTTGTGTTTTTGTTTCAGGTCGATGTGCGGAAGGAACTCATCAAAAGCGCTGCGAGTAGGATGAACCTGGAGAATCTCGACATTTAACAACAACAGGATTAAAATTGCTTCAGCTATACATTACCTACAAACAACAAAGAGACCACTTTGGTAAAGTGCATAGGGAGCTTAAGAGACTTCATATTGTCTTTTAAGATTATGAATCAGATATGCTCATTAGGCCAACAGGTCTTTGTTCTTCCTCTGGCCTTTGGGTAATAGGATAAATACAAAACTCACTGTTATACAAAGCACTTGGAACTGTATTTTCTTGAGACTAGGGAAATTTGCATATGGCTTCAATTTGGCATTTGCTGAATCTCATGCATGGCCATTGGCCACCAAAAGATATTTGATCAAAAATAAAATTTCTAAAATTCTTATTTTTTTACTTCATATTTGTAGAGTCTGAGAGTATTAATACTAGTTTCATTTTGTTTTCTGACGTATAATATTTATTTCTCGTAAAATTTCATTTCTGCATCACATACCATTTTCTTGTAAAATAAATCAAACTTTTCACATGGTAAATTTTATTGTCTATTTATTACAAATATGTATGTGTGGTTGTGAAATTCTGTCATCAAAATCAACTTTTATGCTTTTTTTTAAGGAGTAGAAACCGTTTATAGCCTAAAATGTCTAAGTTTATCTTTTGAATTAAATACTCGCCAGCTGTTTTAATAAAATCTATGAAAATCAAATAAAACTCTCGTTAATCTAACTAGTCTTCATAATTAGTTTTGTACACTTCGTAAAACACTAAAATCCATTGAGTAACTCTACTTCATAGAAAAATAACTCCATTATCAAATCCTCATATTCAAAAAAACCAGTCTCTAGAAATCTCTTAACCTATTCAAAATCAATATCTCAATGGATGCGAAGAAGTTAAAACTAAAGATTACAAGAAAGTTAAGAAGGTAACACCACCAGTATACCACTATCGTTTTTTATTTTTCCTGTGATTGTGCGATATATATATATATTCTCTGAAATGAAAAATTTATAGCTTTTGTTGATATTTGAGGATTTTTTTTCATTTGATTGATTTCTGAATAGTGTATTTTTGATCGCAGATGTTGAATCGATAATAATTTATTTTACGATTTGGTTTACAACCAAATTTTTAGGTGGTTTGGTTCATGAACATGATGGATTTTTTCTTAAAGAAAATTATTCGAGACATCTAAGAAACTTGGAAAAAATAGGATTAACATGCGCTATGATTCTTAGCAACACACAATTTTTTTTTTAAAAGGTTTTTAAAATGAGAGTTTGAAACAGTGTTATGAATGCATATAACAACCACTACTAGTAGGAGTTGAATAATGAATTCACTAAATAAAATTTAAAAATTGTATCTTCTACAAGAATTGTAATTTGTAACGGTTGGAGTAATACTTTTCTATTTAATTTGGAAATAGACACATAATATATATTAAAAGAAACAAATCTGCATTGTCCATGAGACCATGACTCATGAGCTCCACGTGGGATAATGAGTCCCATCCATAACACACTATCCTCCAAATTACCAACATTTAAAATTCAATTCAATTCAATTCAATTATTCCAACCAATCCCATCGCTTGCTTTTCACTTCCACCCTCCATCTTTCTTTGTAATTTTATCTTTGAGAATCTTCAGAAAAAGAAAGAAAAAAAGGTTGCTTTTTGTGTGTGAGTGAAATTCACAGAACCAGCTTCTTCTTCTCCAATTCCTCCAGGTTAACTCTATTTATCTCGCTTTGCTCTTCGATTTCTTACCTTTTGTTTTGCTCTAGTCGTTTCTCCCCAAATAATAAGATCTGGGTTTCCTAAATCATAGTAAATTATCATCAACGAACTGGTCAAAATAGTTGACTACTTGAAGGGTTTAACTTTTAGCTCATATGGAGAAACGATGAAAGATTCGATTTTTTCTTAGATATAAGTTTCAACTTTTCAAACCCTTTATACAAAAAAAAAGATTCAACTTTTCAGATCCTTTGGATAAGTCTGCTTGAGTTATCTACTTCTTAGTATTGAACAAAGTTGAGAATCTCTGATTGTGTTTCAGAATCATGCCTGAGAAGAATATTGTTGAGGACGTCATCGGTGATTTGGTGGATAACTTCACGGAGTCAGTTCAGAAGAACAAACACGCTTCTTTCTTCGAACAAGAAGATACCGTCACTTCTCGTTTAAACGGTTTGTTTGGTCGCCAGAAGCCAATTCATCATGTCTTAGGCGGTGGCAAATGTAAGATTTCAATATTACAACACACACAAATGTGAAATTTTTGGTTTGTTCTTATTTAGTCTTGTAATTGATTTCTTCAGCTGCTGATGTGTTGTTATGGAGGAACAAGAAGATCTCTGCTAGTGTTCTGATGGGTGCTACTGCAATTTGGGTGCTTTTCGAATGGATCAATTTCCATTTTCTGTCTCTTGTTTGTTACGCCCTCTTGCTTGGTATGATTGCACAATTCATTTGGTGTAATGCCTCAGGGTTTCTTAACCGGTAATTTTGGCATTTTTAGGTTCTTGTTGTTACAATCTTGGTTCCTTATGATTTGCTTATCTAACACAATTCCTCTTTCTTTATAAATGTACAAAACAGCTCACAGTCTAAAGTGCCTCGCCTTGTGCTTCCAAAGGACTTCTTTGCAGATGTTGGTGTGACTATTGGAAAAGAGGTTAACCGTGGTTTGTTGTTTCTTCAGGACTTGGCTTGTAAAGGGAATTTGAAACAGTTCCTCATGGTTCGTAGCTCTATCTTTTTTTTAGCTTCAGTTTCATTTTCTGCATTTTCATAAGAAAAGGAGAATCATTCAAACATCATTTTCAGGCTGTATTTGGACTATGGGTAGCTGCAATAGTTGGGAGCTGTTGCAATTTCCTAACTGTTTTGTATATTGGTGAGTTGTTTCTTCTTATAAGCGTCTCCTCTTATAGATTGGAAACTGAGTTTATAAGAGTTTTTAAGGGATGAATTTTTGTCTGTCTGGTGAAAGGTTTTGTTGGAGCACACACAATGCCGGTTCTGTATGAGAGATATGAAGACGAAGTAGATGGTTTTATGGATTCTCTGATCATGAAGTTTCATAGCCATTACAAGAAGATTGATTCTGGTTTCCTTAGTAGAATCCCAAGTGGAAAGTTTGGGTTAAAGAAGCGTGACTAAACCAACTTCTTTTCTTTCTTTCCTTCTTGTTAAACCAATGGATTATGGTTTGCTTAAATTAATGTTTTTGAGAATATTCATGTAGATTTGTGTATTGAATGGAAAATTTTCAGAATCTGTTAAGAAAAATTAGTCAATATCAATCTTAGGAAACAAAATTGTAAATTGGTTAATCTTTTGATCTATTTCTATACCTAGTAGTAATAGAATATTTCATTAAGATATCCAATTTTGGAATATACGGATTTGCAAGACTACAAAATATTTTAGATTCTTATCCATAAATATACTTCTTTTTTTTTGGGGATAAAATACAGTAAATATATTTTCTATTATTTAACTTATCAATTAATATATAAAAGATATCATTAAAAATGAAAAAAAAGATTCACGTGAATCTCGTGGTAGATGGGGGATTTTACTACCGTAACTATACCTAAAACGTAAATAAAAACAAATTCTCTAATATACTCTCCGTATCAATATTGACCAAAAAAAAGTTGACTGCCAACAAGAAGATCAGATAACTCTGTATGGGATCCACCATTGTCACACATTAAACACGTGTCAGCTTCCTGAGCTCCTAAGCCGGAATGTTAAATTTAAATATATAAATATAGAAGTAAATCAAGAAAAATGGAAATGGAAGAATTAAAAAGAGTAAAGAAATTGATCCACGATCAACAAAGTGAGGTTAGGTTCCTTCTCCGCTGTCTCTCGAATCTTGTCTGATTACCCGACCGAGGTGCTTCTTAATTTTTCCCTAATCGATTCTGTTTTCTTCATCGTTTTGATGTTATGCTTATTGCGTTTGTTGATTTGATCCGGTTGTATTTGAAGACGAAATCGATTCAAGGATTCTGAATTTGTTTCGCCTCCTATTTGTGAATCCTTGTTTGGCTGATTTGTTTTTAAATCTCTGTTTTTTTTTGGGTTTCTGGTTTTGAAACCTAGAGAATCAAATTTGTTTAACTGTTGTTGTTTTCGATTAAGAAAGTTTTGATTTTGATCTCATGTGTGGGGGAAATTAGCTTGTTACTCTAATTATTGAGGATAGTAGAAAATAAGGTATCAGTTTCTGTGAGCTCTAGCCTCTTAAGTACATATATTCTAAATACTGCATCTTTCTGACAGGAATAAGGTCTGTTTTACAAAATTCTCAGAGATGTCAAGTGGAACTGTTAGAAGGGTTTCACGTCAAGATATACAACTGGTAATTTTTACTTTTAGGGTGTTAAGTTATTTGCAGTTGTGAACGGAAATCTCAGTTGTTATCCCGTTTCAGGTTCAAAACCTTATAGAAAGATGCCTCCAACTTTACATGAATCAGAAAGAAGTTGTGGAAACTTTACTGGAGCAGGCTAAAATCGAGCCTGGCTTCACAGAACTAGGTAGCCATTATTAACTACTCTGTTTTTTTCCCAAAGAAATTAGCTTATAGTTGTGTAACCCTTGTTCAATTGATGGTTGCTCTCTCTGGATACAATACTTTGGTTAAAAGGTATTAAAGTTCAGGATATCCATAGCCAAAATCATGTATAAATGATTCTATTGTTGCTTAAAACTGAAAATTTTATGTATAGTTTGGGATCAAGTTTCACCTAGTAGATCATGACATATGATAGAATGTATTGTAATGAGTGTTGATGATAAAGATGGGAATTATCACCATCTACTGCAGGGTTTACCAAAGATTAATGCTAGTATGTTTTACTTTTTGGTTTACAGTTTGGCAGAAGCTTGAAGAAGAGAACCGAGAATTTTTCAAGGCTTACTATCTGAGGCTCATGGTGAAACACCAGATCATGGAATTCAACAAGTTGCTTGAGCAGCAGGTTCACCACATGAGTCAGATGCATCCTACTGGGGTTGTTTCTTCCGTCCAAAATACTAATGGTTCTCATCTTCAATCAAGTAAGATTCTCTATCTTTGTAATCTAGGTGCTAAGATTCTGTTGGTTAGATGCTAAGAATCTGTTGATCAAAAATGTTCTCTGGCTTCCATTTTCTTAGTTATTTTCATGGTTTCCCTTTCCCTTTCCCTTTTATTTCTTTGTAGACCCGATGAATAGTTTTTCTTTTTCTCTTCATTGTGATTGATTATGATGTTCTTCTACTAGTTGGAAACTTATGAGTTTTAGATAGCTAATCTATGTAACTGACACCAATTTTTCCTTTACCAGTGAACCAGAAACAATTATGCTATGCATCTGAACACACTGATCAATCTTTGAAGTCTGAAAGTGCACATCATCATCCCATGGTGTCTGGTCTGTCTAATCCATACCTCAATGGCTCTTCAACACTCAATACAAATGTGCCTTCTTCTGTAAACATATCAACTCATGCTAGGAGAGTTGATGCTTCTCCAAATATGCTCTCATCGCAGACCACAACAAACATGTCTATGATGCAAGGCATGAATGGAGGAATGATCAAGTCTGAGATTGCCTTTACAAACCCTGCTTCATACCTGTATGGCAGTGAACGTAACGCCCTTGATGGACATTCCAGTGTTGGAGATACCTCGATTCCTTCTTTCAATAACGATTCCAACAACCAACCACTCAGTGATCCGCTTCTTGATACAGAACCTTCTACTTTTGGGTTCTTAGGACAAATTCCTCGGAACTTCAGCCTCTCTGATCTGACAGCTGATTTTTCCCAGAGCTCAGGTCTTTCTCTCTGGCTCATATACTTTTAGCATACATATAGAACCAAGTAGTTATTGGTGGTTTGCTCTAGTACAAGAGCCAACGAAACAGCTAATATGATTCATTGTTTGTAACCATAAGCTTTTTTTGTTGATTTCAGAGATTCTGGAGACCTATGGTGGATCACCCTTCCTTGTGCCTAATGCTGAAAGTTTTGTGGACTCCCGCGAAAGGGGAGAATATCAAGGTGAGAGAGAAGGAAAGAATGAAGATAGTTAGTTTCTGCTATATCTTTCTTATTTCTTGTATTGAGGTAAGTGATAATGATCACTGTTTGTTTTTTGCAGAAGACAACAAGAGATTGGAGACCATATCTGAAGGTTTCAGTTACGATAATCTCGGGACCAGCGAGTAGTAGTATAGGTAACAGGTAAGAACAATGCTCCTTTTCATTTACCTCAATCTGAAGTTGTGTTTTTGAATGTGCAGGTCTAACATAATCATCAACATTTTTGGTTTCTGAAAACTATGCAGGTTTTGCTTCATCATTATATCATAACGTAGGACACGTTTGTGTACAAAAGATTCAGCTTTTGGTGTTATCTTTGTCAAAGACTATTGGGGTGGGGTGTGTATAAAACAAAGGGATTTTTATTAACATTATTATTACTTTAGCTTGAAGTTAGTTATAAGATTAAGAAGAACATGTAATTTTCAGTGTGTGATTTTGTCTCTTTTTTTTCTTTGTGTTTTAGTTTGTTACTTGTTTACAATTGTCTATTTTACTGTAATGTTTTTGATATTGTTGAAAGCTAAAATTTTAAGAGTCTTTTGAACTCTGCAAAATAACGATTTTGTATTGGAATCCAAATTCATTTATATTACAAATTCGAAAACAAACTCAAATTCAATGGATGTGAATAAAGTTAAACACGTCAGAAACACAACCCGCGTTAAAGTAGTGGTAACGAGGTAGTGACTAATGACCAAAACACAGACTAATAACAGATCTTTCAAAATTTGGTAAATGAGTTCGTGACTAATGGCTAAATTCACAAATGAGGTAGTAATGGATTTTAGCACATAATGGGCGGACCCCACTAAAGGTTTCAAACCACAAACACTTCTCTTTCTCTCTCTTTCACTCTGGGAAGAAGATAATAGTCTCCATCTCCATGAAGCTACTGCTTCTGGGTAAGTCTTTGTGGTCTTCCTTCATCTTCTCTCGAGGGATTTAGAACCCGAATTCGAATTATCTGAAAGATAGGTCTTCTTTTTATCTCTCTCTCTCTTTGTAATTATAGTTTGTTCGATTTTTGGGGTAATTCGATGGATACTCTGTTGAAAACACCCAACAAGCTTGGATTTTTCATCCCTCAGTTTCATGGGTTTGAGAGATTTAGCAGTAATAATCCAAACCCTTCAAGGGTTAGGCTTGGTGTGAAGAAAAGAGCAATCAAAATTGGCTCTAGTGTTGCTAGTAGTAGTGCTGCTCTTTTGGATCTTGTTCCTGAAACTAAGAAGGAGAATCTTGACTTTGAGCTTCCCTTATACGATACTTCCATGAGTCGAGTTGTTGATTTGGCTATCGTTGGTGGTGGTCCTGCTGGTTTAGCTGTGGCTCAGCAGGTTTCTGAAGCTGGACTCTCCGTTTGTTCCATTGATCCTTCTCCAAAGCTCATATGGCCTAACAACTATGGCGTTTGGGTTGATGAGTTTGAAGCTATGGACTTGCTTGATTGCCTTGACACTACTTGGTCTGGTGCTGTTGTCTATATCGATGAAGGTGTCAAGAAGGATTTAAGCCGGCCTTACGGGAGAGTTAACCGGAAACAGCTCAAATCCAAAATGCTTCAGAAATGTATAGCCAACGGTGTTAAGTTTCATCAGTCTAAAGTTACCAACGTTGTTCACGAAGAGGCAAACTCAACTGTGGTTTGCAGCGACGGTGTAAAGATTCAGGCTTCGGTGGTTCTTGATGCCACTGGGTTTTCCAGATGCTTGGTTCAGTATGACAAACCGTACAACCCTGGTTACCAAGTGGCTTACGGGATTATAGCTGAAGTTGATGGTCACCCATTCGATGTAGACAAAATGGTGTTCATGGATTGGAGAGATAAGCATCTGGACTCATACCCCGAGCTTAAAGAGAGGAACAGCAAGATCCCTACGTTCTTGTACGCCATGCCGTTTTCTTCCAACCGAATATTTCTCGAAGAAACATCTCTTGTTGCTAGACCTGGTTTGCGAATGGAAGACATCCAAGAGAGAATGGTTGCTAGGCTGAAACATTTGGGGATCAATGTGAAGCGGATTGAGGAAGACGAGCGTTGTGTGATCCCCATGGGCGGTCCTTTACCAGTCTTACCTCAACGGGTTGTCGGGATTGGTGGGACAGCAGGAATGGTTCATCCTTCAACCGGTTACATGGTAGCTAGGACTCTCGCAGCTGCACCAATAGTTGCAAACGCCATTGTGAGATACCTTGGTTCAACGAGTAGTAACAGCCTGAGAGGCGATCAACTCTCTGCTGAGGTATGGAGAGACTTGTGGCCTATTGAACGACGTAGACAGAGGGAGTTCTTCTGTTTCGGTATGGATATTCTGCTGAAACTCGACTTAGAAGCTACTAGAAGGTTCTTTGATGCATTTTTTGATCTGCAACCTCATTACTGGCATGGCTTCTTGTCATCCAGGCTGTTTCTCCCGGATTTGATATTCTTCGGGTTGTCGCTCTTCTCTCACGCTTCCAATACCTCAAGATTGGAGATCATGACAAAGGGAACTGTTCCTCTTGCTAAGATGATCAACAATTTGGTACAAGATAGGGACTAAGGACCAGAACTTAGACATATATCTGCAACTGCAGGCTCTTTGATGATTGTGTATAAACCGCAGATCATAACCTGAATTCTTGTGAAATCAAATTGTTACCAGTTTTTCTTCATTAAAGTTAAAATACTTTGTGATGCATTGTGTTTTTACCAACTCTTGTGAAATTCAAAAATTGAGGCAAAGTGTAATAAGATAAGAGTGGATATAGAACTAGAAAACAAAAGAAAATATGTCAAACTCCTCCTTTTCCGGTCACTGGTTTGGTGCTTTTCCGAATCTTATATTTCATCTTCTTCAAAAGGGTCTCTTTCCGGAAAATCACCAACCTGCAAGCCAAAATTAAGTTCATGAGTAGCAGAAAGTGGTTTACAGATTCAGTCTATCCAACCAATCACTTTACTACGGTTAACTGAGAATTCCACAAAGTAGAACTCACCCAAAAGTTAGCTAACAGTGACAATACCTTTACCCTTATGCCTATGAATATAAGGTATCAGCTAGTCCTACATCTAACCAATGTGGGACTCCAGACTCCTAATTTTAACATCTTGGAAAGGTAAAACCAGCATTGACATCTTTCTAACATACAGCAAACTCTACTATGATATCTAAGAACGACTAACCAACCAGTAGTTTGGTTCTATGAAGTGTAATAGGTCATTTCACAGGCAGAGGGGAAAGAATTAGGCAACTGTGATGCTAAGACCATAAAGAAAAAGAAGAAGTTAAAATTGTGCTAGGTACCTTTACTTTGTCTGGCCTGACAATACCACCATGAAGCAGAGGGCATTCAAAGAATCTTGTTCCTTTTACCCTGCAAATGTAAGCCAGTATTATAGAAGTGGGATCTGACAAACGAGTTTAGACATATTGTACTTATGATATGAAAATCATAATGTTGAGCAAAAGCGTATATAAGATTAAGACGCTTTAAGAGGTTCTAGTAGTACAAAACATGAGCGTTCCAGAAGCAAGAAAATACTTCTACTATAAATTGTGAAAATTTCACGTACATGCCATCATGTTTTCCAAGGGGTTCATCATACTGAATTCCAACCCAATAGCCAGGACCCAACGACTCTGCTCGTCCAACATATTTGACCGTTCCTCTTTTCTCCCCGGGCTCAACTTGGCATCTATCTCCCACCTTCATATTTAACAGCAAAAGAAAAATAAATTAGAAGCAGAATACATAAGAGGTCAGATCTCACAAAATAACATGACACTGGCTGACTAGCTATTCAGTTTAAAGTAAAATGTCCAAAATGAAAGTAAGGGAGAAGTCTCTATATCCAAAAAGAGTCTGACTGACCTTTATATCTGAACAGAGATCTTCCATGTAGTTCTCCTTCGTCTGTTGAAAGGAGAATTATAAAAACTTTTCTATCTTGAATGAATAAATCTAATCTCAAATATTTGCCAGTGACTATGCTAATATGGCTTATATTGATACATATTTATTTGATCATACCTTAGCCTCAGAAGCAGCCGGGTTTTGAGACACTCTTTTTTCTTTGAATTTCCTAAAACTGTCTGGAATTTGAACACAAGAACACATCATCAGAGGTAGTATTCACTTTGATAGTCTCTTTTGAACACTGATTCTAAGTAGTAGATAATTTACCAGTTCGTTTAGCATAATCATCTTCTGAGATGGTATACTTCTCAACCAATGACGTATCTTCAAGCCAGCCTCCAGTTGTGACCGATGAGGGGTCAAGATCTATGATGTGTAACCGAAACCTTTGAAAAGCAGCAGAAAAAAACAATCAGATAAACTGATAAAACCAGAAGCCATCTCATTTGATTGGATGCATCTATCAAGATTACTGTGAACAGAAGTCCATTGAGTCAAATTGGCTCCAAGTTATCTAAATCAGCAAACTTTGCAATCTATAACGAACTGGAACAGAGACAGAAGTTACCCATCAAAAGGGGAGAAGAATCCAAGAGGTCTTGAATCATCACTGAGAACTGCAACCTTTGAGCCAGTGTCATCATATAGCTCTAAAGCCATGGCATTAACAGATGTGCCACATTTTTTCCATAGCTTTTCTTTCACAGCTTCTACACTCATCTTCAGTTCAAAATCCAAAAGATATTTTCTTTTAGAGATATCAATACATATAAAAAAAGAGTTGAAATCAGTAGTGATGTTTAGTGTCATAGACGAGTACTCACTTGCGGAGAGAAACGAGCATCCGCAGAGAAGCTCTTAAGGTTGGAATGAGTAATGTGTAGATGTACAGAGTCATCTGATTCCATCTGTAAACGAGAAGTCGCCATTTTTTCACCTCTAGACCTGAAAAAAAACTCTGTTCAGTCACTTATCCCAATGAAATCCGGAATCGAATTCGATTTTCTCGCCGTCACATCAAAAAAGTTTACCTTCTTTTCTGATTTAGAGAAAGGAGTTCGATTTCTCGGAAATCGAATCGAATTGAATCTCGCCGGATCGGAGAATATATATCCCTCCTTAAACGCTGCTGAGAATGCAGCTGAGACCACTAGAGAAACGACCGAAACGGCGACGTTTGGTTTTCAAAAGCTGATTAGACTCGTTTAGATTTAGCCACGTGGTCAGTCTCACGTAATCTCTGTGTACTCTCCCGCACGTTAGTATAGCCTTTGCTTCCTAGCCAAAACAGTAGAGAGGAGCAGGAGAAAAGATCCGTGAGAGGGAGGGAAATTGCGGCGATGGCGGAAGAGTTCTCGGTGGTAGTCTTAGCTTCTGATCTAGGAATTGACGCTCGACCGTTCTTAACGAGAAGCGATGAGGTTGATGAACAAGAGAACTGGCATGATTGTCACCAATACCTCGGAGATGAAGATTTATCCGATCTCGATCTTCTCCAGTTCTTCACGATCCAGGGCTTGGATAAGTCTGGTAACCGGATTTTCCGCATCGTCGGAAAGTATTTTCCTGGTAATCACACTGTTACTAGTCGCCTATTTACATTGTTTATAAATGGGTCTTAAAATATTGTGATCAAAAGTTTCTAACTTGATTATAAGGACATGCGTGAATAGTTTCTTATCTTTCCGAATTCATACAGATGATTTAAACTTTCGATTTTCCGATTTCTGGCTGTGAACGTATTCTGAGAAACATGTTAATAACATGATGTTATATGATCCATTTATTGTCACAATGTTGTGTCCACTTCAGTCTCTTATTGGTCTTCTTTGTTTCCTCCTTTCCTATGAAGTTTTGATTTTGATTCATTTTTTCTAATTGAATTTTTTTGTGTGTATAAAACGCAGCTCGTGTTGTGAGTGCAGAGCGGTTGAAGAAGTATATATTTCAGAAGATAAGCAACGAATGTCCTGAAGGACCGTTCTGCTTGGTTTACATGCATAGCACAGTGCAAAAAGATGATAACTCACCGGGCATTACCATCTTAAGATGGATTTACGAGGACCTTCCTTCAGATATCAAAGACAGGCTTCAAGCTGTTTACTTCATCCATCCTGGTCTTCGTTCAAGACTCGTCATTGCTACTCTCGGCCGTCTTCTTCTAAGTGGAGGGTAAGCATTCTTGAGCTTCAGGGTTTCTTAAGTAGCTTGAAATAGTTGCAAAAGCTAAACTTTGTGAATTAATAACTGTGGCTAAATTTATTTTTTTGGTTGTCAAACAATCTCTTGTAACATTGCAGACTGTACTGGAAGATTAAGTATGTGAGCCGGTTGCAGTATCTTTGGGACGAAATAAAGAAAGGCGAGGTGGAAATTCCTGACTTTGTGAACAACCATGACAATGTGCTCGAGCATAGACCATTAACGGACTATGGAATCGAACCAGATCCTTTCCACCTAGCGGAGGTTCAATCTTCATCGTTCACGCTCAACCGATACGAGAACAGATGGGTCGCTTAGTACATTTTCCTCTGTTAAGCCAAGAACCTCCACGTTTATGTGTTGTATAGAAGTAGTAGTCTAATGTCCTCAAAACACTCCTGTTTCAATCTGGTTTTGATTGATTTTGTACCGAGCCAAGTACCGTATCAGATATTTGTAATTATTCGGGTTGATCAGTTAAGAAATATGGAAAATATTTAGCTTTTGCTGCAGAACATGTACAGAGACTTTCTAAAATCAACTAACGAACAAAAGTGGCTTGGCAGCTTTCACCTTCTTTCTTCTAGAGACAAGAGAGTACAAACAGACTGTTTTGCTTCTATTTGGAACTATGAGCTAGTGTTTTCAGATGATTGCCCAAAACCTCTTTCTGCAAAACAAAACAGTTTCTTTCACCTTGTATTTGTTTTCAAGCTGATGAGTTTCCACTTCCCAGAGGAATTTAGGAGCCAAGTCTCTGATCCTTGAGATAATTGATTCCTCGTCCCTTATAATGACAAAGCCCTGCCAACCACAAAGCCGGTGTTAACGCTTCACCCGGTTATATATATATTACAAAGACTAGACCGAAATCAGATGATCTGATAGTGGCACCATTTTAGTAGCTGAAGACGTACCTGAGGACGAATTATGCGGTCCATCTCAAGTATGATATCCTCTAGCAAACAACCATAGTCGTGGCTTTGGTAGTGAGAGAATATGTGGTCCGAATGCAGCAAATCGTATGTGCGAGGATATGTTGAGAACGGCTCACACCTAAGACACATTTGTTCTTAGTTGATGTTGATGCTTGGAGACAAAACAAAAGAAGTGTTGAACATGCTTACCAATCATGGAAAGCACCATTTAAGCCCCGCTCAAAAATTCCAGACAAAGTATCATTCATGGTAGCAGGTACTATGTTCATTACCCAAACGGGATACAAACTCATAGCTGCAGCAAAACCACCAATGAATGAATTCATGTCCATCACATTCCGCACTTCAGTCTCATTTACATTCATTAACCGCCAGTAATGATTAACTTGTTCTCTCCAGAAGACTGTGTCTGATGTATATTCATCTTCACTAATGCCTGAAGAAAGTTTCGGTTAAGTGGTTTAACAGACTATAATGCCATCTCTACAATGAATTGTGGAAGAAGAAATGTACCTAGTTTTCTTAGAGTTACCGGATACACAGAAAGACGTTCAGCTAAAGAAGAAGGTCTCTTTTCCTTAAGTTCACTAATTTGCACACAATCTTTAAGAAGAACTTTCCATGATGGTTTCGAAACATCTTCCAAATCACATAAACTAATGAGCTTTAGCTCTGCATTTTTCCTAAGGCATACCTCATTATCTTCTTTAATCCATATCGCAGTCTGTACCTTGCGGGAAACGAGCTTCCAGCACATTGCAGTAGTTAGATTGACCAATTTATCCCAAATCATAGGGTACTCTTTATCCTTTCTATAAGCTGGTGGTGATGAATACACAAAGTATCCATTGGGTCTGAGAAGACGATGAACTTCTTTAAGTAAGATACCATCTGCAGAATCAAGTCCAACTATTATTATCATTACACATTCCTTATCGCAAGATGATATGGACACCAAATTGAACACAAGAAACATTACCATTAGCATGCCAATTAACACGACATCTAGAACAATGAACCATCTCAAAAGAGGCAGCAGGATATGGCAATTGTTTGGTGGCAACAGCAGATATCATAATTGCACCAACGCCTCTCTCTAATGCAAACTGAATCTGGTTTTCATGACTATCTTTAGGAGCAAAAGACATAGTCTGTATACCTAAAGGAAGAAGATAAGCCGCAAAGCTGGCAACTCCACAGCCAACATCAAGAAGTTGTACCACACCAGCTGAACGCAAGTCACCTGTTTCGTTAGTCATCATATTCCCCAACCTGAAGAGACACATACAAAATCCAGTCAAGAGATGTAAAAAATGATGACAAACTTAATTGGAGATACCTCTGGATGTATTCTGCAGCTCCATGCTTAAAATGAGTACCACCTCCAGGGAACCACCAAAACTGTCCTTGTTCATGAACCCAATTTTGACCACCTTTGACTTGAGAAAGATGTGTATGATTCACATTACTTCTCCACACATAGTCTCTACTGGTTGGCCATTTGATAGGTATCTTATAATCATTTGGTGGAGGTGCCAAGCAAAAGAGACGCTGGTCGAATGGTGGGCAATGACTCTCGAGATCTTCTCTTCTAGAGAGATTCAAGCTGGGAAGCAACTGTTGCACATAAGTGTGATTGTGACAAGGGATATATTCATTGAACTTCAATGGACACACATTCATCCCAGTTTCAGGTATGACTACTAGTGGTGATCTTCGGTAAGTCAGCTCGATTTTGTTAGCAAATTTGTAAAGAGCTGCAACAAAACAACCCCACATTGTTAAATTTTGTCACTTCTTTATAAACAATTATAAACACACAATAATTAGTCTAATTTAGCATTGATCAATTTAGGCTTCAGAGACCAAAAATTTAAGTGAGTGAGCAAAATTATGAACTATGTTCGTTGATGATATGAGTATAGAGTAAATACTGAAATGGATATGGATTGATTTAGCTATCGAAACCAACAAAATAAATCAAATCAGGCAAAATTCAACGAGAATCGAACCGCATGCAGAGAAAGTGTTATGAAGAATGAAGAACAGAGAGACTGAGATAAATTAAGGGACCAGATTGAGAAGAAGGTTGAGAGAGGTAAATGGGTTGGTTGTTTCCGAAGAGAGAGCCAGCGTAAAATGATCCAAGCGTCAGAACCAGAGCCACCATTATCGTCTGTCCCGATCTCGCTGCGCCAAATATATAACCTCTCATTGATTCTTCTTCCTCGTCTACTTCAAGTCTTCGTTGGGATTCGTTTATACTTTTACTTTTGAATTCAACAATCGATCGAGGAAGCAGAGACCTCAGCCTCTGAGAGTTGTCACTTGCCCCACTTAATACTAGACGCGTCAAAATTTGTTTTAGCTAAGAAATAGTATATGAGAATTCAAGTGTTTTTTTTCTTTTTTTTTATATATAAAAATTGTTTGTTTTTAGTTTTTACGTTATGTTGGACAAAAAACTTTCCCCCATATTTGATTCCATTTAAAGCTTACTGAAGTATGTGTGTTTGTTTCTGACGCCGAACACGTATGTATGTCTTTTTGTTCATTTCCGCTTTTTTTTTATTTTTTTCTCTCATAAATTCATAATGATAAATTTATAATTTTGTTCGGAAAATCACTTTTTTACCGAATCTATCTTTAGCCCGCAGAAATTTTTGGAACTGGCCCGAATTGATAGATTGCAGCACAACATTATGAGTTAACGATTCTATCGGATTTAAGTCTATTTTTTCAACTATTTCCTTTTGTTTTAATCCTAAATTAGACAATTATGAGGCAAATACTCTGAGGAAGTTTTTCTTTAATGAATGGAAGGTTTGACCAAAATTTAAAATCACAAATTGAAAAAAGAATATGTGTTGACAAGAATTTAAGGAATATTTTGAATTTTGACCAATTATATTGGTAATGTATTCAATTGAAATCAAACATAAAGACTTCGATCATATCAATTAAGCGATAATATCAATTAAGCCATGAATCACGTTTATAAATAGATAGCACACGACGTAAAGAAAGAAAAAATAGCACACCTGTGAAACCAAAAATCATCTCCAAGCAATATGGATTATCAAACAAACAAAATAGAGAAAATTTCAGCATTCTTCGCCATTCTCCTCCTTGTCTCGTCGTGTGAGTAATATATGTTTTATCTCGGTTGATCAAACTCTTTTAGTTTTTGATATGATCCCTCATAAATTAATATAAAGTACTTTATAACATTTTATACTATATATGAACAGGCATGGTAACAGTGAGTGTTGGGGATATATGTGAAACGGACCAAGATTGTATAGATATTGGAATTCCAAGATGTAAAAACGGAAAGATGCCAATTTGTTACAATGGCTATTGTAGCTGTTACGCTAAAAGGTTTCCTCCTAAAACGCCTCCTCCTCCTTTCACCACTCTTCCTTCTACTTCTTCATGACCCTCCAACTCTTATTTTATCTTAACCTTTTTATTACTTTGGTAATGAAAACAAAAACTATTACTCCTTCATGATCATTATCTTCTTCCCATGCAATCTTCCAAGTATTTTCTGTAATCAACAATAGCAATACGTGTACCCTTTAAGTATACATTATGGATAGCAATCTAGCTTTGAGTAACACAAGCAATAAAAAAACATACGGATCTGACAAATTGGACCGCTGTTTTTCTTTTCCAAATTTTTGGAACATATAAAAATAATCAAACTTCTGGTGCCTCACATGTTCTCAACTCTGTTAATTAAATGAGTTAAAAATACTACTCTCCAAAAACGACAATTAACTAAAAAGCTGCAAACTCTGTAAATTCTCAAATCTAATGCATCTTTAAAAAAAAAATGGATTAGATCTTTACAATTTAAACATAGATTCTCGAACTTTTCTTTACATATTCTGATCTTCAATTTTTTTTATTATAATCCCACTAGAATCTACAAATTACTTAAATTTATTTTGTGCACACAAAAAAAAAAAAAAAAGAGACTTAAATTCATTTTAAGCAGTGTAAAAATGAAGAGATGCAAGTGTAAAAGATCAGTTTCTGGCTCTCATCTTTCACTATTTATTCCTTAAAATTCTCAAGAAAACAAACGATTCTCATAACCCTAATTCTAAAATATGGGCAAAAAGAGATTCATCAAAACAAAAACAAAACAGAAAAGAGTAATAAAAAAAAACTGGAATAAATGAAGCGGGAGAGATCATCGAGGGAGATCCATCATTCGTGAGAACTCAGTGAAGCATACGAAACCATCGCCGTCCTCGTCAACATCTGCTATCATGCGCTTGCAATCATCTAACGTGCACATGTCATCTCCAATGGTCGAGAAAACTCGGAGTAGCTCCTCAGCTGAGATCAAACCGTCGTTATCCACATCGAAGAACTCAAAAGTCTCCTTCAGCTCCGTTGAATCGCGAGACGGATCCGAAGATACAACACGGTTCGCCAGCTTTTCAAGACGGATCGTACCATCGCCGTCGCAATCCACTTCTTTGAGCATGACGTTGATCTCTGCCTCCGTAGGTGGATTATGACTCAGCCGGATAAGTAGCGACTCTAGATCGTGTCTCGAGACGGCTCCGTCGTTGTCTCTGTCGATCAGCTTAAACGCCTGGAGGATCTCGACGTACGAGTAAGGAGACGGATCGCTGGAGACTTCCGGGAGAATGCTAGTGGGCGTGACGGAGCCACCGTCGCCGGCTACGGAGGGATTTTTACAGTTTGGGACGGAAGACGTCGAAGACGAAGCGGATCCAAAGGAAGAAGCAGAGGATTTAGAGACTGTGGATGGATGATCCTTAGATCTGATGAACAAACGTTTTGGATTTAGTTTGGCGAATTTCATGGTGAAAATATTTGATTGAGAAAATTAGTGAAGATGAAGGTGAGAAAGTGAAGGGTTTATAAATGGGAGTGAAGTGATTACTGATTAGTTACCATTGGCAATTTCCTCGAAGTTTCCTACTTGACTTTATCGTGTTTCACAGTTATTTTTAATATTATTTAATGTAACTGTACTTAGATTAACTGAAAAGCATAATTAAAAGGCCACTGACTTTGAATACGTGCGACATTTTTTTTTTTTTTTCCTTTTCTTGTTGTCTTTAGCTGCGTGTTTGAAGGATTTTCTGGATAAAAATCCCATAGTTACTAAAATTTTTTTTGGACGTAATTATACTTTAACCAATAGCTAAACTTCCAAACATTACAAAAAAAAGGGGACGCGCGATTGTTTGGTTTATTATTATTATTAACCGGTTCGAACCGGTCTAAATTTCGAAAATTGTAAAAGGTAAACAAGATCTAGTGGAGAGAGGAGGGAAAAATAAATTTCGAACACCTGAGTTTTAGGTTTTTATTTTGTTCGCCGGAGAAGATAATCGGAGAATGGAGAGAATTCATGTATCCGTTAGAGCGCGGCCGCTTTCAACTGAGGACGAGCAGACAAGTCCATGGAAGATCACGTCAAATTCGATTTTTATGCCCAATCATTCTTCTCTTGCTTTTGAATTTGGTACTCTTTTTCAGTTCCTTTCTCATTTCTCTATCCATTTTCTTCTCCTGCTTGCAAATTTCATGCCCAATTTCTCTCTTATCTCACAAACAGATAGAATTTTCAGAGAAGAAAGTAAAACCGTCCAAGTGTATGAAGCACGGACGAAAGAGATTGTTTCTGCGGCCGTTCGTGGATTTAACGGTATAAACTCAACAATTACTCTGATGGGATTAGCTAATTTACTTATCTGGTTCGAATTTTTGCGCCAATTTTGGTATCTCAGTAATTTGTGGCTCTTTGATTTGAAGTGTGCTGAATTTTTCGTTTTGGGTAATGATATGTGTTTGTTTGAAGGAACTGTATTTGCTTATGGGCAAACTAACAGTGGGAAGACACACACAATGCGAGGCTCACCTATTGAACCTGGAGTCATCCCTCTCGCTGTTCATGACTTGTTTGATACTATATATCAGGTTCATCCCCCAAATTTTCTCAGTTTTTTTTTTTGTAACTGTTTGTAAAGTTGATTTCTTTATACTTGGTGTTACTTGTGGAGACTTATTGATTCAAGAAACAACTCTTGTTCTTTTCTGTGACATCAAGGATGCAAGTAGGGAGTTTTTGTTGCGAATGTCTTACTTAGAGATTTATAACGAAGACATAAACGATTTGTTGGCTCCTGAACACCGAAAACTACAAATTCATGAAAATCTAGAGGTATTTATATGTTTACTTAGAATCCGTTTTAACAATTTCTCTAGTGATTCTGATGTGTTTTTCAATTTTAATGTTCTAGAAAGGAATATTTGTTGCTGGATTACGAGAAGAGATTGTTGCTTCTCCTCAACAAGTCCTTGAAATGATGGAATTTGGAGAATGTACTTTCTCTCTCCTTCTCATTGTTTTCTCTATTTTTGTTTGTTCCAGACATAGTTCTTGTGTTTTCCTGATATTGATTTGGTGAATGGATCTTCATTTGTCTTTGGGACAAAATTTCAGCTCATAGGCATATTGGGGAGACAAATATGAATCTTTACAGTAGCAGATCTCACACGATTTTCCGCATGGTAAGTTGGTAACAATATAAACACTCTAACGTTTTTTAATGTCATGTAAGTTGAATATTAACTTGCCAAATTTTTCATCAAACAGATTATAGAGAGCAGACAGAAGGCGGAAGATGAAGGTATTGGAAACGCGTGTGATGCAGTCCGTGTTTCTGTTCTGGTATATATGATCTGTTGAAACTTGTGTTTTTGTTCTCCTTATATGAACATACTACTCTCTGATTCATCTATTTTTTCACTTGTAGAATTTGGTGGATCTAGCTGGTTCAGAACGGGCTGCAAAAACCGGTGCAGAGGGAGTTCGGCTGAAAGAAGGCTCACATATAAACAAAAGTTTGATGACTCTTGGGACTGTAATTAAAAAATTGAGTGAAGGAGTAGAAAAAAATCCAGGGTAAGTTCATTTTTTAGGCTAGTTTTGTTAGGGAAAGATGCAAATGGTAAATAAGAATTAAGTGTCTGATCTTATTTGCATTTTCGTTGGTTGAGTCAGTGGTCATGTTCCATACCGAGACAGCAAGCTTACAAGGATCTTGCAGCCTGCTTTAGGTGGAAATGCAAATACAGCGATCATATGCAATATCACACTAGCACCGGTATGTATTAATCACCATTTTTTTCTCTTTGGTTGCTTTGTTGCAATTAACAATGTTAAGATTTTTCTTTTGGTATTAGATTCATGCAGATGAAACTAAGAGCAGTCTTCAATTCGCTAGCCGAGCACTGCGTGTCACTAACTGTGCGCATGTCAACGAGGTTGGATTCAAATCAATTTTAACATATTTTTCTGATTTAGTCTGTTAAAAAAAGGTACATTTCTTAAAATTAATAATCCATCCATTCTTGGTTTTAATGCAGATATTGACTGATGCTGCCCTATTAAAGCGTCAAAAGAAGGAGATAGAGGAGCTCAGATCCAAACTTGAGGTTTCTAAATTGTTTTTCAATTTCTTTTTTCTTAAAAGTTCTCTCTTATATTGTCATTGTGCGTTAAATATCAGTTTTTTACTGCAGGCTTCTCACTCTGACCATTCAGAAGAAGAGATTCTTAACTTACGTAACACCTTGTTGAAGGTATATCATTTTTGTTCCTGATTCCTTAGTTGTTTTTATTAAACATCCTGTTTTTTGCCAGTCTGAATTAGAGAGAGAGCGGATAGCACTTGAGTTAGAAGAGGAGAAGAAGGCACAAGCTCAGAAGGAAAAAGTTTTGCAGGAGCAAGCAAAGAAAATTAAGAACTTGAGTTCAATGGTTCTCCTTTCGAATAGAGATGAGAAGCGTGAGCAGGATTACTTTAAGAAGGTTTCTCCTGTTTCTTCCTTCCATTGATTTTTCGACTCCTTGAGTGTTTCTAACAGCATTTGCTAGGCGCTATACATTTATTGCAAAACTTCAAATTACAGAACTGTAGTGGAAAGAGGGTAAACATTTACTTCTATAGTGAAAAAAAAACATGCTATGTGACTACTTAACCTAATTCTTGACTAGTCAATTAGAATGATCTCAGCATATTGTTGTTAAATGCTGTTGTTCTCTAAGACATTATTAGTATCTTTTTCGCATTTTCTTCCCATCTCTTCTTAGATTTGATATGTTGTTTGCTTGCAGGGAAAGAGGAGGGATACGTGGTGTATTGGCCCTATTGGCAACCTTTCAAGAGACTCCACATCAGAGGTAAATATTGTATAAATGGCCAACAAACACATGAGAAACTGTTGACTTTTGCAGCCATAAAAATACTTAATTTCTTGCATATCAGGTTCAGTCTAATTTTTTGTCAAGGGGATCTTCTCTTGAATCTGCAAAGCGTGAGACAGGTCCACTACTTCCATTTTCGGAACTGGTAAATGAACCTTTGTATAACATTAACGAGGAAGACGAAGATAGTATCAATGGAGAAGTTTCTGCACTTCCACATCCATGTGCTTTAGTAAATGTGACAAGCAGAAAAAAACCATCAATCAGGCAGAAAAATCCTGTAGTGGTTAGTGTTCCTCTTTTGAATGTCTTCCTGTGCTTTTCTTGCTGTAAAGTTGAACTTTGTTAATGTTTTATAGACTGAAAATGAGTTAGATAGAATTCAAAGGGAATATGAGGATCTCCTCGTGCAATATGAAACTGAGGTAAATATTTGTCCTTCTCAATATCAGTAGTTCATGTTTTTTATTTCTTACTTTTTTCACTCCTTTCAATAGAAAACCATCAATGAAATACAAATGGAGTGCCTTAAGGCGCAATTGGGTGAAGATGGTCACTGCAAGCATTTAGAAGGTCGAGGAAATGTGCATTGGGATGAAAACGCTATAAACTTAAGGGACCCAGAAACTATTCTTCTCATTAAGCAACTCCAAGAGAAGGTGAATTTCCTCTTTTCTTTACTTACAACTATTTAAGCAGCTTCTCTTTCTTCCATTTGGCCTTTTGCTTAACTTTGATATGTTCTGTCCAAAAGATAAACATGCTGGAAATGGAGAAGTCTTCAAGCAACCAAAATCTTGATGATCTTGTCACAGTAGCTACTGAGCAGAATATATGTGCCAGGGAAAAAATTGCTGAGGTATCTCTGGTTTCTTAACTGATCGTGCTTTGCTGTTCTGTCCAACCAATTTACTTTTTACATTATGGATATTTTTTCTTCTTTATTACTTAATACTTTTGCTTTCGTCTTTTCAGTCAACTTTCTAGACTTGTTTTGGTACTATTTTAGGGTATTAAACCTTCTTATGTTATGAAATTCTACAGATTGAAGAAGAGATTCATGCTGCTAGGGAAGAGGCCCAGGTTTCTCGTGAACAACTTGTATCCAAGGAATCTGAAGTTACTCATCTGCTTAATGTTGGTATCCATTTCAAATTCATCCCATTAATCTGAAAATCTCAAGACAGTTATTATTGTGTCAATCAGTATGCCATTTCCTAAATGACTTTTTACTTCTTGTTGTGAAGGAGAGTTTTAACTCTCTGGTCAACGTAGCAACAGAAGTTGAAGTGTTAGACTCTGAATTTCAAAATTTTAAAGCATCAGTAGAAACCATATCGTCAGTTATGGATGAGGGTCTCCAAGATTTTGCTTTCTTCTCTCCTTTGATACATGTAAGTACTCTGCGTTGTTTGGTATATTCTCTTGCATTGTAAAATTCTGTGGGGGGTATAAGCTGTGTTTAGTGTAGCATACTCAATAATGCTGATAGTAGATACAGACAATAATTTTCTTTTATGTTAAAATTTCCCATTGCAGGATTTCACATTGTTTATGCGCCAAAGTTTTGAGCAACATGATTCAATTGTCAGCAGCTACCAAAATGTCCAATCTTGTCTTAAACAAAAAGTTCATGATATTGAGGATGAGAAGGTCTGAAACTTTTGTTCTGCTCCCCTTTCCCTGCACTTGATTGTAAATTTGCGGGTATTTTTAGCTTAAGTTGTGATATTCCTTTTCAGCTTCTTTTACTACAGCAGTGTGATGGTCTCAAGAGCCAAATAGAAGAACTAAATCAGGAAGCCCAAAAGCATGAGACTTCCTTAATGGTATTTTGGTTTTCTTCAAATATATTTTATTAGAGCTTTTTCCTCTTCTTCCTCCAATTTTCCAGTGTAAGAAGTAACTTGATGTTTTTAACCATTTGTCAGATGCTCTCAGAACACCATGAGTTGGAGAGGTCAGATTTTCTCTCTCACATAGAAAATCTTGAGAAGGATATATCAAGTCTGTCATCCTCTTCTTTGGCCAAAGAGAAGGAGAACCTAAGAAAAGATTTGGAGAAGACGAAAACAAAGCTTAAAGACACTGAATCAAAGCTTAAGAATTCCATGCAAGATAAAACCAAGCTAGAGGTGAGCAGTGGAATCCAATTCTTAACTTAAGCAGTGCTAGATATTTTGTCGAATAACCCATCTAAATTATACAAGTAATTCTGATGTCAAGGCCGAGAAAGCATCTGCTGAGAGAGAGTTAAAACGCTTGCATAGCCAGAAGGCCCTCCTCGAGAGAGACATCAGCAAACAGGAGTCCTTTGCTGGTAAAAGACGCGACTCTCTTATTGTTGAGAGAAGTGCTAATCAGTCGTTGCAGGTATTATCCAATGATTATTTGCCGCATGATTTTTCTTTTTACCATTCTAATATTAAGTAAAATGTAAAGTTGAAATATCTCTCTATTGGCTGAATTTGGGTATTGTTCAAGCATTGCATAAGCAGGCCTGATAAAGACTGTTATTTGTATCTTTTGGTATTTGTTTCTCAGTCAAGAGGCATATCAGTGTTTTTGGCCGAGACCTTCTGTTTAAGTGAAATGCACGTTCTCACATTTTTCAGGAAGACTTTAAACAGCTTGAAGTGCTTGCTTTTGAAATGGAAACAACAATTGCTTCATTGGAGGAGGAGCTGGCCGCTGAACGTGGAGAAAAAGAGGAGGCACTATGCAGAAATGAGGGTTTAGATTCAGAAATTACAGCTCTGACAGAGAAACTGGAGCACTCAAATACCCAGCTAGAAAATCTGCAAAACGATATCACGGAGCTTGTACGTCTTTTCATGCCATTGATGAGATTTATAATTTGTGGATATTGCATTTGAAGCAATTAGTGTTTTCAAGATCCAGTGCACTTGCTTAGCCGTATGTTATGATTTTGTTCCAGAGAACGAGACTTGAAGGCTCATCTTCTGATCAGCAACAACTGGAAATCAATGTTAAACAGTTGCTTGAAGAAAAGGAAGAGCTAGCAATGGTATGATGATTCTGAACTCACTTTTTGAGATGGTATTGTTTGTGTAATTCCAGTCATTTGTCCTGTTATTCAGCATCTGGCGAACTCACTTATGGAGATGGAGGAGGAGAAAGCAATATGGAACTCAAAAGAAAAAGCTTTGACAGAGGCCATGGATTCACTATCTAAAGACTTGTCAGAGGTATGTTCCAAACAAGAAACCTCTTATAGTAAGATTAAAACCGAACTTTCTTGCAACATCATTTTAGATGTCACCCTTTAGAACTATCAACTTATTTAATTTTCTTAGTCGTATCCTATCTGCTTAGATCTATAGTGGTGATTTTGGAATCAGCATGAAATGTTTAGCATACCATTATCAGCATGAACTCCCTGTAGCTACGACCAAAAATTATTTGGTTTCTAATCCTTTCTCTACATATAATAATATGTTCTGAAGGAAATTTTATTTTTTCTAAATGCTCTTTTAAGTTCTCGATCCCTTTGCACTTTTAGGCAAAGAAGGAGCTGGAATCTTGTCGACTTGAATGTGTTACACTTGCTGATGGGCTAAGATGTTCTGAGGAGAATGCTAAGAAGGAAAGAGAATGCAGGTTTGTACTTTTCAATCTCCTTTACTCTCTAAAAATAATTCTTGTTAAGCTTTCCGGCACTTGGTTGATCTTCCATTTCTGACTTTAGTAATTTTTTTTCCCCTGTAGCATGGAGAAGTCTCTGGAGATTGATAGACTGAACGATGAACATCGATCAGCTGATGCCGTGAGTAAGCAATCTCAAGAGGTAAGAATCACTTAACTAATTTATGCAAAAGGGTTTCTCTCTGAAAAAACTAGATTTGTAATGTAGTTGATGAGAATATGCCCAACTTTCTGGTTATGGTATCCGTGCTTTCGGTATGTTAGTTAAAGACCAGAAGCCATCACTTGCAAGATTGGTATGTTAAAGAAGCAAAGCTTATACAAAATTTATATGTGCACCTAAAGGTTCTCAAGTCTGATATCCACACTCTAAAGACTGAAGTTCAATGTGCTTGCGAGATGTCGGATACACTTCAGAGAGAGCTGGATTATGTCATAAGTGAGCGCCAGGGTTTGCTAGCTCGCATAGAGGAGTTGAGTAAGGAACATGCTTCATCAAATCGATGGCAGGTTTGATATGGTTTTCTCATTGATTGAGATTGATCCTTTACTCTAAAAGAACCAATGCCAAGAAAATTCTCAGTTTTAACAAGATTGATTGTGTGCGATAGGTTCTGACTTTCCCGATATAACCAATTTACGTATTTCTGGTGTATCTGATTGCAGGATGCAGCTGCAGACAACAAGGAGAAGGCAAAGCTAAAAATGAGACTCAGGTGGACTCAAGCACGCTCAGATGCAAGCAGTCTAAGGCACAAGCAGTCTGTGCAAGAAACAGAACTTATGAACAGAAAGTTCGAGGAAGCATGTGCAAAGCTAAAGGAGAAATTAGCATCAAAAGCACTCGAAGTCTTGGACCTCAAGAAGCAGCTCTCTGCTTCTTCAAGAACATTGTAATAAAACAAGTTAAAACACCATAACTCTCAAGTAAGTTAAACATTCACGGCTAGTAAATGTTTTAAAGCTGTAAACTTTTGAGTGGTTCTATCATAGAAGTGATGTGATTATGCCAAAGAGTCCAATACATATAGAACGTTATGATAGACCTAGATTCACAAATTGCATGGAGGTAATGCCGAAGTAGTTAAGAGGAGAAATCAAGGGCATTTTGGTCCACCACGCTTAGTCTTCCAGTTGTTGTAGCAAGGACATACTTGTTTATTGCCATAAGTACCTGGAGGTACACACAAGCACTCAGTACAACATTTGTTGCAGAAGAACAAACATGGCTTCTTGTATTGTGTATTTGAGCACCTATCTCCACACCTTGGCCTGCACTCTAATTAATTTAGGTGAAACAGCGGATTTAGTTTCGCATTCAGCGCAACATTTCATTGTAAACTAAACTAGTCATTGATTTACCTTGTGGTTGAAGACTACCTTGAGTAGTACCGTACTGTCAAAAGCAACAAGAAGAAACAAAGGATGTTAAAAAGGGGTTTTGCGATTTTTTTGAAACTCTGTGTTGAGTAGTGAAGAAACTGGAGAAACTCACTTGAGAGCTATTGTGATGCGACGGTTGCGGTTGTGACTGTGGTGGTTGTGGTTGTGGAGCAGGAGATTCCAAGTGTATAGGCTGAGTATATTCAGGACGTATGTATAACATAAAAGTTTGATGAATGTGAAGGATTATTGTATAGTGTTTTTATAGAGATCGTAGAATAGAAAAGGTTTTCAAACACTTACATGCATTGGGGCAGACAGAAGATTATGTAACACGACAATGGAGAAAGCAATGGTGTTAAGTTTTGTTGCCATTTTAGATAACAGAAATGATGGTAATGAAGCTCAGGTAGGTGGTTTCTTTTGCAGTTGAATAAGCTCATTGTGATCAATGGTAGGGGTCAATAAATAGAGATAGTCCAATTTCCAAATACTTTTCAATATTAATCTAGAAAACATATTTCTCCTGTCATATTTTTTTGGTTGGCAAAGTAGAAGCCATAAATTCCACTAGCCATATTTTATCTTTCGACAATTATAGTCTAGTTATATTACAATAGTCATGTAAAAACTAATTTTAACAAGAATTTGTTCCCTTATGAGTAGAATATCTAATCTATAAAGTTGTGATTTTCATGTATATAATTAGATGAAATAGGTATTACCATAAGTGTAGTATAGTAGTAAAAATCTAGACTTCATGTTCTCAATCTTGGGCATGTGAAGCAGAAAGCAAAATAGTATGTGATACCGAACGAAACGAAGCTTATCACATGAATGTTGCTGCTGCTTTTTAACCCTATCTCGTTCTCGTGACTCCATTTTATTTCCCATTTAAGTTGTATTTATTTTACATTTTGTGATTTGTTTCTAAATGTTATTGGAGACGAATATTATCAAGAAAAAGACACTTGTCGACTAATTTTGGGACTCGAAGTGGATTTACTCAATAGGGATCCCCGTGATCTCTATTTGCATGTTGACAAAGTTTAGAACGCATTGAACGCTTTTTTTTATTTGCATTCAACGAAATATATGTTGGAGGCGATACGAACAAGCTTTAATTACGTATATCGCATATTGTGTTTGTATACCCATATCAATTTGAGAGTTACGGTATTAAAATTTGAGTTTGAGAAAAGCTAAGTTTTCGTGCTATCACAAAAACATTACTTAAAACTATATTTTTTTTGTTTGTTTTCATCATTGTAATTACTAAAAATATTACTTGAGGTTTATGTAGTTTTTTTTTTGCTTCTTCTTGGTCATTTAAGTCCATCATTGGCGTTTTGAGTATATTGTCTTAGAGTAAGACTACACCAACTTCTACCAATCGTATTTGTACCACATTGACTTCTCCACCTACCAAATTTGAGAAGACAAGTGTATAAATTGTAGCATGCAAAGTTATCTAATAGAAGATGAGACTGAAGCTTCACAAGAAGAAGAAAAGGCAATTCGAGATACATATGTTGAATTTTTTTTTTTTGGTCGACAATATGTTATTACTTAATTATTCAGTAGAATGATGCTAGTTTATCTAATTGATTTTGGAAAATCCTGATATTTTTTTAAATTTTTATAAGAAAAAAATCAGAGTATTTTGAAGTGATCATCAAACTAGCAAAAAATTAAGGTAAAATCATTTATATTGTTATTTGACGACAAAGACTATACTTTGATATATATAAATAAATTATTAAATAATATTAATTGAATGGCTTTAATTTAGGATGAGGAAGAAGATGATTCGAAAATGAAGGTGGTGGAGACTGGAAATGGCTGCTGAGCCTAGTGGTTAGACACACTCAAACCCGAAAACCCTAAGAAGAATCTCCTCCGATTTCCGCAATAAGAAGAGAGCCACCCAAAAGAGTTCCTGTAGCCGCGATTT
The DNA here is from genome assembly GCA_963555745.1 of Cardamine flexuosa. Taxonomy (NCBI): domain Eukaryota; kingdom Viridiplantae; phylum Streptophyta; class Magnoliopsida; order Brassicales; family Brassicaceae; genus Cardamine; species Cardamine flexuosa. The sequence continues at coordinate 3,177,037 of OY743219.1, read as the reverse complement.
CGATTTTGCCAATTGAAGCTGCGTCCCCATGGTTAGTTCTCTCTACACCTCCCTTATACTTATACTACTCTCGGGTGAAAGATTGAATATTTATATGTGTATTCATCAATCTAAGCTGCTTGCTTTCTTCGAAAATGGGTTGAGGCTGAATTTATATGAGTGTTCTTCCTCCTTATTGGATTTTCTATTTATGGAGTTAGCATCCACATTTTTGATACTTTGAGAACACTCTGAATGCATAAGTAGACAATTTCAGTTGTATACGAAATTTCAAGAAATTTGGTGTGTCCATATTTTTGTAATAGCCACACTTTGAGCTTATGAGATTGAACAATGTGATTAATGAAAAAATAGAACGGACTTAACAACTTTGTAAGCATGTTTTGGTTGCAGATTTGACATTCCCTGATGCTCGTTTATGTGAAAGGGTTTCTCAAGTGTGGAGCACCTGGAGTTCCATTTGTCTGTGACAGACGAAAATTGTTCATCACTAAAACGACGTGCGGCTTACCTTCAGGCCCTGGGGATCGTGTTTGTTTCAACAATAGTAAGTCTATACACCACTCTGCTTACACTTGTTTGATGCCTGGGGATACTGTTCTTATTGCTCTGTTGGCGTCTCTAGATCTTAGGTACTCGAGCATATCAATAGAAGTTGTCGAGAAAGCTGCCATTGATATGGGTTCCAAGGAAGACAAGGCAGATAGTCCAGATTTATCTTCATATGATGATGCCATGGAAGCGTTGTCGACTCTTATATCTCGTCGAAACCGTGGGGACCCCTCCCCTAACAAAGGAAGTCGTGACAAGCTTGAACAAGTTGGCACATATCTTAAGGTGACACTGTCATTTACAGTCAACATTTTTTGGGCTGGCTTTCTAGTGTATTGATAATCTCAAATGATAAGAAATAGAAAGCATACAAAGACTGTTGAGCATATTTTCAATACTTTAGTTTGACATGAATGTTATGTAGAATTCATTCTGAACTGTCTCAAGTGATCATGGAATTTCAGACTTTTTTCTTCTTCTTTTGTCTGACCCTCGAGAGATTCATGACTTAGCTGCCTCTGGCCATTGAAAATTTGTAGTGTTGTGATTCAATTCAAATTTCTTTCATCCTTTCGGTGGAAGACTTTACATTCATGTTATGTGATATCTGACTGCTATTTTGGTTTGAAAAATACAGATTTTGGAACTGGAGGACAAAATTAAAGAATTAAAAGTTATTCATGTGGCAGGAACGAAAGGAAAGGTAAGTTGCTTTCTCACTTTGGCTGCTTAATGCAGGTCCTGGGATTTGACATTTAAGTCAGTAGAAGGAATTTTGCACTAGAGTTTATGTGTTAACTATCTATGCTGATTAATCATGTTATCCAATGGTACCATCTAATGCATGTCAGAGCAAGAGGCTATTTCCTGGTCCATAATTACAGCTTATGCGTAGAATATCCATAAGTAGCTACTGATTATCTTGGATTTTCCTTTGAATATTTGTATTTCAGGGTTCAACATGTGTCTTCTGTGAGGCAATTTTACGTAACTGTGGGTTAAAAACTGGGATGTTTACATCTCCTCACTTGATTGATGTGAGGGAAAGATTCCGCATAGAAGGGTAAATTCATCAATATATTGATGTTCAATGTTACATGAACGCACGAGACCAGTTTGAATGTTGTTTTGCCTTTCCAGCTTGGATATATCTGAGGAAAAGTTTCTACAGTATTTCTGGGAATGTTGGAAGTTACTGAAGGTAAAAGACCCCTGTCGATATGCAGTGCTTTTTGGTTCCAGTTCGAGATATATGATTTGAAATAGTCTTGTTATTCATTACTCACTTTCCGCTACGAATTTCCAGAAATCATGCTCTTTTTATAGCTTTTATAGTCATTTTCACTCTTGAGTCTGTTCTGTTGTCTTTATGGAATGAGAGTAGAGGAACTGTAAAGCGTCATTTCTATTCTTTAAAGATTATTTTGCCTTGTTCTGTGGAGTATATTGGTTGTATACCTTTCAATGCTGTCTGTAGAAAAATAGTTAACTACGAGTAAAATACTCGGAGTAGATTACTAGCAAACATAGTAGATATCTAATTGTGAGATTCTTCTTTGCAGGAGAACGCTGTAGATGGTCTTACCATGCCTCCTCTTTTTCAGTTCCTCACAGTATTGGCATTTAAGATTTTTGTTTGTGAAAAGGTAAACTACTATTTGAATCATTAAGTCTTGTGCATTTCTTTGTTTCTGAACACAAGTAATGGCTACTTAATATTCCATTAAAATTTGGGCTATCCTGGCAATTGCATCATAAGCTACTTTCAGTTATACTCCCATGAAATCTTTTGGCTTATCCAAGGACCAAAAGTATAGTTTTTAGTCACATGATATCTCTTGTAACTTAGTGATGCCCTTCTCTCAAAGTATAGTTTTTAGTTTCACACTTCCTTACAGTATTTCCTCTCATCGGCTGCTTTCACTAAGCTCCCTTTGCGTTGCAACCTTATGTATTTGACTAAAACTGGATGATTGCTACTAATGATCCTGATAGGTTGATGTTGCTGTCATTGAAGTTGGACTTGGGGGAAAACTTGACTCGACAAACGTGGTAAGCATCTTTTGAGAATCTTTTGTCTCCCTAATTTTCCTATCATATTCTTACAATGTTGGACATCTGTTTTACTAAAATGGAAAACGTAAATTACAGATTCAAAAACCTGTTGTCTGCGGCATTGCTTCTCTTGGGATGGATCATATGGGTATATTGGGTATGCCATACTATTCATTCCAAGTTCGTTACGCAAATGTAATTTTTATCTCACGCTTTAACTCACTTACTCTAGCTTCTGAATGCTAATTCTACATAGGAAATACGCTAGCTGACATTGCTTTTCATAAGGCTGGAATTTTCAAGGTATAAACCTTCTGAACTGATTAGCTACTTTTCAAAAGGTTCTCAATATTTGTTTCAAGAGTTCTAATTGGCAGCTTCATGTTAGATGTTCTCTGATATACTCTGTTTTCTTGCATGCTAATGAAAGCCTCAAATCCCCGCCTTCACAGTACCACAACTCTCTGAAGCAATGAAGGTTCTTCAGGAAACAGCTAATAATCTTGAGGTAAGTAATAATTATACATTTTATATTGGTCTGGGTTTGGGAGAGTTTGGGGGAGCTCTAGAATTCACCACCAGGTTTTTTAATCTTTGGTTTCTTGGTGTCTTTGATCTCATTGTTGGAGATAAAGCAATTAAACCTTAGCATGGTCTTTTGTGGTCATGTGCCTTAGTTTTGCTGTTATAAGTATTGAACTATAAATGCGGAATGCTATTTGGCTTGCGTTACAGGTTCCTCTGGAAGTAGTATCACCACTTGACCTTAAAAAGTTGGACGGAGTTGCGCTTGGCTTGTCTGGGGATCATCAGCTTGTAAATGCAGGTCTTGCTGTCGCTCTTTCAAGATGCTGGCTTCAAAGAACTGGGAACTGGGAGAAGATACTTCCAAATGTTGGGTTTTACTCTTGGTCATTAATCCTTCATCAAATCTTTCAAGTCTTTATTTGGTCACTCTTGTTTATTCCTATGGGATTTTTATTAACAGGGAAGCAAAGAAACTGAGATTCCAGTGGCGTTTTTTCGTGGTCTTGCAACAGCACGTCTTCATGGGAGAGCTCAAGTTGTTCATGATGTAGTTTCAGATCCGCAGGACTCGTCAGGTTCGATGGAAACTCCATGCGGTGACCTGATTTTTTACTTGGATGGAGCTCACAGTCCAGAGAGCATGGAGGCTTGTGGTAGATGGTTCTCGTCTGCAGTCGGAGGAAACAAAAGCTTATCTACTGCTGTCAATGGTTACAGGAGACATGGAGAGATTGGTAGAGACTTTAACAGAGTCTCCAAACAGGTACTCAAGACTAACAATGATCAATGTAATTGCTTTGTTACAAATCTTTTACTTTCTTCTCTATGCAGGGTATTGCAAATTGACATTTGAAATGAAGTATAAAGAGTTATTTCTTATGTGTCTAACAGATTCTTCTATTCAACTGCATGGAAGTGAGAGACCCTCAAGTTTTACTTCCAAAGCTCGTCACCACTTGCGCTTCCTCGGGTATAAGTTGAAAACAAATGATCATCTCTTTTTATAGTTTCTTGTTACTTAATGCTAATACATTTTGGTGAATGAAACGCTTGCAGGCACTCATTTCTCAAGAGCGCTTTTCGTCCCGAGCATGTCAACTTACAACAAGGTTATTTCGGGCAAATCAGCAATTCCTTTAGATACACGGAGGAAGGATTTAACTTGGCAATTCAGACTGCAAAGACTCTGGGAGAGATCAACTCAAGGAACAGGTAAGCTTAACATTTTCTTCTTTGTAACCTGTTGTTGTCTCCCCTAAACTTAATCATATGTCTGGTGACTAATCAGATGCTGCGATTGACCATACACTGAAGCCCGATGGACTAACCGCCTTACCACCTCATGATTTCCTGTGTGGTGATGCACCTCATTCTGGTGAACCTACAGGAACACCTATCATCTCCAGTGCAGTAATGCCTTCACTTCCGTTGACTATAAACTGGCTACGAGACTGTGTACGCCGAAACCCTTCTCTGAAACTAGAGGTAAGCCAAAGATGTATTCATTATCCACTTCAATGGCAAGAACCAAAGTTTGGTTTTTATGTTTAGACACTTTTAGAATAAAACTTAACAGAAGATTTAACTTCTCTTCGTTGGTGATTTTAAGTTTGTTTCTGGTGTTTTATGCTACAGGTTCTGGTCACAGGATCGCTACATCTTGTTGGAGATGTGCTCAGATTGCTAAAGAGATGATTATTTTTTTACCAAATCTATAAAAGGGGCTCCTGAAGAATAATCTTACAGAGCTCCAATTGTTTTGTACTTTTCATAGTTACCATTTGATCTGTGGTCTATTTTATCTAACATGATAAATTGAGAACCCTCGTCTTAAGCTGTGTTTTTTGTTATATTTTCAGTTTTCAAATTTATATTTTCTCATGTCTCATCCATTTCCAAATTACATTTTCTTGTCTGCCTATTATGAGATATCTAAATTATATTAGACGTTACATTTCGAGTATGAAGGTGTCCAAATTATCAGACGTTACATTTCTTCATTTTATCTCTTAACATACGAGGAAGAAATGTAATTAATACAAGTGGCTCAACTCAAAACTCAAAAGTTGAAACTGAAAGAAACGTAACAAGGAGAGCCCACCAAAAAGGAATAAAGGCGTCACTGTCACTATGTCACATGAGTGAAAATTTGCCTAGATTCTCTTTTTTTATCAACAAAATGTTTTTTGAATCTAAAAACTGATTTATGTATTTTTTTTCTGTCACAAACTCAAAAGGACCTTCCTTATCTCTTACATGAAGTTATGAAATGGATGAGACATGAGAAATTTTTAGAGAAACTACACGAATGGAATTGATTCAAGAAGAAATAAAAGCATCTAATGCACTCTCATACTCAATGGTTGGTCCTAAGGAGCTATGGCCAAGCGTTTCTAATTATGTCCTTGTTGTTGAATCTTCTGATCATTCGAAACCAGCCGTGGCATTGCTATACTTTCTTGATTCGGGTGGTGGTTCGTATCCTCAAGTTATCTCAAATGCTCAAGTTGAACGGTTTAAAACTAAAACCAAGAGGATCAAGGATTTTGGAGATTACTGAAATGCCACTTCGTATTAAGTCCTGGATTAGGATGGAAGATGGATCTCTGCATAGTCAAGTTAATCTAACATCTCATTAATCTAAACGCAAAGGTTGATCCAAACACATTTCTTCTCTCTTTCACATCGTGAAAAGCTGGTTCCTCAGGATTTCGATGACAGTATCAAGAACCTCTTTGTTTCCCAAGAGATACTTCTCAGCTTTTTCTTTCCCATGAATGACCTCACCTTCAATCCAATAGCTAGTTCCTTCGTTTATGATAACTCCATGCTCACAAGCCAATTCTAATACCTCTCGCTCCACGTAGAACCCATGACCAAATTGAATCCCCAATTCAGATTTCTTCTTTCCCGGCGCCAGTTTATTCTTCACCACTTGGACACAGACATTCAGACCACTTATCTGAGGAAACAAAGCAATCAAAAGAAGATGAATTGTCCAGTATTGTAGAGATTAAGGCAGATCAAGCTTAACGTAACACAATGGAAACAATGACAATACCTTATTGTCAGTCTTGATCAGTCCTGTTCTTATCATTTTAAGACGTATAGCTGCGTGAAACGGCAATGCATTTCCTCCACAAGTCACTTCTTCGGCGTGGGGGTAACGCATACTAGATTTGACATGTGATCTAACCTGGATCATATAATTACCAAAGAGATCTTATCTTTGGTAAACATGATCCTACTAAAAAGAGCAAAAGAGGATAGAATCACAATATTTCTCTAACCTGATTAAGAAAAACGATCAGTGTCTTAGAATAGCCAACTGAGTAATGGATTTTTCTGAGCGCCTGAGTCATTATTCTTGATTGTGAGTCTGTGTATCTTTCTCCTACAGGAACATCAAGTTCACATTGAGGGGCAAGAGCAGCAACCTATCAATTCCAACTTTTCTTTATTTTTAAATGATGCAGAAAGAATACATGATGAGCCATACTGAGAAGAAAGAATAAGAACTCACACTGTCAACCACAATTACATCTACTGACCCACTCTTGGTCAGCACATCGACAATACTTAGCATATTTTCAGCACAACTAGGTCGTGATATCAGAAGCTCTTCCGTGTTCACACCTATCGATTCAGCTAGAGTCGGATCCATAGCATTCTCAGCATCAAGATAAGCGCAATAACCTGACACAAACAAGTCTTTTCTTATACAACAATAAAAAAGCTAATGGTAAGAATCAGACTCAAGCAAGTGCAACTTCACAAAATCAAATCTTACTTATCAAATTAGAAACTAGAAGATCTTTGTTACCAAGTGCCAAGGTTTCTGTTTCAAACGAATGTATTGAGGATGAAAGATTCAAGAAGAGTACCTCCAAGCTTTTGAGCTTCCTTGATGATATGAAGAGCAAGAGTTGTCTTTCCAGAACCTTCTTTTCCGTAAACCTCAACCATTCTTCCCTACAAAATAAACCCACAAATTTCTTTAGAGACCTCATTAAGTAGGGGGGGAAAAAAACAATACTTTAAGCTTGGCTAGTTCTATATCAGAGTCTAAATGAACAACCTTTGGCAATCCTCCAACTCCAAGAGCTAGATCAAGGTTGAGCGAACCCGTTGATATCACAGAAACACTCCGTTTTCTAAAAAACCGCTGCAGTGACAACTTAGAGTCTTTGTCAAAATCACCTGAAAGCTGTGACAATGCTAAATGCAGAGCAGTGTCTTTCTCAACTACTTTGCTATCATCTGGAACTTCATCAAGTTCACAGTCTGAAGCTTCAACTGAGCAAATGAAAACACATTCGTAAGAGAGTAAACAAAAATTCACAAAAAAATAAAAAACAAAGAGAAATTAGTGATTACCTAGAGATGAAAGATAACGTTTTGCATAGCCAGAGCAAGCGAAAACACCTCTTTTACTATTCTGCTACAGAGCAAAAAAGAAAAGAGTAAAAGACAATTTTGTTGATGAACAAAGCGAGGCTACATTATAGACGAAGAAGAGAAACCCAAATTACGCAAGAACCTGTTGTAAGTAAGAGAAGAAACGAAATCTCTGAATCGAACTGGTCCATGAGAGTCGACCCATTCCACCGTTAATTTCCCGGCGGCACGTTTTCCAACAGACGCGACGGCGGCTACTCCTCCTCCTTTTCTTTGTCGGAGCGGTTTTATTTAACTCGCCTGGTTTGGCTCTCAGATGGAAGAGAATTAAAAAACATCAAAAATTGCGGTCTTTTTACAATCGATTAAACCGACCGGTTCGTGCTTCAAATCTACCGGTTTGGTATCAGGACCGTATCCGAATAATTTAATATCAACAACACACCGAATAAAAATTTATCAATTTAATAACCTTTTTTCCGAGAAAATTTATAAATAACTTATCCGGAATATTTGGTACAAATCATATAAGGAAAAAGTCAGTAAACCTAAATAAAGTAGGAACAAAGTGAGAAGTTTGTTTTCTTATTTGGGAAATAACAAAACTAAAGATTACTAATAAAAGAAAGATCCCTAAAGATTGTTCATGCGTCTAAAGAATGTGGAGTGAAATTGATTGTTCTCATGCTTTTGGTGGTGGACGTTTCATTGGATAATCGATATCCATATTTTTTTCCTAGGTGGAATTGTCTCAAAATCCTGGAAAGACTTGCAAATGGCAATTCGTACTTTGTTTATGGCAGCTACTGTCGCTACTAAGGTAATTCTTGATTACAGTTTGAATCATATATATATATACCAATGTTTTGGGCTTTTTTTTTTATAAATTTTTTCAAATAGCACTAGTTGAATTTTTTGTTTCACAAATATCATTCTTTTTTTTAGATAAAAATAGCATTTTTATAAAAGATAAAATTATAAATTTTTTGTTTGGGTTAAATAATATACAATTTAGGATATAGTTTGTTTTGGGTGAAAGGTATAATTTAAGGTTTAAGGTTTAGTGTTTAGGGTTTTTAAATCCTAAATTCTAAATCTTAAACCCTAAAAAATAAGTGTATGAGATTTTGTGTTATATAAGAAAAATAATGTTTAATAAAAATATTATTTTTGTCTAAAAAGAAAATATACTATTTGTAGAACAAAAATTTCAGTGCTATTTATTAGAATTATCTTCCTTTTTTCATTGTTGTTTATTTGGTTGGTTTCTCTTAGCGCAAAAAAATCAGCATCGAGACAAGAATGTGACTGTGGGGATAAAGTGGGGCATCCTGAATGAAACTCGTTTTGGTTACTCGACTAATGTCACAATCTTCAACAATAACTCGATGATCAATCAGGACATTGATGGCCAATGGGAATTATCGTGGGGATTAAATAAACGAATCAAGTAACGAGAAGCACGATGGAAAGTATAAGCAATGGTTCGCTATATGATTGCCCCAACATGCATAGTATGACTATTTTAGGCTTACTACCTCCTCATGATCAGCGGGGCTGTGTGAATTATTGTTGCACATCAATATCGGACTACATTTGTGAGACTGCCATGGACGTACACTACTCCACAATATCTTAGTAAGTTTCATTCATATATATGTTCTTTAATTTTTATAGTCACTTATTTTGCCATCTTTGTAGATACGTGGACGACGGTCTGTATTCCCCGACCTGAAAAGTTTTACGAGATTCAGAACAAAGACGAATTATGAACTTGTTGTTGCTTTTTTTAATATTTTGGCAATTAGTTTTGGTGTTTTTTTTTTCTTTCTCATGGCCCAAAATAAAAAATATAAAAAACTAGGTGAGTCTTGTGTTCTAGCTAGATCCTTCCAATGTTGTGCTTTCGATTTTTATCATCTGTATTGAAAGCATACAGATAATGATGATTACTCAATTTGAATTCAAATTTACCAAAACGGTACCATTTCTCATTTTGTCGTGATTTCGAGATTGTTTTGATTAGCCGCATTAAACCGATCGGTTCGCGGCTAGAAATCTACCGGTATGACATCAGGACCGGAATGATCGAGCGGTCGTTAGTTTTCTTAATAAATAAAAATAAAATTGCTTCTGGGAAAAGACACAGTGAACGGACGAAAAGAGAAATGATCATCGCGGCTGCATCATCGTCCCTTTCTCTTCTCTCTTCGTCTCATAAGAAATTCTCCGTCAATCTCAATTCGTGTTCAAACGCTAACCAGAGATGCTCGATTGTTTGCTCCGGCGTCAGAACGGCGAGAGTAACAACGCCTATGCGGCAACGGCAGAGTCGAGCCGTGTCTGCCAATGAAGCTCGAGTTTCTCTCGTTCTCGCTCTCGCTTCTCAGGCTTCCTCTGTCTCTCAACGCCGTAAATGTTCCGTCTTTCGTAACTCAACTATTTTAGCTTTGAAATTTTGCAAATTTTGTAACTGAACTACTAGCTTTGAAATTTGTTTTTTGGTTCTATCAGTTTTGGCTGATTTGGCGGAAGAGACTGCGAAATACGTGTTTCCAAAGAGATTCGAAAGCTCGAACCTGGAAGAAGCTTTGATGTCTGGTTAGTTTTTAGCTTTCTTTTTAAAAAATCCGAGCTTTTGTGTTAATTTTTACTTGTTAAAGCTTCAATTTTTATCTAGTTCCGGATCTGGAGACAATGAACTTCAGAGTTGTAACTAGGACAGAAAATTACGAGATTAGAGAAGTTGAGGTTGTTCTTTCTCTATGTTTACTTTCACTTATACTCTCTGTTTAAATATGGTCTCATTTTTAAAGCATTTAAAACAGCCTTATTTTGTGGCTGAGACGACAATGCCAGGGGATGGTGGATTCGACTTCTATGGTGCTTCTAAGTCTTTCAATGTGTTAGCTGATTACCTGTTTGGTAAGGTAGAAGCAGCATTCCTTATGAATCTTTTGCTTTTCGCTTTTCTTTTATATGAAGTTTGTTTTGCTTTGGATTTTTGATACTTGTGTGTTTTCAAACAGAACACGGTAAAGGAGAAAATGGAGATGACGACCCCTGTTGTTACTCGTAAAGTCAAATCTGTTGGAGAAAAAATGGAAATGACTACTCCTGTAATAACTAGCAAGGTATATGTTGTCTCATCAATGGATCATGGATCGTCTCTTTTTTGATGTTCCTATACTATTGCTTCCTACTTGTTAGTTTTACTAAGAGAGAATTGTAAATTAGTTATGTTTCGTTTTCTTAAGTAGTTGTTCTCGGTCGTAGTCAGTTTGTATCTTGTTTATTTGTATGTGTACTTTTGCTTTTAGGCAAAAGATCAAAACCAATGGCGGATGTCTTTTGTCATGCCCTCAAAGTATGGTTCGAATTTGCCATTGCCAAATGATCCTTCAGTCAAAATTCAGGAAGTGCCACGAAAGACTGTTGCTGTTGTCGCCTTTTCAGGTAATAGATACTTGATTTCACTTCCACAGATACACTTAGTTTGAATAATCAAAGCTATAGATATGTACCAGAGAATCCCAAACTAGTTCCAATCTTATATGCATGTCACAGATAATGAAAACAAGTGTTGTTCTCTCGATGCATATTAATTCGCTAAGAAAGTAATGTCTAGTCTGATGTGTGATATACAGACACATAATGTTCAGTACTGTACATATTTATGGTTCCTAATAGTTAAGGGTACATCTTGAAGCATCTAACATAATCAGACTTTTATTGTTATCTATGAACATGAACAAAACCAACTTTTGTTTCAGGCTATGTTACTGATGAAGAGATTGAGAGACGGGAGCAAGAACTAAGGCGAGCTCTTCGAAATGACAAGAAGTTTCGAGTGAGAGATGGAGTATCAGTTGAAGTTGCACAGGTTCATCAACAATCAGAAATAGCAAATCTAAAAAAAAATACAATCTTAGTTCTTGGACTCTCTCTGCTTACACTCTGTGAATTAATTCTCTGTAGTATAATCCACCATTCACTCTCCCTTTTACCCGCCGCAACGAGGTCTCTCTCGAAGTCGAAAGCAAAGGAGATTAACTTCTTCGCAGGTACATACATGTATACAGACATATCTACAGAGGAAAACAGGTGTATAAAAGACAAAACGCGTTTGCTTGAATAGTTGTAATCAATATGACTAGTAAAGAAATGGTCTTGGAAACCATTTTTCGTCACCCACCATTATGTATCTTTACTTTGCGTATAGGCCACTAGAGATCCCTATTATAGGCTTTGAAAATTAACCAAACAAGCACTCACAGACACCTTTTTACCTTTGGAAATTTCCACCCTAATAACAAATTCACATTTATTTTTTTTGGAGTTTTAAAATACAAATTTGAAACTTTCTAAAAGAAAAAAGTGTCATGTAGTATTACATGCTTTGTTTTCACAAGTTTTGAGTCTCTGTTATCTATGTCTATATCTATTATGTATGTGTCATATATATGTAGATATAGGCTAATTAGATTCAGGAATGCTATCTAATAAAGGTCTCCAGCTTCTGTGATACTCATTATCATTATCATCATCATCATCCTCAGCAGCATATCCATCACACAGTTGTTGCTTAGCAAGACTCCTATAAACAATCTCATGAACTGAACCTCCTTGAAGCAGCTTCTCAAGTTCTTGCTTACTCACAACCATCTTCACTCTCACAACACTCTTCTCCTTGGTGGCATCACCACAATCTGTGAATCTACCTACTTCTTCTTCTTCTTCTTTTTCCACCTCTGGATTTGCAAACCTGACTTTCTTCTTCGTCTTCATGGTCTTGATTGTGGTCGTCTCCTTGGGCAAGAGATAGTAGAGACGACCACAGAGAAGCTTGGCTTGTGGATGAAGATGACAATTGTTGGAAAGAGAGTCGAAGAGAGAGTAGTGAGGAGAGAATTGGGTGAGGATGTGATGAACCTTCATTGGTCCTCTGTATTCAACTACTTCTCCATCATTTCTCATTATCTTTATCACTCTCTTCTCCATTATTATACAATTCCCCATCCTTTTTTTTTTCTTACTTTAGTTTGTGATATCTTCTTCTGTGTTAAGAGAATTTTTTTGTCTGTTGAGTTTTGGAGAGTTGTGTTTGTATATTTATAGAGTTTAGGGTTATGTGAATACCCTTGCATTTCCGAGAATATTACGAGGAGTGCCATTACTCTCATGTGGGCCCTTGATTGATCTTTATGTATCGTGGTGGGGTGTGGTCTGGTGGTGCTCTCCTAAATATTTATATTCTTTTAATGGATCTCCTAAACTAATTTTGATTTTTTCACATTCAAACAACAAAAACGAATTTCGAGTTTTTCACATAAATATCTTGGAATAGTTGTAGAAGTATGGTGTAGATGAGGTTTATGTAATTAGGGCTTAGGGTGATCAAAATATTGTTGATAGTAAATTAAAATGGTAGATAATGTTAATCTATGGTAATTAATTTTGTTTAAGATAATTAAAGATAGTTTGGCTGAATGTTAAGCAAAAAGAAACGAGTTTGGCTGAATGTGTCTGAATGTCCCCAAAAGATGCTATGCTCCCAGTGCATTTCGTTGCCTCCAATGTCTTTTTTGTTTTCTGTGAATTTTTGGTTGTGTTTATAATGGAGACACTTATCGTACCAATAACTTGTACTACCATTTAAAATCTAAATCATCAATCGTCTAAATTATTTTGAAATTAATTCTGTTTATTTATGATTTATGTATTTTTATAAATAATTTCTGTCTATATTCTTGAAGAAGTATATGATTATGTAGGTGGTAAAATATGCTCAAATTGATTAGTATATAATTTAAATTTGTCACCAAACCATTCAATAGTTGTTGTTTAATCACTCCGGGATGTTCTTGTTGAAATGTATTATTATCTTGGTGGACTCTTGAAAATTCGAGCTAGTGGCATCTATAAAATGAGACATATTAGTGATTCATTTCAAGTCGGTTTAAATAATAAAGATGGAGATATCATATCTGGCTACACTTTGATTCTTTTCTTTTTTGTTTTGTTTTTATGATATATAATATATTACTATTATATATATATAACTTTTTTTCGCAAAATATAGTTTTGAATATCCAATCCAAGTTGTTTTACTAATGATTCATTTCATGTCGGTTTAAATAATGAAAATGGATGTCACATAATTCTTTTACTTAGTTTTTAAAACAGAAATTATGATTAAACTTTTTACGAGTACTAAACATTTTTAAACCGAGCACATAATGAAAACTATTAACATTTCGCGTGTGATTCCATTACACTAACCATGGTTATACTTTCGTAAACATCGACTCGCACTTGTTTCAACTGTTACGACCATTCACAATCTATACTTTTATTTATGTTTAACAAAAATCAATTGACCAAAAAGAAAAAGAATAGTATATACTATATAGTAGCGGAGGCTTACCTATATAAAAAGGTGGAGCCACAAGGAGGACCACAAAAGGAGTCCAAATGGGACTTTTGATGAGTGGATGTCACTCCCAAATTCGAACCACAACTTGATTTTCATAATCATTCTTACATTGAATATTCCCCTTTTATCTTAATTGCTAGCATGCGCCTCCCCCGCAAGTCTCACTTTCCTTCCTACACTAATGTTTCGTTAGTTGGAATTTCACAAACCCCCATTTCATTCTACATGTCTACACTCGTTTTATATTTACTTCTCACTATACGACATGCTATCATTACTTTCCACAACGGGCGAAGAGTACTTGTGTTATGCTGACCACATTCATTCTACAACTGTTTTTTTGTAAAAACGCACTGTATCTTATAGATATGCACTGCCAATAAATTTGCATAACAATATCCTCATTCCCTTGCAATTTAAAAAACATTTATGATTTATTGTAATTTTGAATTGTTGCTCAAAGCTAATGAATAATGATCAATGAGAATTCACATGCCACTTCTCATTTACGCTTACGTCTCGCTTTATCTTCGTTGCTTCGTTTAAATCTTTCATTTCTAGATTTCTTTGATTGAAATCGTCTCTTCCCTAATATGGTGTTGATTCTAATACCATTTGATAAGAATCTAGCTTATAATAAGTCAAACCAAGTGCAGAAGATCCATGAGTGTAAATCTCAACCGAAACTTAGTTTCATAAGTATCCTCGATCGTACTTATTCCAAAAACAATAAAAATAAAACTTTCGATCTTTTGCACGCTTGAATTTGGTTAATTTTACTCTCTTTATTTTGGTTATGCACCAAACTTGATTTCTTGCATTCCTACAAAAGAAGTTACATTCGGGTCAGCCTAAAATAATTTCGACGTTATGCATATATTTTTTTTGCATAGAGAAATATGGACCGTAAATGCATTAATTTATTTAGCATAATCTATAACAAGAAAACCGAACACTCGTTACAAACTAGCTTGTCTCGCTAGCTACTTGCCCATTAGGTTATAGCCTCACCAAACTTTATTTATCCATCACTATCTTACATAAACACATTTATAGATATGTACCTATGTTCCCTCTTGATAACGTAAGCTTATATACAAAGTTGATATTTTTGGGTAGTGTGGTCCATTTCATCAACTAAGCTTAAAGTGCTTAACGATGATAAGATAAGTGGGTTCGAAATAGGTTCCACCAATGAAGCATGTTTCGTAATCTGTTAACCTTTTTTTTTCTTGGTAAACGAGGAATGGTGTTAAGTATGAATTCATATTAATCCCAATACATATACGATATTTTTACCAAGTGACATAAAATCCCTGACCACTTTGAATTCTTACACCCCAATTCCGTTGACCTAATAAAAGGGTTTAGATTTTTTTTACTTTCTTTTTTTTTGGTCGGCAGAATTTTTGTCTTTCGATTCAAAGAAAATAATACCTTTTGTTTTTTTACTGAATGTGGGTTTTGATGTTTTCGTTGACGTTGATTTGGGGACACTCAAAGAGAATGAGTGTATGAAACTAAGCAGATTTTTATAAAAATTAAAATTTATACAATGGGTGGGTAAATAAGAAATAATTAGGATTTATTTTTCCTTGGTGAAATGGTGGATGTTGATGTTCGCTCGAAGCAAAAGATAAAATAAATAATTACTAAATAGAGGATTGATTTTGCCTTTGCTTACGATAGAGGGCATTGAGTGCACTCCCCCTCTTAAGTGGTGGCGGCAGAAACTTTTTAGCATGAAAGAGATAGAAATGTTAAGAAACTTTCTTGTGAAGTATGATGAAATATCCAATGCAAAAATATCATCCATATTATACATTTCGACTTAATAAGTATATCGAACTCCACTTACGACCAAACAAGATCCCAAAATGTAATAGCCCAAAGTTGAAAACATTTTCATAATTGTTAGCAACATAGTTTTTCGCCCCATCGGAAACAACAACCAAAACAATCTTTTACATCCAAAATTTCCAATGGCAAACAATTAAATTGAAAAGTTTTCTCAAATATGATTTTGTTATTGATGGGAGTTTTTATTACGTCATGAATCATGCATGATAGATAGCCCTTGCCAATCTTGGTTTAAAAAACATGGATCCGAAGTTCCAATAAAGAACCGGTTCGGTATGAAAACCGGGTCAATGCTTCATAGTTTAGACCTGATTTTGACTTTTTGATCAAATATATTAAAAATTCCTATAAACTCCCAACCCAAATTAGGTTTTGCTCTCTGCTCTCAAGCCTTATCGCCGCCAAAGCCTCCTCACGCCGTCCTCTACAGGTTCTCTTCATCTGATTTCAGTTCTTGCAGCTAGAGACACTATTGAGCTGTATTCTATATTTTATGCTTCTGATTTTCTTATCTGAAATCGCTTTCCCCTTTCTTCCGTCAGATATTAGTTTCATTCGTTTCTAATTCTCTTAGAAACCGAGCTTTGTTAGCTTAGGCATGGTAGGATTCGTACACTGGATTATGCAGATTTATACTGAGGCAGATTGAGAAATCTTATAACCTCGTTTTCATAAAATGAGATGTTATCTTCAATTTTCCACATTTTTGGAAAATTTATTGTTTTCTAGAAGTTTTGTGTAGTCTGATTCTACTGTACATTGCTAGTTTTGAGCCATAGTTCGTATCAGTTAAATGAGACGTGATGATAAATTCAATCTTCTAACTTCTTTGGTGTTGCAAATTCGTAAATTCCTGTTAGGTTCTGCATTTGCAACTGAGCTTAGATTGAGAATTCCGAGAATTGGATCATATAATCAAGTTTCTTGTTTTCACTAAATAGTGTTTTCTTTTGTATATGTTATCTGGTTAAGTTGTACAGTTTGATTCAAATAGCTTTTGTGAAACTCATCTCTGAATGTTTGTGGGTTGTTGAATCAGAATGGATACTCAGATCAAGCACGCTGTTGTGGTAAAAGTGATGGGAAGGACAGGGTCAAGGGGTCAAGTGACTCAGGTTAGAGTGAAGTTCACTGACTCGGACCGTTACATCATGAGGAACGTCAAAGGACCAGTTAGAGAGGGAGATATTCTCACCCTGCTCGAGTCCGAGAGAGAGGCTAGAAGACTCCGTTGATTTTCTCAATGTTTTTGGTTGCTTTAAAGAAAATCTTATTATTGTTTTGGTAGTTGATGAAGTCTTGTGTTTTTCTTTTACCTCTAAAAACTTTAAATTATCACAGATTGATGCATTCGACTCTTGGATCTTGATTAATAATGAAGACTTTAAACATTGGATGATGTAAGCGAGTATTAGTAAAGTTCTTACTAGTTAAAGAAAATACTATATGTAGACAAATGTAGATACGAAAACATAATGATGATGGGAGCTATCATCATTACCTGATTCTCTATTTCACTTCCTTCACAAGCATAGTCCAGCAATTCATCGCATGCCCTTGTCTGTCACAATCATTGTGGTAATGTAATTAACTCACTTTAAAGATATTTGGTTAAAAAGAGGTGTGAGCAAAAGAGATGGCAAATCAAGAAATAGTTAAGGTTGTTTTGTCCATTGATTTCTCTTCCTGAACCTACCACCGGACGACGATGTTTATGTGTCTCTCTAATCATGCCTTGGATACTAATTAAACGCATAACAAAAAGCTTAGGCAACAAATACATCATTTTGAATATTATGGCATGCGCTCATTGCACGCCTAATACTGTATGTGCCTCTGTTTCATCGAGACTACTTGCCTTTTGGTTAAGCTTTAACCAAAATCACATTTATAAACCGGGAAGCTTCATTTCATAAAAAAAAATTCCAATGTTATGAACAATGGTACTGATTTGATATTGATTCGTAACTTGGAGTTTATTATATGAATTTAAATTGTTATGAATTTGTAAATTTAAATTATTATGAATTTGTCAACCAAGCCAAAAAAAATTAGTCAATGTACTGGAAACTGAACCGGATTAACCATAATCTCTCACTCACCCGCTCTAAATATATGCCTATTTAAACCGGACATAACACAACTCTTCTTCACAGTTCACACACGTCAAGTAAAATGGAAGCAAAAACTCTGTTTCTTACACTAGTTCTTCTTCTTCTCCTCTGTTTCAATGTCTGCATCACATTAGCTTCCGACCCCGATCCGATCCAAGACTTTTGTATACCAATACCAATCACATCCCTTCATCACCATCACTTCTCCACCAATCTCCCTTGCAAGAACTCCTCCGAAGTTACCACAGAAGATTTCATCTTTTCTGGTTTAAAAACCGCCGGAAACTTCACCAAGACGGGCTTCGCCACCGTCCCTGTAAACCCGACAAACTTCCCTGGACTAAACACGTTAGGCATGTCGTTTGTCCGAGCTGATCTCAAACCCGGATCCATAAACCCGCCACATTACCACCCTCGGGCCACCGAAGTAGCTAACCTGGTTAAAGGACGGGTTTACTCCGGTTTTGTGGACTCGAACAATAAGGTTTACGCTAAGGTAATGGAAGAAGGGGAGATGATGGTTTACCCTAAAGGGCTTGTGCATTTTCAGATGAACGTTGGAGATGTTACGGCCACGATTCTTGCCGGATTTAATAGCCAGAGCCCTGGGATTCAGAAGATACCGTCGCTGGTTTTTGGGTCTGGGATCAATGAAGATTTGCTTATGAAAGCTTTTGGGTTGAGTCATAAGCAAATTAGTACGTTGAAGAAAAGATTTGATCCTTTGATGTCTAGTAAACATTGATGTTTTATCTTAACGAGATAATTATATGTAACGTTTAAGTTATTTTTCTTTGTGTGAGTTTTTAATCATAAGGTTATTTATATTTCCATGTTTTTGAGAAAATAATTCTAAACTATGCATGTTTATTATTGGTAGCTACACATTACACTAACATTTAAAATCATGGAGAACAAGATATTAGCATTCAACTTTGCCACGTCACCAGCTTTGAATTTTGACATTATCTTCTTTAATCCAAAAAAATGTAAAATCAGTGCCAGTGTTTATCTAAAAGGCTACAAACTTATCCAATCTGTTGTGATGCTAATTCAATTACTGTAGTTTTCAACATATGTGAGAAAGCTGAGCAAGCTGGCTCAATGAATCATTGAAACGCTGCGGTTTAGTCTTGTTACTTAAACGGTGCGTTCCATTCTTTAATCTTAGTGAGACCCTCTGTTTCTCCAAGAGTGTTTGTCATTAACAGATAAGGAGTTAATGCGGTTCCGGTTTAGTCGTTAAATTCCGTACCGGAAATTCCGATTCGACAGATCTTCTATAAACCCAAATATCCCTTCCCTCCACATTCACTAACTTTTTTCATGGATCAGCCACGGCAAACCTCAACGGCGTCTCAGCCACCGGAAACACCTCCCCAACCGTCGGATGCTTCGAAACCGTCGTCTATATCACAGATTCAGCAACCGCCATCCACCAATCCGAGTTCCACCTCCGTTTCCTCTATTCCTTCTTCCCCAGCTCCACCATCACCGTCGCTCAATCCAAACCCTAATCCTCCTCAATACGTGCGTCCGGTGGCATCTCCGGCGACGCAACAGCAGCCAAACGTCTCCCAGTCTTTAGGGCGGCCACCTCCGCCGGCGTATTCGAGACCATGGCAACAACACTCCTCCTACACTCACTTCTCATCCGCTTCGTCGCCATTGTTATCTTCCTCATCAGCTCCGGCCTCTTCTTCTTCGTCTTTACCAATTGCTGCGCAGCAAAGAGGTGGCATGGCGATTGGTGTTCCAGCTTCCTCAATTCCGAGTTCTTCTCCTTCAACTTCCCAGCATTCACCTTCTGCTTTTCCCGGCTCTTTTGGGCAGCAATACACCGGAATTGGTCGTGGCACTGTGGGAATGTCAGAAGGTACTTCCAATTCAAGTGTCCCACAGGTGAATTTTTCTCTCATGATTCATATTTCAAAGAATTGTGTTTGTTATAGCCAAATAGAATTCAGAAGATACTAAAAAAATGTCAACTTTTTTTTCTTGTGTTTAGGCTAGGATGATGCAAGGAACTCAGGGAATTGGGATGATGGGGACGCTTGGCTCAGGTTCACAAATGCGGCCAAGTGGGATGGCTCAGCACCAGCAGAGACCAACTCAATCGTCTCTAAGGCCAGCTTCTTCCCCTAGTAGTCAATCTCCTGTTGCCCAAGTACGTATTTTGACCCTTCGTGCGATTTTTGTATGACGTTGCCTGTGTTCCTTGGAAAGTAGGAACTTTAGCTTTGTGACTCATTGTTAACTATAAACTTTTGCCTTATTTGAGTTGGGAATGATTATATTACCTCATTAGCTCAATTTTTACTTTATTTTATGTACTACGGTATGCAGTTTCTAAATCACTCCATAGCAAAACAATCTATTTTCAGACTTCCTTTCATTTGTTAATTACTCAAGTGTTCTGATGGCTGAATAGAGTTATAGGTGATTATTACTTGGTCATAAGATACATTAGAGCTTAATTGATGTAGTAACGAGCTACCTAACATTGCAACTTTTCCAGACATCTCTTTCGTTGTTATTTTTAACTATTCATGTACTTTAATAAGTCGGATTGGTTCCTTGACCAACATTAATTTTTCGATGGTTTTCTTTGACACTCTTTGTTTTCTTTGACAAATTCTTCATGAACTTTGTTTGCAAACCTTAATTCCTTATCTTTTGCATATGGCAGAACTTTCAAGGACATAGTCTTATGAGGCCTTCACCTATTGGTTCTCCTGGTGTCCAATCAACTGGTCCAGCACAACAAAGCTTGCAAGCCATTAATCAACCATGGTTATCATCTTCTGCCCAAGGGAAGCCACCTTTGCCACCCCCTTCGTATAGACCACAAGTAAATACTCCCTCCATGCAACAAAGATCTCATACTCCTCAGCAACATCTTTCCACGTCAGCAGCAACTTCACAGCCTCAGCAACAACAACAACAACCACAACAACAACATCAGCCTCAAGAGCAACTACAACAATTGAGATCTCCGCAGCAGCCTTTACCTCACCCACATCAACCGACTCGTGTCCAAGGGTCGGTAAATCAGAAAGCTACTTCTCTGGCAATGCCGACCCAGCCTCCGGTGTCTCTACCAGGAAACCAAGCTAAAACAGTTTCAGCAGAGAATGAGCCGTCTGATGATCGTATCCTGGGGAAAAGAAGCATCCATGAGCTACTTCAGCAGGTATCTACTGACCTGTCTTTATATCCTCAACATTGAATAATCCATTTTGCATATTAACCATTGAATAGACTGGTATTCTTAGTTTCTCTGCTTGATTTCTCACTTAATATATCATTGATTTCTTCCACTTGGATTGATCTCTTACGGAGAAAGGAAGAGTTTTTGTGAGTGATTTGTCAATACCTCACATAGAAAGCCAAAAAGCATGCCATAAGATTAATAACATACATCTCTAGTTATACGGGCTTCTTGGATGATGTTCCTTACTCAAGCTCCCTGCATGATATCCATTCATTTTTTCTCTGAATTTAATATGCCTTGCATATCCACAGATTGACCCGTCAGAGAAATTGGATCCAGAGGTTGAAGATATCCTTGCTGATATTGCTGAAGACTTTGTGGAGTCAGTAAGTAGCTCACACCACTTTTTGATCCAATACTCTTTATGTCAATTTCATGACAGAGGTTAAGAGTAGACTTTTCCAACTCCTGCTCTTTGTGTTTCCTTTGTTCCAGATCACAACATTTGGCTGTTCTTTAGCAAAGCATCGAAAGTCAGATACTCTAGAGGCTAAGGACATATTGCTCCATGTTGGTACGTTCTGATTGATACTGTCTGCGCTTTTCTTTTAATTTCTGTTTCCAATTACAATGTTTAATTATTAAAAAAAAATTGTATCTCTTCTCCTTGAATATAGAAAGAAACTGGAATATCAGGCCTCCTGGTATTAGCAGTGATGAGATCAAGACATTTCGAAAGCCAGTAAGAATCATATATAAAGTTGTTGTGTTATCAACTCGTCCAATATATAACAGGGAATTATTACTCACACAAGATAGTTGCTAACTTCGTTGGTTCTTTTCTTGGATAATGTGTTGCAGCTGACAACAGATATTCACAAAGAGCGACTGGCCGTTGTAAGTTCTGAACTAAAAGCGCACATGATTATAAACATCTGCAGCAATCAGTACTAGCTTATGGTACTGAGTAGGAGTGAACTATATTGAAGATTTTTATTGTTGACTTGTATTTCTGTTGTGGTTTTTGAAGATAAAGAAGTCGGTCATAGCTACGGAAGCAGCAAACGCCAGGAATCCATTCGGGCATGGAACTGCTAATGCACGAGGTGGTCAGGCAAAGACGCCTGCTAACCCCATGGCTTCTACAACTTTCAATCACTAATGTGTTAGATCAACCCTCCAATCATGCTTGGTAGGAATTTTCCATTAAAAAGGTACAAACTTTGTAACACCCATTTTGTAATGTTATCTTAGATATCACAGACAGTCCAAGATAACTTACAAGCATGGCGGCTTCAGCCTTGATCTTAATTTTAATCATAAGTAAGTATATTACCATCTTATGGGATTGAATTGATTCAATGTTTTGCAAATCATAAAAGTGTATGAGTAGGGGGGTAACATGAGCCACGGTTACGAAACCAGACAAGCTGGTATTATCAATTAAATATATTCTTCTCATAAAGTTGAATCTTCCATAGCTTTGATCAATTTTACAGTTTTACCATTGTGTGGTCATTTGGGGAAATATTACACATACAATCGTGGGTAATATTGTTGCTTCTTATTAGCCTCTTAGCCTTCAACGATCTTCACTGGCGTCCTGCAGAATGAAAACGAATAGAAAACTTTCAGAGCATGTTCTTTCGATCATGGTTTACTGGGTTATAAGGCTATTGATGTCACATACCCGAAAGGACTCTGCTTGATTGATAACAGCTCAATGTCAAGCTGCAAAGGAAAGGTAACAAACCATGAACCACCACAACTTTAGGAGCTAACAAAAGTCGAACCGGTTCAACAACGGTTACCTCTATTGTTGCATTTGGAGGAATCTCTTGTACTCCTTTCTTCCCGTAAGCAAGCTCCGGAGGAACAATCACCAATCTCTGTATATAAAACCTCAGAGGGTCACCAAAACAAGACCTTGAGTGGTCTGACTATATGAAGTCTTTCGGTTTCAAGAACTAACCTGACCGCCTACACGCATCCCTTCAGCACCAAGATCAAGTCCTTTCAATACATTGCCTCTCTCTGATTGGCCAACGTCAAACCCGTAAGGCTGCAACAACTCTTACGTAATCGGTCAAGGATTCTCACATATTCAAGCACAGTAATAATGGATTGCCTAGTACTGACCGTTCCACCTCCAACGCCAAGTCCTTGTCGACTTGTCATGAACGTAATTCCTTTCCATTTTGCAACATAGTGAACCTGCAACACAATCCCTTTTGGGTTAAGCATCAAAGCTTTGTTAAAAGCGTAAGCATATACAAGTCTAAAGTAAACCAGGAAACGTATTCACAACCGTACTGCGACCCGAGATCCTTTCACAGCTTGTGCTCCATTTCCAACCTTTATATCATAGTACCTGTAACAAAAGTGACGTTGAACACAAACGAAAATGGCATTGAAATAATGCATGATGATGATGTTGGGGGTAATGTAGTAAAGGGGAAATGGACGGACTTGAGACCATTGGGGAGAGTTGTGAACTCGCTGTCTGGTATCTTAGACGCACGTAGCTGCATAGAATTCGTTTGATTTTTGAGTCTAAGGAACAGAAATAAATGAAACATATACAAATATAAGTATGCTTACAGCTCTTCTACTGGTGCTTACGGCCTCAGCTGAATCAGTTAAAAACAAACTCCTAGAAGCTGTATTTGTTCAGACAACAACTTTGTAAGGATTCTGATACACTGATTGAAAGCTTGCTTAAAGGTGGAAAAGAATCTAACCAGTGGCGAGGAGACAGCCAAGTAAAACCCTTCTCCCTTCGTTGCTCAGTGGTGCCGGAGAAACGACCGTCTCTGGTCTGATGACATTTTCGCCGCCGGGAGACGGTAACGAACACTGAAACGGTTTGGATTGCCTTTTTTCTGCAAATTAAAACAGAACAACGTTTTGGTTAATCTGCGTCTTAATTCGAAACATACAAGTGGTTATTACACGTATTTGTTTCGATGGAAGCAGTGTACTTGATGGAAATGGAGTGGAGGAAGAGAGGGAGTGATGGAGAGGGTGAACAAGTTTCATAGTCAAGATCATTGTTTCGATGTTTTTGTGTTACTTAACAGATTCTTGTGTCTAAAACAAAGAAACAGTCTGATTCTTTGCGTTGTTTCAGTGTTCCTCCTTAATTGGGTGTGAGAGGAAGAGGAAGAGAGAAAGTGATAAAATTGAAATTCTCATCCACATGTTGTAGATTTTAGATTCTCTCAATTCACCCTGACAACAACCAAACTTGATGTCGTCGTACTATACCTTTTTAATAAATTTAGAAAATTCAAATTTTTTTTTTTGAAATAAACAATCTTTCTTTTTATGGTAAAAATTAAAAGAAAATAGATTTGATCAAAATCTATAAAATGTGGAATCACTTTTTCACCATTTGATTTGTTTTCGTTACATGATCCACCCAATCGCATTGTAATACTCGACATGCTTAATGCCATAATACATCACTAAGACAATTAGAAATTAGAGATTATTTACTATAACCGGAAAACTATTAAAATCATAAATCGTTAAACCTATAACGACGAAAAAATGACGCCAGCGGAGACAGCTTTTGTCAAATCAGTCAAATCAGATACCAAAATTGTATATTTCTCTACTCTTTACAATACTACTAATCTTTTACTATAATAAAAGACTTGATGATGACTATACCATTAATCACGATTAATTTAAAATTGTATTTCTCTACTCTTTACAATAATACTACTAATTTTTGACTATAATAAAAGACTCGATGATGACTACATCCCTAATCACGATCAATTTTATATTATAAGATCATTTGCTTGTTAGGGTTTCTCCCTACAATATTCAGTTTTTTACTACTTTTTTTTTTTTCTTTTTCTTTACAAACTATAGGGAAAAATCAAAAATCCTAATATGAGAGATCTCAACACATTACCAAACACACAAATATCCCACTCACATCATTTTATACAACACAAATAAAATGTTTCAAAACCAAAGCAGCCACTTGTTGTTATAAACACAGCCGCCGCTTCCTCCTCCTCCTCCCTCTCTCTCGCTTTAAACCAGAGCCGCCATGGATGCCGTTCTGCTTCCAACGGCTCCGTCGTCTCTCTATACTCCAATGTTAGGTCAGTCCATAGCTCCTCACCGCAATCACATTCCTTTACCATCATCTTATACCCGTAACCTCCGATCAAAACCCTTTACTGGAGGAGGAGGAGGAGGAGTCACTCGCTTCTCTCGATCTTTCATTCCAACGGCTATAATTTCAGGAGACGAAACATCTATGGCTCCACCACTTCCAACGGCTTCTCCGTTGCCACGTCTCAAAGTATCTCCAGAATCCCTGCAATACCCGGCTGGTTATCTCGGTGCGGTGCCAGAGCGTACGAGCGAGCCTGATAACGGAAGCATCGCTGAGGCTATGGAGTATTTGACGAATATACTTTCCACTAGAGTTTACGACATCGCCATTGAGTCACCTCTTCATGAGGCTAAGAAGCTTTCTCAGAGGTTAGGAGTTCGTTTGCTTCTTAAAAGAGAAGACTTGCAACCTGTAAGTTTTATTAAAGCTTCTATCTTTTTCAGCTTTGATTACAACATTTCGTTAATTATGTATGAAATTGAGAGTACTTGTACTTGTTTTAGGTTTTCTCGTTTAAGCTTCGTGGAGCTTACAATATGATGGTGAAACTTCCAGCTGAGCAATTAGCAAAAGGTGTGATTTGCTCTTCAGCTGGAAACCATGCTCAAGGTGTTGCTTTATCTGCTAGTAAACTTGGCTGCACTGCTGTTATTGTTATGCCTGGTACAACCCCTGAGATCAAGGTCCTTTTTCTTTTTCTTTTTTCAACTTTCTCATGTTTTGAGTCCTCTGAATTTAAGAGTATCTGATGATCTCTTCTTGGATTTGGAAAAAAAGTGGAAAGCTGTGGAGGCTTTGGGTGCAACGGTTGTTCTTGTTGGGGATTCGTATGATGCAGCACAAGCATATGCTAAGAAACGAGCTATAGAAGAGGATCTGACGTTTGTACCTCCTTTTGATCATCCGGATATTATTGCTGGACAAGGCACTGTTGGTATGGAGATCACTCGCCAAGCTACTGCTATAGGTCCTTTGCATGCTATATTTGTTCCTGTTGGTGGTGGTGGTTTAATAGCTGGTATTGCTGCTTATGTCAAGAGGGTTTCTCCCGAGGTACTACTAGTCTTTGCTTTGCCAATGGGGTTTTGCTTCTGTTTCCTTATTGTGACTTGTGGGTTTTATACAGGTGAAGATCATTGGTGTAGAACCAGCTGATGCTAATGCAATGGCGTTGTCACTGCATCACGGTGAGAGGGTGATATTGGACAAGGTTGGGGGTTTTGCAGATGGTGTAGCAGTTAAAGAAGTTGGCGAAGAGACTTTCCGTATTAGCAGAAACCTGCTTGATGGTGTTGTTCTTGTCACTCGTGATGCTATTTGTGCATCAATAAAGGTAAGTTATTATATCCTTGATTTGTTAGAGACTGTATTGTAGATAATCATTTACTTGTGTCTGTCTCTACAGGACATGTTTGAGGAGAAACGGAACATAGTTGAACCAGCAGGGGCTCTTGCGCTTGCTGGAGCTGAAGCGTATTGTAAATACTATGGTTTAAAGGACGTGAATGTTGTAGCCATAACTAGTGGTGCAAACATGGACTTTGATAAGCTAAGGATTGTGGCAGAACTCGCCAATATCGGTAGGCAACAGGAGGCTCTTCTTGCTACTATCTTGCCGGAAAAACCTGGAAGCTTTAAGCAATTCTGTAAACTGGTGTGTGTTTGGTATATATGATATAGCATGTACAAGTATATCACAACATTACAGAGGGAATCTAACAAAATTGATGGATGCAGGTTGGACCAATGAACATAACCGAGTTCAAATATAGATGTAGCTTAGAAAAGGAAGCTGTTGTACTATACAGGTAAGTCTGTTCCTTGTTTCTAGAGTGGTTGTGTTATACTTATTCACATCCTCTAATCCGCAAAAAATTTTACGTTCATTAATTGTTGTTTAGCGTTGGAGTGCACACACCTGCAGAGCTCAAAGCACTACAGAAGAGAATGGAATCTTCTCAACTCAAAACTTCCAATCTCACGACCAGTGACTTGGTGAAAGATCATCTGCGTTACTTGGTACGTTCCTTGAGGATTACTACATTCTTTCAATTGGTTGATGCAAAGTTGAAAAGTGAATAATTCCTTTCATACATAATATCAGATGGGTGGAAGATCAAGTGTTGAAGACGAGGTTCTATGCCGATTCACCTTCCCAGAGAGACCTGGTGCTCTAATGAACTTCTTGGACTTTTTCAGTCCACGCTGGAACATTAGCCTTTTCCATTACCGTGCACAGGTTTGTTTCCCATTTCCACCATTAAAACAGCGTTGAAGTAGCTTTTTGAGAGGCTCCTCCTAACTAAAACAATCTTCCTTGTTACAAAACAAAGGGTGAGGCGGGCGCAAATGTGCTGGTCGGGATCCAAGTCGCGAAGCAAGAAATGGAGGAGTTCCGAAACCGAGCTCAAGCTCTTGGATACGAGTATTTCTTGGTAACTGATGACAACATTTTTAACCTTCTGATGCACTGAGTTTGAGAGCTGTGTTGGAAGAATACATCAGAGTCTTCCACGTCTTCTCGTTGTCTGGTAGAAACAACTCTCGCTCCCTCTTCTCGGGTCTGTCCGATGGGCTTTGTAGTCACACTAGCCCAATGAGTAACCTTTATGTATGACTTTGGGACCCCTTTTGGTTTTCAGCTAACCTTCAATAAAAGTTCCTATTTTTTACACCGTCGCATATTAAATTTTTCCTAATATAGAATTTTACAGCCCAATCTTGTAAAGTACCAAACTACCAATCAAGATCTTCGTTGTGTACCAAATCTAACTGGTTATAGCCACTGGTACACTTTATCTAATGAAAATTGTTAGATTCATATCTTGTTTATTCAGTGTAAAGATTCTGGAGATGTAAATTGTTCAAATGTTGAAACTGGCCATTTTGTAATCGAATGTCGAAGCTCACACTCACAACGTTGTAGAGATTGGACACAAATACGTATAATTAGTCAAAACATGTTTGTTAATTACAGTAGTTAACAAAAATCTTAGTCATAAGATTTTGCAACGAATCAAATATTATCTCAGTTTTAAACAGGTCTGGTCTAAAACTGGTAAAAGCCAAACAGAAATGTACTATTATACAGTTACTATAATTGGCTGATGTTTTAGACTTTTCTAATAAATGATTGATTCTTGTAGATTTTTATGCAGATTCGTATGACATAAATAATAATTAATAGAAGTTGTAAATATTTTAACACCTATCTCTATAGAATTATTATTGTTGATATTGTAATAGTGAATTTTAAAAACTATAAGATTAGAAAAATATAATTGTCATTCAAATTGTGAATAATTAATTAAAAAAATCTAATGAAAAAATCTGCTTGGATTTTGGATTTAATTAATAAAAATCTAAGGCAGCTCCATTGTTTTGAGAAAACCAGCACCTTGGTTTAGACTGATTTGTAATCCCAAAAAAGGAAACCAAATATTAAAAAAAGAAAAAAAAAACCAAAACCACAAAACCATGGGCAGTTTTCAGATCATCAATTTGACGCCTCCAAAACCAGCAGCTACTCTGCTTCTCCTTCTTCTTCTCTGTATATTACTCTTATCTCTCTCTTCCTCATCCATTGACTCCAATTCTGAAAACCGCTTCACACAAACAAAACTTCTCAATACAACTAATTCAAAACTAGAACTCGAAGATACTATAATTAACCATTCGTGGGATTTTATTTCTTTACATTTTTTTGCTTCGATTATTAGATGGATTCGAATGTGATGTTTTCTGGGTTTAGTCCAAGAATGTTAAGCTTAGAAATGCCGCAAAATCCACAAAATCCCCAAAATTCAGTTCAATTCCAGCATCCTCATCCTTACCCTGCCCCCGGCGAACAACAGACTCAACCTCCGATGAAATCCTTATACCCATACGCTTCAAAACCCAAACAATTATCACCGATAAGCTACGGCGGTGGTGGTGGTGGTGGCGGAGACGACGAAGACCGCGGTTCAGGTTCTGGATCCGGTTGTAACCCTGAAGATAGCGCGGGAACAGAAGGAAAAAGGAAATTGTCACAGTGGCATAGGATGAAATGGACTGACACAATGGTTCGCCTTCTGATCATGGCTGTCTTCTACATCGGCGACGAAGCTGGTTTATCCGATCCAATCGAAGCCAAGAAAAAGAGCATCGGCGGTGGCGGAGGAGGAGGAGCGATGTTGCAGAAGAAAGGAAAATGGAAATCTGTGTCGAGAGCTATGGTGGAGAAAGGCTTCTCTGTATCGCCGCAACAGTGTGAAGACAAGTTCAATGATTTGAACAAGAGGTATAAGAGAGTTAATGACATTCTCGGTGAAGGAACAGCTTGTCGTGTCGTTGAGAATCAAGGATTGCTCGAGACTATGGATCATGTTACTCCTAAATTGAAAGACGAAGTCAAGAAATTGCTTAATTCTAAACATCTTTTCTTCAGAGAGATGTGTGCTTATCACAATAGTTGTGGTCATCTCAGTGGTCACGACCAACCGCAACAGAATCTGAGTTCGAGTTCGGTTCCTGTTCCGGTTCAGCAGATTCAGCAACGTCAACCGGAGCAGCAGCAGAGTTGTTTTCACGCGGTGGAAGCAGGGAAAATGGCGAGGATTGTGGAGAGTGAGGTGGAGGAGGAAGTAGAGTCGGATATGGCGGAGGATTCAGAGTCGGAGATGGAGGAGGAGGAGGAGGAGGGGGAGGAAGAAGTAGAGACGAGGAAGAAGAGGAAGGTATCGGCTGCGGTGAAGCGTTTGAGGGAAGAAGTGGCGCGTGTAGCGGAAGATACGGGGAGAAGCGCGTGGGAGAAGAAGGAGTGGATGAGGAGAAAAGCGTTGGAGGTTGAGGAGAAGAAGATTGGGTATGAGTGGGAAGCGGTGGAGATGGAGAAGCAGAGAGTTAAGTGGTTGAGATATAGGAGCAAGAAGGAGAGAGAGATGGAGAAAGCTAAGCTTGAGAATCAGCGACGGAGGCTTGAGACGGATAGGATGATACTGATTTTACGGCGGAGGGAGATTGAGTCGACGGAGTTTCAGTCTTCGGGTAAACGGGTTGACCCGAGTTCAGCTACCGGGTGATGTGATTAATGTGTCACATTTTCAGCTTTTTTAGTGTTAGGATTTGGTGTTTTATTAGACTCGATTTTATAAACTATCTAGTTTTCTAATGTGGAGGACTGAGGATGCTAGGATTCTCACGTTTTCGACATAATCAGCAAATTATTAATCTTTAATGTTTAAAGGCTAAAGTGTAGAGGCAAAAGGTAATTTAAATGTCTAATTGGTAAGAGTAAGAGGAAACTTATCAATCGGAAGTTTCGTAAGTATTAGTACGTCCAGTCTTATATTCGATTGAATCAATTTTATACTTTGTAGTTTGAATCGATCATGTGCCGCAGGCGCTTTTGCTGCGTGGGGGTATTCACAAGTATATTTGAAAAAAAAATATATATATAAGGTTTAGAAAACAAACACGCCCGGTGGGACTCGAACCCACAATCGTTTGATTAGAAGTCAAACGCCTTATCCATTAGGCCACGGGCGCTTTTTGATGTTACACTGAATATAAAGATATATATTCCAATAATATAAAGATGTACAGATACGCTAACAATTAATAGGGAGTTTGTTTCCTTGTTACTTCAACCAACTTTTGTAATATTTGTAAGAAGAAATAGATATTCTGTTAGATTTACTTGATGGAAAGTTTAACTAGGCTGAAAGTAAAGTACAAAATGTCAATAACGTGACAAAGATTTGAGATGATAGAACCCAAAACATCATATTATCACTGTCCCTGGTTTTCATCTAGTTGTTTGAGAGCAGAGATTCTGTTTTGTACATGTTTCTTGCAATTACAATAAGATTCAATGAGCAATACAAGCCATTTGAACTAGTGATATAGTTCCAATTTTTTCGATGTTTTGTTACAATGTATTATATGACAGATTGGAAGAGAATGTGGAACATTATGAAGACCAAAAATTGCTTTCAACAACCCAAATAATCTTCAGCTAGTGAAGTCTGTATTTCCTGGCCGAATATTATACCAAGTCGAGTTAAATGAGAAACAATCCCGACATGAATTTTGTGTCGTGGAGTATAAGGTACAAATCATGTCCTTGAACGAAATAATGGCAAAGTGATTTCAATGTAATTGTTGTAACACCTTCTTCCTAACGTTTTCTATTGATGGTGTTAAAGATTGTCTTCGGTTACATCAATTGAAAATTTGCTGAAATTATAAATGTTGCCATTAAAACATAATGATTTTGATCCATATATAGACAGAATCATAATACTAAAGTTATTTACTAAGTTCTAGTAATATGTATTTTGTTGGAAAGCTGAAAATATGCATTTTAGCCAAAACCGAACCGAGTCACATAATTTAGGTTTGGTTCGGTTTGGTTTTACACCCTTACCAGTAGCTCCTAACGGAGACGTTGTCACGGCCCATCCCCTTTTGCGCTAGTTCACGCCTTCACGCCTTCCCCTTCCGTTTCTTCGTTCTCTCGCCGCTAATTAACGCCGTTTCTGGTACTACCGCCGCCGTAACCCTAACGGCACCTTTAATGGCGTCGTGTGATGACGATTTCTCTCTACTAGGAGACGATCAGTCAAACCCTAACCCACACCATCACCACCACCACCAAGTTCTCCATCACCCGCCATACGCTCCTCGGCGATTCACCCCGAAGCCATCGAACCAGATCCATTTGCCGCTTCACCAGAGGAACGGCGACGAGAACGACGAGAACGATGTCGTTGTCGAGGCTTCTTCTGCTTTTCACGGAGTAAATCCCTTTTCAGCGGACGAAAATTCGAATCCGTATGATAATAACACAGCTGTTGACGAAGACGAAGATCTCGATGCGAACAGATCCAGAATCGGAGGTGGTCATGTGGAGAAGAGGCAGAGTCAAGAAGAGCTCAGTGACGGTGGAACAACAAATGGCGGTGAGACCACGCCGTATGGTAGCTTCAAAAGGCCGAGGACATCGTCTTCCTCCGCCGGTGAGTACAGGAAGGATAGAGAAGAGTGGAGTGATGCGGCGATCGCGTGTTTGTTAGATGCGTATTCTGATAAGTTCACACAGCTCAACAGAGGGAATCTCCGGGGAAGAGATTGGGAAGAGGTTGCTTCATCAGTGAGCGAGAGGTGTGACAAGCTGAGTAAGACTGTAGAACAGTGTAAAAACAAGATTGATAATCTCAAGAAGAGGTATAAGCTAGAAAGGCATAGGATGAGCAGTGGTGGAACATCAGCTAGCCATTGGCCTTGGTTCAAGAAGATGGAAGAGATTGTGGGAAATTCTTTGGCCACAAAAGGTACGTCTGATGAAGATAGAAGTGGCAGCTCAATGGGGAATACTGTAAAGCCAGCGAGGAGGTAATGTAGAAAGGATCACTGAGAACCTTGTTGTATTGTTCTTGCGAAAGTGAAAGTCTTTGGTTTTTGTATTCTTGTTTTAGGTATCCTCTGGTAACATATAACCCTGGAGTTCAAATAAATAACGTCAAGTCCAAGGCTACATCAAACCCTAGATGGCGAAGAGTGGTTCTTAAAATCAGTGGTGCAGCTCTTGCCTGTACGGGTCCTAATAACATTGATCCAAAGGTTTTTTTTTCAGAATACATAATCAAATCTTGTATTGATGCATATTTTCACTATCTGTGTCAGAGTTAAATTCTCTGCTTGATTTATTTAGGTCTTCAATCTGATCGCAAAAGAAGTTGCAGTGGCTAGTCGTCTTGGTGTAGAGGTAACAGTTTGCTTTCAGATTGTTAGTCTTTTATCCTTTCTCAGTTAAATGTTATTCATAATATGTTTTTTTTTCCAGGTAGCCATAGTTGTTGGGAGTCGGAACTTTTTTTGCGGCAGCACTTGGATTACTGCTACTGGTTTGGATAGAACCACTGCATATCATATCAGGTTGGTCAAATATTTCAGTAACTTCTGCCTTCCGAACGTATTTGTCTTTTTCTAAAGCGATTAACATGGAATTAGATGTCTGTAGTATGATAATCGAACTAGCTGGCGTAAATACAGTTACGAGACATGATCTGCTATCGTGCTCTGAAGTTCTCACAGAAATGTTGTTGTTTATAATCAATCAAATGGTCTCACAAATCATCATTGCCAAAACATCCATGCATTTCGAAACGAATTTGTTAGTGTTATTATTTTTTATCGACATCTTAGAGTTGGGTTGTTCAGTTCAACGATTTATGTTCTGTTTTGGTGGAGATAAAAATTTTGCTTACCAAATCTCTGTTGTGTAACAGTATGATGGCGTCTGTGATGAATTCTGCTTTACTTCAATCATCCCTGGAGAAAATTGGGGTTCAGGCACGATTACAAACTGCAATAACGGTTGAAGGTGTCGGGGAGCCTTACAATCGTCAACGAGCCACCCGGCATCTAGATAAGGGAAGAGTGGTAATATTTGGTGGCATAGGTGCAACGCTTGGAAATCCACTTTTATCATCTGATGCATCTGCAGCTCTTCGAGCTATAGACAGTACAACTCTTTTACTCCCTCTTACTGTTCCTTACTGTAACAACATAAACTAATTTAGAATTGATAATTCATTCCATTAGTAACTAGTCGTAAATCCTAACTTAAGGTCTCTCGTCCACATTCAGTTAATGCGGAGGCAGTGTTGAAAGGAACAAACGTTGATGGTGTTTATGACTGCCATTCACAAGATAGTAACGTGACATTTGAACACATAACATTTCAAGATTTGGCTTCTAGAGGTCTTACGTCAATGGATACAATGGCCCTTAACTTCTGTGAAGAGAACAGCATTCCAGGTCGAGATTTCTTCTCTGATTTATCTTCGTTTTTCATTTTTGGCTAGTCTGTTGTATACTTAGAACAGACTGTGAGTTAAATGGTTAAACTTAGTGACTTAAAGCAATGGTTTACTCTACATGTGACCTTGAATGTAATGACTGATCCTTGATCTCTCTGGTTGTAAAAAAACAGTTGTGGTATTTAACTTTCTGGAAGCTGGGAACATCACAAAGGCGTTATGTGGAGAACAAGTTGGTACTTTGATTGATCGAACCGGGAGGGGTGTGAGTTAGTATGTGCCTTCATTCATTAAGGCTTCTGTAACTCTATAAACTCGTTTTTACCCAAGTAAATTATATTTCATAGATGAGTTGACCAAAAAAAAAGGAGAGTCTCTTAACTCTTCACTTGGAGTTGCTCTCCATTCACCAAGTGTTTTTTTTGTATATTCCTTCCTTTTAATATCATTTTATACAAGTGATTAAGTACTGTTTTCGTAATCTTTCTATATAATCTGATCGTGATATGAACGGGAAAGAAAAAATAAAACTAGGTGCGTGGCTAGTTAATGTAGCCGCCTCGAAATGGATAATTATGAAAAATCGATAAAGATTTAAAACAAAAATAGAAACTTAAAAAAAAATATTAAAAAAAAAGAGACGTTTCCGTAATCTACGAGAGAAACAAAGGAGGTGCTAGACTCTTCGTCAGATATTTGTCCCCTCCCTTCTTATCCCCACGGTACTCATTACTCACTCTATAGTCTCTATATATAAACAGTCTCTTTGATCTTTTAAACGTAGTGAAACGCAAACGCAGAGCTGGTGAAGTATTGTGATTTGATTTGTTCGTAAGGATGCAGGCGGTATCAGTTGACGAAACCAAAAACACGGTGGTGCTACGGGCGGAGCACAAGAACGAGGAAGGTCGTAAATCTGTGGATAAGTTCGAGTTGAAGACTCGTAATCCGGAGACGATCAAGCAGATTGAGCGGAAGCTGATGGAGAAAGGTGTTCAGCGGATGGATCGACATCCTTCCGATGGGATTTCGCTCAGGCGACCGCCGCCGAAGTCCGGTCACGGTGGTAAGTACACGTGGGAGGGACCTGATCGGGTGGAGGATTACGAGATGCAGCCAGATCCACCGGCGATGGACGAAGGTGATCCGAATTACGACGATGAACAGGTGAAGATGATTGATGATGACGTGGCGGAGGAGCTTGTGAAGGGAGAGGTGGAGGTGGCCAAGGAGGCGCCGGCTGGTGTGGCTAGGGTTGATGTTGATCCTCGCCTGGTCAGTCGTTGAGTGGGTTTTGAGGTTGAAGAGAAATGTAAGGGTCTAATGTGAGAAGAGGGAAAAATGTGGGGGTTGGAGTTTTAATTTTCTAGTTGTGACTTGTTTTGTTTGGGTGCAATGACGTGGGACACACTATTCTGTAAAAAATAATAATTGTATTGTTGCATTGAAATTCCCCATTCGATAATCTTTTTAACATTATCTACTTTATTTGACTACTGCTCTATAAGTGATGTGATGATGATCATTTATCGTAAGTTGGTCCTATCTGTTAAATAATTTTTTTTACGAGCAAACACACAACATGTCAAATGTATCGGATTCAGTGAAATCCATTAACCGTGTGCTTTCTTTTAATGCCACAACGAGCTTAAAGATATATATACAAGTAAATATTAAATGTGTTATACATTGTAAATAAAATTGTGGAAAAATAAGTTTCGATGTTTCAGTGTATACGGATCAAAATGAGCGAGATGAAAAAACTATGATGGTTGAATATATCAATATCGAGTTTGATGGGTCAGTTTGCCGACTATGAACACTCTGTAAAAATTAATTAAACGCCACTCCGTTACCATTTTCCAATATCCAACCCATACTTAATCATTTATTGTACTTACGATGAGAGTAAAGTTAAGTTTGTTCAGTTGTCCAATTAAATATTCTGATACAATATAGACAAACACGCCAAGTGTCGTCTCTAATTCTTTTAAATTTTTGTATAGATCCATACTTTTTTACCGGACAATTCCCGAAGGCCGAAGTTTAAGCATGAAATAGATTACGGATCCGAACAATTATGCTTTATTCACACGACAATAATGGCGAGACAACATTCTTGAAGAAAGGAAAAAATAAAAACATATTAATATTAAAAATGCAGGCTGTGGGGTTCGAACCCACGCGCACTTATGTGCAGAAGAACTTAAGTCTTCCCCCTTAACCTCTCGGGCAAACCTGCTCTTGTCCTTCACGTCTTCATCGTATTTTAAATATAAATAAGACAGGATGGTCTGACACTTTAGGCCCAACAAATACTTGATTAGCGGGCACACCGAAACATCTAAGCCCAATTGCAATAGAATTTGGTAATTTGCTGTGTTTATTTGTCACAAGAGAAGACAATATGAAGCAGGTTTTCAAATCCTCACAAGAATGGCTTCATATAGTTGTCTCCACACCTATTTGCACAATTTTCAAGCATTTTAATAGGCCGTAGATATTTATTTCAGGCCCAAATTTATCAATCACTTTTGCAGATTAACAGGATTATTGACGGCGTAAAAACGGTTTCATAACGGAATGGATACGTGATTTGATGGTTTGGTCACGCGTTCCGTCACTTGCGCGGACCACTCGATGACACTATTTTTTAAGCAGTAGCCCCGACAACAGAATGCAGCATTTTGTTTCTATTAATTTTGGTTTCTTTATTTTTATTTTTGGTTTCTTATGTTTTCAGTTTTCGTTTAATACTTTGATTAGATTTTTTATTTTTGAACAAAAGATGAGCTAAAACTATCTTATATATGTGTTCTTTACCAAAAATCGGAAAAAGTTACGAGGGATAATATTATGTTACCGTGTTACAAAGACTCAGCCAAAGAAAGAAACTAAATGGTCCACAAGAAAAAGCTCATGTACCTTTTAGTCCTTTATCAAAAAGGAAAATAAAAAAGTCCACGTATAGATTACAGTATACATCTTTAATACATGCAATGATATTCAAAATATAAATCTTTGTAAACTTAGTACTGTAATAAACTAATAATAGTAAGTAAAATGAGGCTTTATTTTTTTCAATTTTGTAAAAAAAATATTTGACCAGATTTTGGACGCGGCAAGACTCTCCGTAACACCATTAGGTAGCTTAGTCCGAAAAAATAGCGAACTTAGAAAATGGTCGTATAGCACATGCTCCACTATACTAACACTAAAATTTCAATATAATTAATCCATCACTTATCCATGATCACAAACCCTTTTTCGTGTCATAATTGTCTTACGAATCACTAAATATTCTAACTAAATTAAGTTACTACTTAGCAACAATTATTTTAACGAATTGTTGCAATTCAGTGAAATTCTGCAACATTTTGTGCAATTATTTGGCCATCTAAAAGATTTGCTAGAACTTTACAGTCATTGTTCCATTATTTCATTTATTTGTCATTGGTTTATGGTTATATTTTAACATATCGGTGCTTAAATATTTCATTATAATTATAAAATTAAAATAAATTAATATCTTGAAATTTCAATATTAAAATCTTAGAACAAAGTTAATGATATATTTTATAAATTATGCCGCGTGTCATATGTAAAATTATAATTATAATACCTAAATTTCATTCAAATATATTCAAAGTTTGAACTTAAAGCGTTCTTATCTTTAAATTTATATTTATAGTAGTTATTAAAATTCAGTCTTCAAAAATTTGACCTCTTATAAAATTTATAAGAACATATCTAATAAATATAACGTGTGTCACATTTTAATAAACTATATTTTGTAAGTATATCTTTAATTTTGAATAGTAAGACTATAAAGTATAATATTTGAAAAGAAAAAGAAACTATTATTTTTAAGAGTAGCAGATTGTAAGGACAATTATTTTTAGAAATGGAAGATTATAAAAGTAGAATAGTTGAAAAGAAAAATAAAATTTGACTGAGTTTGCAAAAAAAAGATATTGTCTTCTCTATAAATAATATCTTTAATTTTGTCAGGACTCTGAAACCACCAAGACTCTTTTGGCTGACTTGGCTTTTCTCGTTTACTCACTGGTAATCATCATCCCTCTTGCAGCTTCAAGCTCTCATTTTCAGGTTATTTCTTAATCAAATCTGTTCTTTTCACTCAATAAACCTATTATGTTCTTTCTCTCTTTTAATGGAAATTGACATTAAATTTTAAAAGGATTTTGAGGAAGTTTCACCTACCACAGAACAATCACTTGTATATACAATTATGGTTTCTTTCAATAAACACATGCTTCTTCACCTTTTTACTGATCTGTAATTCAATTTCCGCAATCTCCCATAGGCAAATTGTGAGATTGAACAGAGAAGAGGAAGTGTGATCTGGTTTTGAAGATATGGAAGGTAATGATAGAGACAACGAAGCTAGGGAGATACGTGGTCTGCAACTCGATCAAAACATGCAATACAATCACCAGCCTGAATCAGAGAGGTTTTTGTTTTTTTATTTTACTCTTCTTCTTTTTGGGTTTTCCAAATGTTTTGTGATTCTGCTAAAGGAAGAAAATAAATTAAGATGAT
Source organism: Cardamine flexuosa (assembly GCA_963555745.1). Classification (NCBI taxonomy): domain Eukaryota; kingdom Viridiplantae; phylum Streptophyta; class Magnoliopsida; order Brassicales; family Brassicaceae; genus Cardamine; species Cardamine flexuosa. The sequence continues at coordinate 3,138,372 of OY743219.1, read as the reverse complement.
TTTTCAATGTTTATACAACATGAGTTAATGCAAAAAAAGACTGTGATAACAAAGGCAATTTTGATATTATACTTTATAAGTAAGAGATGTGAAAAGGAATTTCTTGATAACGCAGGAGGAGGAGGAGGTTTAGTCTTGAAGACTTACCTGAGCTGTACACTATGTCCTATACACAACTATTAGCTCTGGCTAATGATGGAGTCCCCACAAGTTCATCAGTAGTTGGTGGATCATCATCATCATCACTAATCCCTCAATCTTCCATGGATTCTTGGATTAATAGTTGGAACATGGAGTCAAATCCTTGGATGCTGAACTCTGGATCCTCCCTTGGCATTGCTGCAGAAACAACAATTGAAAAGCCACAATGTGAGTACAATTTATGTCTTATTTATCCTTTTTTTTTCAGAGTGTCATATTGCTTAGTATAATGTAAGAGTTAGATATATAGTGAAGTGAGTTTATCGATTAGTGAATAAAGTTTTTAAAGAAGGCATAGTAAAGTGGTCTCAGTGAGGTTTTCAAATTATGGATTCTATTACATTGACCTTGTATCTTGTTTTGTTTTCTTGGTGAACCGCAGATAATGATGTGTCAACTTCGAAGAAGTTTATCTATGATCTTAATCTTACACCTGAAGAGATGATGAACAACAGTTCACAACCAACCAAGCCTGAGGTTTCTCCAATAACGTTAGAGACGCCAGTAAAAAGTTTGCCTGAAACAGATCAGGAGCCTCACCAAACTATCAAGAAGAGAGCAAAGAGAGCAAGAGATGATGATGTTGACAAAGCTCCTTTGAAAACACCAAAGCAGACATTAAAGAGAAAAAAGTTCAGGGCTAAGGTTGTTAAGGAAGGCAAAATAAATAGATCCTCATCTAAATCAGGTGTTAAAAAATCATCTGCTGCTACTGCTACTGCTACTGATACTAAAACTTCTGAAGCTGTTCAAGCTGTTCGGCCAAAGAGATCAACAAGACGATCTTTAAGATATGACTACGATCTTCAAGAAGTAGATGAATATTGTGGGATCCCTTGGGCTTCAGAAGAACTACTAGATTCAACATGGAGGATATTCTTTAACATACCAAAGAGAAGAAGAACCAATGTCATGATGAGAAAAGAAAGAATCTATCCGTCTTCAGAACCAGGCATTGATTGTCTCAGTTCTACCCTGTCCCTAGTCAACATAGAACCAACAACTCTCATGGAACCAGAAGTTAATCTTCCAAGTGATTCTCACATTTCTCAATGCTTGGGAGGTATTAATGATCAAGAGACGTTGAGAAGAAAGAGATCTACTACAGTAATCCAATCCCAGAACTTTCCTGTTCCACAGCTTAAAGCCATTATCTCAGGGATGCAATCAAAAGTTTCAAGAAACAAGCGTAGCAAAAGAGACGCAATAGCAAGCCAACTCAACTCAAGAGAATTACAGCTGCAATGGCAAAGCCAAAACCCAACAGGTTCGACAATACACAAAACAAAATTTCCTCTTTAATATTATTTCCTAGATTTCTAAATTTTAATCAATACTAAAATTGCAGGTCCATCGCAAGCTGAGCTATGGGAAAGAAGCATTTCGATTGATGCTATCACTAAGATGTTTGAAGAACAAGATATCAACCGTGAGAGTACCTGCCTTACACAGAGTAGAGAAACTGCAGTTATGCTTCACAAAAAGGCATACCAAGAGCAAAGGGCACTCGTTCCACACAAGAAAGATGGGTCAGTCATGCCATATCCTAATGCAAAAAACTTTCAATCAAAAGTAAAAGTGGATGCTGAAACCAAAAGGGTCTGGAAACTGTTAATGGTGAGTAGCAAAAGTGAAGGAGTTGATGGTTCTGATGAGGAGAAGAAACAATGGTGGTCAGACGAAAGAAAACTGTTTCAGGACCGAGCACACTCTTTCATTGCTCGTATGCGTCTAGTACAAGGTACTTTATATTGCTTTAACAATGGTATTTCTTCTTGGCTTTGACTTTCACATATCAAATCATGTTTGTAGCAAAATGGTCTAAAAAGCAAGCTTGTTACTGCAGGTAATCGAAAGTTCTCACCTTGGAAAGGATCTGTTGTAGATTCAGTTGTAGGAGTTTTTCTCACCCAGTGTGTCACAGACCATGCATCAAGGTAACTGCATTCAAGATAATTCTAATAAAAAAGTGTATATATGCAAAAAGGAATGGTTTCTGAAAATCATCAATTTTGCAGTTCTGTGTTTATGAATCTAGCTGCTGAGTTTCCCATTAACAACGGATCATGTCATGAAGAGTGGGGAAGTTCTGTAACTCATGAAGTTCGCTATCCAGAGTCAATCATCATACAGGAGATTGATGATGATGACGAAACTGATGCTGTTTGTAGTCAGGAAGCCTCTAAAGCAAGTGAAGTTTCCATCAGTTCTACAAACCAACTAAAACTGATGCTGTTGGATCCTCCTACAAACACCTTTGAGACACACTTTGGTTCAGAAGCAAGTGAGAAACTAAAGTGTGATGAGGAAGAGAGTCTAGTTCAACCTACGTGCAGCCATCAACAAGAACTGAATAGTACCTTTCAGGCACCGTGCCAAGTAAAGAAAACAAGAGCAAAGCAGCCTACTAAGAAGAAAGGAAAGAAACCTACTACTTCCAAACGTAAACCAGCAAAGAAGGAGCCAAAGGAAAGCTTTGACTGGGACAGTTTGAGAAGACAAACAGAAATTGGTGGAACAAAGAGAGAGAGAACAGAAAGAACAGCGGACACGGTTGACTGGGATGCGGTCCGTTGTACGAATGTGAACAAGATCGCTGATCTAATCAGAAAACGGGGGATACATATTATGCTTTCCGGAAGAATCAAGGTTTGACTAACTAAATAAACATTTTACGTTATACTATACTTGAAATATATACAATCTAACTAGCTGCATTTTGTCTTTTGAAATTGGACAGGCCTTCCTAAATAGACTGGTTCAAGACCATGGAAGCATCGATTTAGAGTGGCTAAGAGATGTTCCTCCTGACCAAGTAAAGTAAGAATATTACATTTACAAAAATTCAGAATAAGTATAGCCTAGAGTGCCATAGCATTTTAAGGGTGAAACAGAGGATTTATGTGACTACTAAATGTTGCAGGGAGTATCTACTTAGCATAAACGGATTAGGATTGAAAAGTGTGGAGTGTGTTAGACTTTTGTCATTACACCAAGTTGCATTCCCTGTAAGTTAATTAATGAGAATATTAAACTTTACTTAATGAGCAAAAATAGAGATATCAAAATTTACGGGATTAAAAAATGCAGGTTGACACCAATGTTGGACGCATAGCTGTGAGACTAGGATGGGTTCCCATACAGCCATTGCCTGATGAGCTGCAAATGCATCTTCTCGAGCTGTAAACTATCCTTTAAAGATACTTATTAAACAATTATTAGGAAACATTAATAAGTTACAATCGCTAAGCCCTTAATTATGTTCAGGTACCCTGTATTAAATTCAGTTCAAGAGTACCTTTGGCCACGCCTATGCAAGCTCGATCAGAAAACATTGTAAGTAAAAAATCTTGCTTTTGCATAGCATTTATTGTTACTCGAATCCCCCTAAATTTTACTGAGAACTCCACTGTATTCTACATTTTTTTTAGGTATGAGCTGCATTACCATATGATTACATTCGGGAAGGTACCTCGAATTAAAACTCATGTGCTACATTCCATTTTTTCTCAAAATTTCTTCTGTTTGTGGAATGATAACATAAAATGGCCGAGAAATATTCATATAAATTGTTGATTTTTACAGGTCTTTTGCACAAAAGAGAAACCCAATTGCAATGCATGTCCAATGAAAAGAGAATGCAGACATTACTCTAGCTCACGTGAAAGGTTGTTCACACAAAAACTCTATAATTACTGAAAGTAAATGATAGGTATATACATCTATATATATTTTTACACTTGTGTATTATGATGGCAGTGCGCGTCTTGCTCTACCAGAACAAGAAGAGAAAAACACTGTAGTAATTCATGAGAGAAGACGCAAGAATGTTGTGGTCAAGTTTCAAGAATCTTTATTTTTTTACCAAGAAGCACAAAGATCCCAAAACTGTGAACCAATCATTGAGGAGCCAGCTTCACCTAAGGCAGCATATATAGAGCACGACATTGAGGATTATCCTTGGGATACAAAGCAAGGTACATCAAAGGATCCTTGGGAAAATAAGGATGTGATTCCTACATTCATGCTTAAAAAAGGAAGTGGTACATCAAAGGATCTAGTGGTAGTAAGCTCTCAAGAAGCATCAATGCCCAGACCTAAGCTAAAGACTACAGAAAAGCTGCGCACAGAGCACATTGTGTGAGTGGCCACTTTCATTTCATAAACCGTAAATTTAACTTACTCAGCATTTGTATCATATTGATTATCTTTCTAACTTCTTGTTTACGTTTGTTTTAACAATGTGATAGCTATGAGCTCCCGGACGACCATCCCATTCTGCTAGGGGTTAGTAACTCTTACAAATGATTTAGCAAAAAAAATTATATTTCACCACATCTTAAAAGCTTCTTTGATATTTTTTACAGTTTGAGAGGCGAGAAATTGAGGATAGTGTTCCCTACATGTTAGCTATTTGGACCCCAGGTAAAGAAGAAAACACCATAAGAACCGACTATGATTACTTTTTCATATTCAGCCTTATATATGCATATAAAATCATTGTCTAACATGTGATTGTACAACATTTATACCAGGTGAAACAATAAACTCCATTCAACCGCCTGAACAAAGATGTGGCTCTCGAGACAGCAATACATTGTGTAATGATGAGAAATGTTTTCTATGCAACTGTATACGGGAAGAGAAGTCACAAACAGTACGAGGAACTGTATTGGTAAGACTATGGTTTCAAGAGAATATTTTTCAAGTATAAATATGAGTTAAGTTATAAAAATGACTACTTGTTTGTGAACAGATACCTTGCAGAACAGCTATGAGAGGAGGCTTCCCTCTAAATGGCACATACTTCCAAATTAACGAGGTAACATTTTTTTCATATAATGGGTTCAGTCTACGTAATGATCACAAGCAACATTCTATTGCAAGCTCAATTTTTGATATACTTTTGCAGGTTTTTGCTGACCATGAATCTAGCATCAACCCAATTCAAGTCCCAATATATTTGCTAAGGAATCTACCATTAAGTATCGCCTACTTTGGATCCTCTGTATCCGTGATTTGTAGAGGTAAATTTACAAAAACAAAACTGTCAGTTTGTGCATGTGTATATATCCAAGGTTATGTCTGAATATGCTTTTACAATTTGTTAGGTTTATCAGTGGAAGCAATTCAATTCAATTTCCAGAGAGGTATGCTAATCTCTAACTCTTATCTTATGTTTAGCTAGAAACCTAATAAATTGACTCATGAGAGTCTATACCACTTAATTAGATTACATTAGGAACAGAACAAAATCAGTGATAATGTTTTATTGCTCTGGTGATGTAAGATGTTGATATGAAAAGTATTGAAAGTAGCCTAATTTGGTTAATGAGGGGATAAAATGATAACAGTTTTTATTTGGCTGCATTTGACTAGAAGTGTAATATATGCAGGATATGTTTGTGTAAGGGGATTCGACCGGAAGAAACGTACCTCGGAGACTCTAGTGAAAAGACTCCATTGTCCAGCTGCCAAACAGAACAAAGAAGAAGAAGACGAATGAAATCCTCCAGAATGCGTTAACAGATTAGAAACATTTGATTCATGGGTTTAGGTATACATCAAGGTCATAGATTAGAAACTTTCAATTTCATATGGAAAAAACTTGTTAGTCCTTTGCCACAGTTTTGAGCAATGGTTATTGTTTGAAACTCATCTTTTTTTTGTAACATATTACAATTTGCAGCACTAGTTCATCTTTCTATTATTTATGGTTGGATCATATCAAAACTCTCTTTTTTCTTCATACTTGATGGGATTTAGTGAAAGTGCAATGAATATTTTACTAAAGTGTGCCTTATATCATCATTGAAGTAAAACAAAAAAACTAATTCAGTGAGGCACTTTCAGAGTAAGTAGAATATTTCCAATAGAGTTAAGCTAAGACCAAACGCTTAAGAAAAGCGACTCAAATAAACGTAAACTCTAGCTAATTATAATTCTGGTGCGATTTCAGATACACAAAAATAAGAACAAACCAAATCGATCCAGAACACAAACAAATTTCAGCACAATCAATCACAACCAAATCGAACAAGACGAAACTCATATTAATCCTGATAGGGTGAAATATAGCAAACGCAAAGCTCAATACAATTCAATAATATAAATACCGTAACATGAAAATTTCCCAAGTCTCCGGTAGAAGAAGTGTGTATATATACACACAATCACTCGGAACAATTGCAAATTAACAAGTATGGATTTTTGCGAATCCTACTGAATCAAAAGTAAAATTCAGAAGGAAACTGATGTTAATTAGGTGGAGCAACATACCTTTTTTTGAATCGATGCACAGATGCGATTGAGCAGAGAAACGTGAAAGAGACTGGGGGATTCGTGATTTTGCCGCCTTAAGCTTTTAGCCTCTTGAATTACTTCTTACATGATGGGCTGTGACATAAAAAGCCCATTAACTCAAAATAGGGTTATATAACAATAACTTGGGTTTAAAAACCATCATAAAGATGTTGACTAACATTCATTTTTTTTTTTTTGATAAAACTAACATTCATAAATTAATAATGTTTTGAATGGAGATTGATAATTAAGGTCTTGCCGTGTTGACTAACAGACGTTTCGAATGAACCTAGTGCCTTCATATTTACTTTGTTTTAGATTTTTATCGATAGAAACGTATTTAACTTGTATAATATTAAAACGTATTTAATGGCTCATTTTCAACGTTTTCATGAATATACATGGTAAAATGGTCTACTGACTCTTTTCTTCCATGAATTCTAAGACTTATGAAATTTAGCGTCCAAACTGAAATTTAAAACTTCCTCATTTTGGGTAAAATCATGGCAACTTCCGACTGCCGACCGGAGCGTTTTAATACCGCCTTGCAAGCCCTACGTTTCAGAATTTTGGGTGTAAAACAGTGAAATTTACTCATAGGTTATTATATATACGTATATTCAATTATTAATGAATAGAAAATAAATATTGAGATGGTGATATGTCGAGTCATAGGTGGACAGAGTAGGGGACAAACTCACCTCTTCATTGTAAAATCATACCAGTTTCTCTTTATTTTTTATAAAAATTACTGTCTCTTCCCATCTCTCTCAGTTTCTGTCCCTCAATTTGCAAACCCTTGATCAAATCATAACACTATAATTATCACTATGAATTTCTGATATAAAACGTCATGTTAATGTATATACATCAAATGGGTCAATCTGATCTTAAGTTTGACTAATCACTAAAGGCACTAACAAAATACTTAAAAAAAAAATTTTGGTATTTTCGTTTTTTTTTTTAACTATATTATGACATATGCTGATCTTTATCAATCAGGGCTAGGTATTGATAGTACGTATGACCAAAAGAAATATATGAAAAAATTGCCACTCTCAGAATACATCCTGTATATTTCAATCCAGGGTCATGATAGATCGATACATCATCTTTAACCCAGCTGAATTTGCTGTATAATTAATTATTTGGAGTGTATTAGATTTAGTTTCTTGTGTCTTTCGACTCAAAATCTTTTAAGTTAAAACTTTGAACTGGTGGAGTGGAGCTTGAAAGTTTCAAAGGTATATATGTGTGTAGTGTTAGTAATACTGGACTGACCAATGTAAGTGGACAAATGAAATAAATGCGTGCGAAGAGAAAATCAGAATGTAGCAGTATGATAATGCATGTATGGGAAGCGTATTGACTCGTATCTGTAAGAATTAGTAATTAAATGCAAATAGTTACTCTCTCTCGATTGCTCTACTTCCTCTGATCTATCTCTTCATGATTTGTACGGATATAATGCATATATCTTCTAAAATAAAATTATGTACGTCTCTAGCTATGGGATTTTTCCATATTACATCCTTTTGTGCATGGGTTTCTTCTATGTGTACATTTTGTTGTGTGATTTTCTCTCGAATCTTGAATGAATATGGGTTTTTAGAAACGACAAAAACAACACGTGATCAGTCCTTTATATGTCCAAACATGCAAATAATACATATATACACCAGGAGTAATATATAACTAATAAAAGGTCTAAAAGATACAATACAAAGTAAAGTTTACAAACCAGTTAAATATATAGATTACCGTTGGTTCGTAAAAAATATGATCATTTGATTACATGATTACCACACTTGACTCTCTTAGATTTTTATCTTATAAGTATATATTAATATCAATCGGTAACTAATTCATCCTAACCAGTCCTTAAAATAAATTATTCAAGGTTTTGTCGAAAAAAACAAGAAAATATCTAGTTATCCACGTTACATTTTCCCTAAGTTCCCTTATTCTTCGTGAAAAAAAAGAGAGGAGCAAAACTAAAGTTACTGATGATTATCTTCTTTCCTTAGCTTCAAACCATAACCATCCCACAAGTTTTGATCTCCATCTCCGATGAGCAACGGAAAGCAATTTGTACTAGCCGACATGGCATGGCTAGGGTTTGTGTCCTTCGAGTTTGAAGCTGAGCAACCTTCATGAAGGCCTTGCTCGTTCATATGTTCATCCTCTTGATGATAACAATTCTTGTTAATTCCAGTTTCTTGATTGTTGCATATCATATTTTCTTCGGTTCTTGGATAATTCCCACAGTGGCTTGACCACTTCTCCTTCCTTTTCTTACCCATTTGCCTTTTTTCCATCTTGCTCTTATTTTCTTCAGCAGCATATCCGTTGCCGTTAATCATCTCGTCGGGGGACAAAGGATTCGGTTTGATCAATGCCTTTCCTGTCAAATACTGCAAGGCCTCAATAACCGCAACATCCCTAGCTTCCATCCTCTCCCTTTCCTTTCTCCAAAACGAACGTTCCTTATCGATCCTTGCCGCTTCAACTCTTCTCCATTCCTCTTCTTTCACCATCCTTTGATGTTCTTTGTCTTCTACAGTCTTCATCAACTTCTCAAGCCAAAAATCTTGTTTCTCTATCAACCTATCCATATGAACACCAATGAATTCCTTGATCTTTTTCTTCCAATTCATTCCCTCTCTTCTAGTATATTCGTTTCCTTCGGAGGAGGAAGTTAGATCCAACTCAGAGGAGGTGTTGAAGTTGTTAGAAATGCTTAGGCTATTGGCCAAGGGCTTCTGATGATTAGGGACAGTGTTATGAATGTTCGGAGCTTGAAAACTATCATGAAGAGCATTGGTCATTATGAACTGCGTGTTGTTGTAGCAAGAAGCTGAGTCCTTGGATTCACCGTAGATGGCTTCAAGCTGCCGGAAAAATCTATAGTTTTTACCATCTTGTCGTCGACCCGCTTTGCCTTCTTTTGTCTTTTTATAGTACTTGTAGAGATTCTCAAACTTCTCTCTACACTTCTTGCCACTCCTAGTGTATCCATGTTCCTCGGACATGATCCTAAGACGATGGGGAACAATAGAATGAAAAAATACATCAGTTTCATGATTTCATCATTGATTCAAATTTGTATAATGTAGCCACCGAATTAAGATAACATACGTATATGCATGTGTTAACTTCCGGACTAGGATTATTTGAAACTCACTTTGGACTAGCAGATTCACAAGAATACATTTATGATATAGATAGATATATATAAAGATACATGTTTTCTACACATTTCGATGCACAGTTATACAAAAGAAGAGGAACATTTCTCAGAAGCTAAGAAAGATAAAGCAGAGATTATCAACAACGAAAAGTCAAACTAAGTCAAAGACGAGAGTTTCTTGTATGGTGGTTTTACTCTGTTTGTTCTTTAAAGCATCTGACGAAATTTTAACTGGAACTCCCAATGTCTGGTCATTCAATCTCTCGAGCAAAACAAAACTAGTACCAAAGAAAAACAGTGAACTGATCTGCCTAATTCATATATATAGTCCTTCTGGAAGAAAAAAATAATTAAAATTAAGAAGCTAGCTAGCTGTTTAATTTAGAATTTACCAGTCATTTTAAAAATATTGTGGAATTAATGGATTCTTTATGAAACAAACCCTTTTTAGATAATAAATATATACTCACAAGTTTTTTCCCTAATTTTTTTTTAATATATAGATAAAGCAATCAAGTACGTACATAAAATAACAAGAAACGTATGAAATGTAAGATGTTAGTCTTATCAAAAAATTTAAAACAAAATGTGGAAACAAGAAAAATAATGTTTAGTGTTTAGTTAAAGGTTCGATAATTTTAGTGATAACATAAAATATGAAAGTAGGAGAAAATAAATAAGTTTCAAGTCTTTGTGGTAAGAATTTGTATATGAAATTCCAAACAATAAATGTTTATGAAACAAAACCCAAGTTCAAAATATCCACAAGTTTTTGTTTTATCTTAACTTCCCCCACCGGAATTAAATTTTTTTTTTGGGAAAATAAAGTTGGAGAGAGATGAAGAAAGAAATTAGGGTAAATAATAGAGGAGACCTAGAAACTTCATCCCAGAGAGGACCCTTTTGATTGGCTTCTTTGAACTTGTGATCAAGACGAGATCTGACCTCCAGCAACATCAACGTCTCTTGCCTCGGCCACCTCCCTGTTCCTCCTCCTTCCGTAAAGCCACTAAACCCACCGCTAGCTACAACAGTGTTGTTGTTGTTTCCAGCCACCGTAAGACCTTGTAAGCCACGTGGCAAGAAACCTATCTCATTGTCGGTAAACTGAAGACGTTGGTGCTGGTCCGCCACCGAAACGAGGTTGAAGCCGAAGAGATCGGAGGAGAAATGAGGAGACGGATGCGGTATACCGTACTGTGGATGGTTTTGATGAAGATGACGATGATCTTCCATTTAGTTTGATTCGGTTGAAGAGAAGATTTCGAGTTCGAGAGTGTGAGGGAAATACAATGGCAAGATAAGTTCAGAAATTTTTTTATATTTTATTTCCAACGACAGAAAGAAAAAAAGAAAGAAAGATCTGTTTCAATTAGGTTTTTGTTCCTTGAAACCTTATGGCTTAGCTACTGTAAAGATAAATAACAAACCTGTTGTTCCTTTTGGTTATTATGATTCACGTTTTTATTACAAAAGGAGAGAAAATATTAAAAAGTTAATAAAACTAAAGCAATATATTTTATCAAAAAGAAAAACCAAAACTAAAACAATAGAGAGAGAGCGATAGAGGCGGATCGTGTCGTCCATGAAAAAGGTCGGATTTGGGCTACAGTGACGATGGTCCCATGCATGACTTTTATTATAGAACCTCTTAAATTTTCTTGGGTATATGTTTGCCTTAACTATATAAATAGTTTGATAATTTTGGTAAAATTTATTTTATTCTTTTACGATTTACATCAATACTACTCATTTCCTTTCACACACGTCGTTTTATTTATTTTTGGCTTAAACACGCTTACGTCATATACTTGATAAGACTGACAGTTAATGTATATGGGAAGTGGAACATATTATGACGTAGAACATATTATGACGTAGAACATATTATGACGTAGAGTAGCTCCAACAGAGATTTGAAACTGAGATTTTTAAAATAAAAATAATTTGAATTAAATTAATAATGGTTAATATCAGTAAAACCGGCTCTTAAAAAAGAAGTTTAAGAGCTCAATAAGATTTCAAACATGTCACATTATGATAGGTGGAAAGAAAAAACAGTTAGGGTTGAAAAAAAAACCTCATCCCGTTTCTCTTTTTCAACTTCATCCTATTTTTTTTCACCAATACAACAAGAAAATTTTTAAAACTCTTATAAAAATTCTTAACTTTAACTTTTTCAAAATTAATATTAAAAATAATAATATAAACCTTTTTTGGGGTTCTACTATTGGAGATGGTCTTATTGATCTAATAGTGATGATCAAAAGACACTTTCTATTTGATCATACTTTTTGTTATGTCTGTTTTCTTATAACATATCCTACTAATCGATCTTACAATATTTTTATCCTTAATTCCATATATATATATATATATATATATATTTATCACCTTCAAAACATATGTCGTAGTTTTACATTACAGGTAGTACATACCAGAGAACAAGTTTGTCCAACCCTTTCTAAACTATATATGCTTAATGTTAAAATCCTTAGCAACTGAATTTTTATCGGTTTGCTTTTATTGTATTAGTTCTTCTGCCTAACAGGATTGAAGCTTCAATGCAATCGATTTATTTAGTTAATATAATTTATTAATTTCCTGTCGACAAAAACAAAATCTCTTGATTTTGTATCGATGCCAAATAAAGATATCATAAGAAATTTGGGCCTAAATCAACAAAATACAATGGGTTTCAAATAATAAAGCACATGAAATAGCTTAAAATTTTAAATGACCCGGCCCAGCCCAGACACAACTTGTAGACTAAAAAGGAAGATTCTAGATTTCTTTACCATGCAGTTACGGAAATGCCATTGATTCCTGAGATGTCCAAATCATGAGTGATGGAGCTAGATAGAAAGATAGAGAGAATCAAAAGTGTTAAAAGAAATATATACTTTCTTAGAAAAAAGGTGGTGGAAGATGATAAATGATAATTAAGAGTGACTGAGAGTGAGTGATGTTGCATACCTCACAAGATAAAACCACATCATAGCAAATGAACTCTTTACCGTTTACAGTTACACACCTCTTTATTTTGTTTTAATTTTTCTTTTAACTCTTTAATATTTTTTTATTTTTTAACCAAATGTGTACATTTGACCAAACTAACGAGAAAAGTAGGTTGCAAGTTCCAGCTAAACATTCCTAAAAAATCTTAACATAAAGTAGAATAATTGAAGCATGTGATTTAAAAGGAAACTACACCGCATCGAGATCATCGTACGTGAAAAACAAAACATGTTAGGAAGATTGATAATGATGATAAACAAATAAAAAAAGTTTGTCTTCTGGATCTATGTTTAAAAAATTTCCTCATGGAAACAATTATTTTTCCCAAACGGTCATATTGGAATAAATCAAATTTTGAGAAAGGACAACATAAAACACATCTGATCCGTGATCTTTTCTAACGTAACTTACCAATTTGCAGTTTTGCACATTTATAGTTATTTAATTTATTTCTAATTACACAATATTCTCTTAATCTTTCTACTTTTCCCAGCGCTGACATGAAGAAATTCCACTGTTAACACCTAATATTTTGTACATCTTATGCCACAAATTTTATGTAAACCAATTAAAAGGACAATATAGAGAAAAAGGTTCAGAGGAAAAGAAAAAAGTAGTGTTTAGTTACAAACCTGTCTTGATGAGTATTTTTTGAAGTTACTTCCTAAAAAAAACATTATAGATTCTCCAAGAAACCCTAACAAAAGATAATAATAATAGTAGTAATATAACACACGACGATTATAAAATATAAATTACATTCACCATCACCCAACCTAAACGTAGAGGTTAAAACACTCAGAGAATGATCTCTGGTCCAAGAAGCTTTTCTTCTGTCTTGGATTCAAAGTCAGTGTATCAAATCTATGTTCTTGCTTAGCTCTTCCAGCTTCTTCATTCTCATCTTTTCACTTTCTCCCACCAACTGCAAAACATTCATTTCGAAAACCAGTTAAGCCAAGACACACACATCAAAGTGAATATATAATCACACAGATCAGAGTAAGACTGGTTTGATAAATATTCCCAGTTTACAGACATGACATGAGAAAAAAAGCAAGAATGTTCAATGTAACTCGCACAGAGAGACATCTAAGATGGAGTTTGGAGGAACTGATTCCGTAAAAGTATGGAGAAGACTCACATATAGCTTTAAGCAAATACAGAGACCGGTCTAAGAACTCAACAACAAAGGATAACGATTAAATGCTCAATCATCAAGATAACAAACATGCCTAAAACTATCAGCTTAATGTCTTTATTCACACATGCAAAGGTCATATGAAAAAAACAAAAAAACGACAACCAAAGAGAAGCAGAACAGTTAAACCAACCATTCAAACACGAACACAACTTCTATATTTGACACGAAAAGAAAGAGATTTGAGGATTTGTTGACTAACCTCCATTAGCTTAGTGATTAGCTGAACCTTCTCCCTATTCTTTTCGTTGAAGGCTTCAAGAGCTTCTTTGTACTCTCGTTCCTGCACGTTGTGTAAAATATACAAGCTTAGCCTCTTAATCCACAAGCAGACATATTTAAAATACAGGTGAATGAATTTATTATGTTTTGGCCTTACCTTTTTCTGAACAGTATGCCCCAACGGCTTTAATTCTTTGTTGACAGAATCAATCTTCTTCCTAACCAAAGCAACTTCTTTCCTCATAGGATCAGCTAAGCCTTCAAGTTCCTGAAATACAGTTTAACCACTAAGCTTCTTAGTCATCAATCTAACACCACCCAGAAGAAAGGTAACAGCTTTGATCCACAGAGCTAATCTTTAACAAACAAATGAGTTTTACAATTTATGCTACAAATGTTGAAACTTTCACTGATTTGTAACCCAGAAATTGGGGAAAATAATAGAACATCATCCAGAAGAAGCAAAATGGTTATTTTCACATCCAAATAGCTCATTTTTAGTAAATGGGATCCACTACAAATCTAGAAATTGAAAAACCCTAGAACCACACTAAATCCAGCTTATCTAGCTATTGACTACTTAAATCCTTAATCCAAATATAAAAGCCCCAAATTTTTCTCCGCTTACACAAAAACCAAAGGAATATTATTAATTTTGTGTTGAATGAAATTGTCAGATCTTGAAATTTCCAACAATTGGGTCCTACAATTTCACCTTAAACATGAATTAAACCCATATATTATACAATATAAAAACCCCCAAATGTTCAATTTTGACATCCCAATCTAATTTTCTATAACAGAACCCAAAATTCAAGCACAATTCTCAAAAAACAATTTTTTTTTGAAAAAATGATAAATATAAATACATACCTCACGGATCAAAGCAAGACGCTTAGTCTCTTCTTCAACACGACCAAGCTGAGCTTGAACCCTTTCCCTAATCTCCATCTTCTTCTTCTCGATCTCTTCTTCTTTCGCCCTAAACGCCGATAACGCTGTCCTCGACATCTCCTCGTCTTCCTTTGACATTTGGCTACTGAAACTCATACTTCCAGACAACTGAGCTCCCAACTGTCGGCTATGCACCGCCGGAGCCACCGTCGTCGGCTGTGAAGTCTCTATTGCTTGCATCTCCTTCATCTTCACCTCTTCTAAACTAAAATCGCCTTAACTCTTGTGCTCAATCTCGATCTCTGTTTCTCTCTCAAGTTCTCTAGGTTCTTCTGTGGTAGAGAAAATAGCTACTGAGCTTTCTTTTTTGAACCCAGAAAATGTGCTGTGATATGAACATATATATAAAAGATAATTACATATTATTTATTCTGTAACGGGAAAAAAATTAAACTTTTTAATAATGATATATTGGAAACGTATATAAAAGAGATAATATTAGGTGAAATTACATAACTGCCACCAACAACCGATAAAGATGCGGAAAATGATTATCAGTTTTATTCTCTAAAAATTAAAAAAGCGAGGAGAATCTGATTTTGTAACCGTTGGATCTTTTTTATCCAACGAAGAAAGCGAAACGGGTGACCCGTATGACCCGGAGACAGCTCCTTACAAGTTACAACTCAGCTGTCGCGTCTAAACCGTAAATACCGAACCAAACCAAACCACTAGTGTCTGAATTCGGGTTTTCGATTGGTCTACACCAAAAGAAAATAAAAGGTTGTTTGTTGGATTAGATATGTAGAGAAATTGAGAGAATATTGTATTTCGTTGATGAACATTCGATATATTCTAGAGAGGAACCTAACAATTGGATAATCTCATATTTCAACAATATACTAACTGTAATATACTGCATCCATTGGGTAATATTTTTTTATATATTTACAGTACGTGATTATAACATTTATTTTGGAGATATTTTATCATTTTCAGAAACGTATATTTTAGAGATATTATACCATTTTTACATAGAATATCCTTTAACAAAACAAAAACACGTAGATGTTCTACCATCTTCAAACTTTTCTATTTTATGACTAAAATACTTTTATCGCTACAAATTTGTATAAACTAGAGCTAAAATTCCCTTTTTTTGTTTCTGTTAAACTAGAGTTAAATATTTCCAATACTAACAAATATCATAAACCCAATGTATCTATGTAATAATTAACGGAAAGTGGGGTTGTGTCAAAGTTAAAACTATTCTACTAATTTGTGATCCAAATGGACAAATCAAATAGTTCCTTCAATGTATATCTTGAGATTGTTCTCCTTTTATAAAAAGATATCAAATAGGAAAAAGAGAGGAGAAACGTAAAATCGAAGGCACAGGGGAAGTATAGCCACTCAGCCAACGGCTTCAACTACGGCCCTTCGAAGCAAGAATCCTTCTTTTAATTTCTTTTTTTCTTCACTCTTTTTCTTTTTCCTTAATGGAATTTACTTTTATTTCAATGTATATTATAAATTAGTCCTCTGAGCTAGCCATCATCTCAACTCCATATATAATAGTAACAACGTTTTAATGGTGGGGTTTTAAATCTTGTCCTCATTAGACAATTTGAATTTTTTTTGTCCCACAAATTAATATGAAAAGTTATATTAGTTAGTAGATATTTCAATTATTAAGAATTTATGGTTAAACTTTTGCAATGTTTTGTTGTTTTATTTGGAGTTAGAAAGATAGCTTACCTACTAATTGACATAAAATAATATATAATATCTTTTCACAAATCTTTTGTCTTATAACCTGATCATCAAAATTTATGTTTTTGTTTGAATTGGTGTTTATACTGTTTGATTAACATTGAGCTCTACCTGAGAAAAGTTTTTTGAGATCTAACAAAGTTAATTTCAGTTTGGTTTGATCAGTTCATTTTGACCATAAACACACAAGAAAATCATCTTTGATTTCATTTCGTTTTTGGTCCAATCTGTTTGTGACAAAACCGAAGCGTAATTATAAAAAAAAACGCAAAACCAAATATGTAGTAGATTAGATGTACGGTGAGGATTGAGTGGATCGAATAAAAAGAGGGTGATCCTTCGACGACGTGTGCCTCTCTGCCATAAAGGACCCACTAAACCGGTGTTTGTGTTAGCGCATGCATCAGATTATCATATGGCACCCATACTTTTTCTTACAAATATTCTTCTAGGGATCATTGGATCCCAACTAGTCCTTGTTTTTTGTTTTTTTTTCGTCAAACCATATATTTATGTTAAGGATTAAAAAAGTTTTTTTTAGAAATAGACTTGTGAGAATTTATAAGTTTATATGGGAATAGAACTACACACGGATTAATATAATCTTAATAATCCATATTATCTTGACAAATATAAGAAACAATACAAATAAAATAAAAAAACAAAAGTCTAAATTCTTGAAAAGATAAATTAAACGATCTTGAAAAAGTGAAACACGCTGCAGGAATATACCAATCAAAATAGTGCAAGATAAACACATGCTTTAAGAAAATCATAGTTTTGAGAAAAATATCATTCTGAATATCTAAAAGACCACTACTGAACCAGTGTAATTGATGTGTGAATCTAATATTGTTTCTGTTAGTTAGAATGATCGTAAAAGAGTTTTTTTTTTCCTCCCCGTAATACAGTTCTTCAAATATATCATAGTTAATTAGTTACAAATGTAATTTGTTTAAGGAATAACGGTATTAATTTGTGTTCAAATTAATTAGGGAAATAAAACTTACATAGTGAAGTTTGTGCTGAAAGCGTTTGAACCCTATCGAATACGTCTCACATGCTTCACCATTTAAACTTTTAACACTACTGTATTAAGAAATTAAGTGCAAAATACTTTTGGTACTTTTACTACTCTTTAGTTGTGATGATTATGAACGTGATTGAGGAAGAGAGGATATCGACTTTATACCTAATTGCCAGCATCAGCACTTAATTAGGATTTAATTGTCTCAAGAAAAATGATTTGCTGTCTATGACCAACCTCACATTTTCCATTATATTTACATTAAATCAACGATATGTCTTCGTTATGTCTCCCTGTCCATACCAGGTGATTTTATTACGAAATATTCTAGTTAATTTTAATTATTACGTAATCTTATAACATTATTACGCAATATTTTTCATTAATGAAAACGTTTGCAACTGTTATGGGATCTTATCTGAACTTTAATGCATGCTAATATAGATTCTACAAGAGTCTTCCGACAGATATTATTTTGATTGAATTTTTTATCAAAAAAAAAAAAAAAGAGAAAACAAATATTTTTGATCGAAAAGAGAGACTGATCCATTTAACATCTTTAAAATGTCATCAGTTTCATTGAGTGCGATTTAAGCTCGAATGTCTGTTATATACGGTAATACTAGTATCTATAATTTGGTAATTAGACAAGAATCATAATAGTTCTGGTCTTCTCGAACATGATTTAACCATTTATGTCAAACGAAATAATAAGTCTTATACTACTATAGTTTTATGCCAATTCGTATTGATCGATCATCCATGTGCATTAGTCTTATAACTTTTGTTATCTATATGTGTCTTCTTATATCCTCGACACAGATATTTACCGAGTGGGGGTTAAGGATTTTTGATCAGGCACTTCAAATTTATATACACTATGGAAAATCATATACGGCTTTGATTTTCTAGTCTTTTCACCAATGTAGTTTTTTGTATGTTAACCAATATTAAATGTTGTCAAATAAAATGTACAGGGTCACACAATATGTGCAGTATAGTTGATCCATGATGTTGAGCTGTTGACCAACATGTAAAAATGTTATTTTAATCATAGATAGTATATCTTAAACACAAACTAGCTATTGTTATTATTATCATAAATTTTCATTCCTATTAATCATCATCGTCATTGACGAACAAAATATAAACAAAGCAGTGATATGTCTCGTATGGACAACGAAGAAAGAAAGGAAGTATCTTTGTGTTTTGGCCGTTACGCTAATCCAACTGACATCCCCAAAGATTCTGGTCCCTACGAAACCATATGTCCTTGTTTTTACATTTTCCCCTTAAAATAATCATTTTTACAGTCGTATTTATTAATTATAATATTATATAGTGAATGTAATGGTAAGAAATTACAAACTGGCACTACATTACAATATTTTAAGTTACTTACCCTTATTTATATATATATATATTTTTTTTGTCCGGGTGCGTGATATATAAACCCCCATTATTCTTATGGTTACCCAACAAATTAAAACTTATTTTGCCGAATTGGTGTAGTTGACAATTTTTTGTTCTTTTGAAGTTTGATTATAAATTCGTTATTTCTAGGATTCAGTCTTTGGCATAAACGAAAAAATAAAGTCAAAGAAGGAAGTGATCAACTCTAGATGCTGCCTGAAAATTCTCTGGTTTTGTACCCAAAAACTCTGGACATAATATTGTCGTAACTACGATTAGGGAAATCTCGTGACAAATTCTTTTGTTATATATATATTTAAATGATATATATGTAGGCACGAACTCACGTACAAATTTCTTCAGCTGAACTACTAGATTCTGTCTCAACAACCATATTTTAACTGAAGTTTACATACTCCAGCAAAATAGTCCAATTCTCACGTTACATATTAACAAAACATTTTACATATTTTCTAGAAATCATAGAAGATGATGTTCTTAGTTTTGTCAAGGTGGATGTTGCAATTTTTCTTTCGTTGGTCAACTTTATTATTAATTGTGTTTTGTTGCCTCCTTTTTCCTACTTGTGTTATGTATATGCATTAGTCAACAATAAGGCATTTTCATATATTAATGGTCAATTTAATATGGGAAACAAGATACTTAACTGGTTTATTCGGGAAAAGTACGGTTCAGTCGTGAACATTTTACTGATTTTTTGTTTTAATTTACCGATTTATCTTTGGGAACAAATTGAGCCGAATATTGGTTACCATCCCCTTAGACATGGGAATTTTTACATATAGAAAATTGGATTCACGTGAACCAACCGAAGTAAACAGCTGTCGTTATTAGCCTGAAAATTAAGTAAGCATGTGTTTGCACATTTCTGACAACTCCTTTTCTTATTATCTGTCTTTTTTTTTTTTTTTTTTTTGGGCCCCCTTTTTCGTTCTTTTTTTAATAGTAGTGCTCCTTTCCTAATTAATGGATCCAAGTGTAAAGAAGGAAAACCAATTTTTATTTAATTTTAATTTTTAATGAGTTGTAATTTACATGTTTTTAATTTTTATATTAATAACCAATAATTTCGAGCCTTACTACCAAGAGATTTAAGAAGTTGGAACTTTTGAATGTTCAGAGGCCCATTTATTTACATAAATATGGGCTTGCTGGATTTGCGAGGAAGTGTAGAAGTTTCAAGAGTTCTGTGTTTTGAATGTTCAGAGGCCCATTTATTTTCTTTTAAAAGTTAATAAATAATAAAAATTTGATGGTAAACCACCTCACTATTTGAAATGAAACTTAGGCACAATGGATAGATGACAAAAAACACTTAGCTAGAAAAATGATCGGTGTCACGAATAATCTTCTGAGAAGGAAGAACAATGGCAGCCACAGGTTTATCTGGGTATCCACCGCCTTCATCAATGATCAATCTCATTCCATCTATGTGAAGTTTCCCATGGTGTCCGCTAACTACAACAGTCTGTTTATCATCCAGCTCCTGAAGAATGTTTTAGAGAAAAGAGATTTCAAAACTGGGCAAGAACTTAACACAAAGTTTGGTTCTTTTCGTATGTTTTATTTACCTGCGGCATGTCCCAAACAGTTTTCCGACCACTTAGATGTTGTATTTTGGAAATGCTTGTGTCTTTAGCTCTCAACAGCTTAAGTTGTTCTTCTACGCTATTCCCTTTCTCCAAACCAGCATGTACAGCTATCAACTTACAATGCCTAATCCCTTCCTCTGTTTCTATACAAACATCATCCTGCAATAGAAGAATCAACAAATGGTATAGTTTTTATGGCTTTGTAACCACTTAACTACTGTTTTTACAAACATCATAAGATGAAATCTTAGGAGAAATAACATTTACATCTTCATGAACCCAAACCATGTTGGTCAAAAACTTCTTGTGACTCTCTGGTACTGCCTTCATCAAATCTATCAATGAATACATAACAAACAAGTTTCAAAACTCCAAATCATGAAAGATTCAATTTTTTGGCTAACCAAATAGCTCTAAATCGAAATGTTAACAGATCCAATCACTGCTTATAGCTCCCACCAAAATGCAATAACTAATTAAAAAACTATGAAGAAAAAAACAGAACACATTGATTTGAGAATATATTACCAGAAGATCCATGAGGAACACCATAAGATTCAAAAGTAGACCCAGCATCGTAAATAGATCCTTTATAAGGCATCCCTTTTATGGAATTGAATTGAGCCTTAATTTTTCCCGCCCATCTCCTACCTTGAAGATGCATATCCTCGAACCCTTCACCTCTATACCATCCTTCTCTTTCTTCACTATCCTCGTACTCCTTCCACGTGTCCTTCAAATCGGACCCATCTGAAGGACGGGACAACAAACCCAAGAAACCAGCGAAGGCGAAGTCATGGTTCCCGGCGAGAAATACGTGGGTCTGATCCGGATGTTTCTCCGGCAGAGAGATTAAAAAGTCGATGACTTTTCGGGTCTCCGGTCCACGATCGCAGTAATCGCCGAGGAAGATGACGAGAGCTGAGTTGAAATCTGATGGGTCGACGGCGGATTGAAGATTAAGCCAGAGGTTGTTGAGCTTCGATATGTATCCATGGATGTCTCCGACGCAAATCACCGTTCGTGGTTTTTGCGCCATTTTGTCTCGTTTCTTAAATTGATAATGTAAAATTTGTGGGGCTGTAGCTAATTTATGTAATAAAAGATCTTTTAAAATTCACTATTTTTATTTTTTAAATGTTAAACTGATATCTCAGTACATTTTAGCTCTCTAAAATTTGTCACTCATAAGGATAAGTCCATTGGGTGTATTCTTAAAACACATTTCTATGAAGATTATTGAAAGATACGATCATTTTGATAAGCAATATTAGAAGATAAATTAAACAACACTGGAAAATAAATTTACCGAATTTGTCAATAGTAAAAACTAAAAAGACATGAATGAAGAACAATTCCAGCCAAAGGTGTCAGTGTCACGGATAATCTTCTTAGAAGGAAAAACAATTGCAGCTAAAGGTTTTTGGTCGTATCCACCGCCTTCATCGATGATCAATCTCATACCATCAATGTGAAGTTTCCCATGGTGTCCGCTAACTACAATAGTCTGATTATCATCAAGTTCCTGAAGAATAATTCCAAGAGAGATTTTTAAAACTGAGCAGTATCTTAATTAACACAAAAGTTTGGGTCTTTTGATGTTTTTATTACCTGTGGGATGTCCCAAACTGTTTTCCGACCAGATAGAGGTTGTATTCTAGGGATGCTTGTGTCTTTGGCTCTCAAAAGCTTGAGCTGTTCATTTACTTTATGTCCTTTCTCCAAACCAGCATGTACGGCGATCAACTTACAATGCTTTAGTCCTTCCTCTGTTGCTATACAAACATCGTCCTGCAATAGAATCAACAAACTAGCATGGCTGTAATTTTCTAAACGGATTAAAAAAAAAACGGTAGAAGAAAGAGTCTTTTTACCTCTTCATGAACCCAAACCATGTTGGTCAAGAACTTCTTGTGACTCTCCGGTACTGCCTTCACCAAATCTATCAAGTTAAAGAAAACAAACAAGTTTCAAAAAACCAATACCAAAAATATCACTTTTTTTGGTTAAACCAAAGATACAATCATTCACAATATCACTTGAACTAAATTTACAGTTTCCCGCCAAATTATAAACTATAAACCATAGTGAAGAAACAGAAGACAAGAATGGAGAATGATACCAAAAGATCCATGAGGAACGCCATAGGATTCAAAAGTAGACCCAGCATCGTATATAGATCCATTATACAATACACCACATGATGAAAAATCGAATTGCTCCTTGATTTTTCCCGCCCATCTCCGACTTTGTAGATGCATATCCTCGAAGCCTTCACCTCTATACCATCCTTCTCTTTCCTCGCTTTTTGAGAACTCTTTCCACGTGTCCTTGAAGTCGGACCCATCTGAAGGACGAGGTAACAAACCCAAGAACCCAGCGAAAGCGAAGTCGTGGTTTCCGGCGAGAAAGACGTGAGTCTGATCTGGATGTTTCTCAGGCAGAGATATCAAGAAGTCAATGACTTTACGAGTCTCCGGTCCACGATCGCAGTAGTCGCCGAGGAAGATGACGAGAGCTGAACTGAAATCTGATGGGTTGAGAGCCGATTGAAGGTTAAGCCAGAGGCTATTGAGCCTCGATATATGTCCATGGATGTCTCCGACGCAGATCACTGTTCGTGGGTTTTTGGTCATCATCATTACTTCATTAGTCTCGTTTGATTGAAATTGCAAGTTACTTCAAAACAAAAAGTCAACTGTCTCGATGGCTCTGATTTCACATGTAAGTTAGTCATCTAACCGTCTATAATATTCCACGTGTATCACTTCGAATCGCACGGTCAGTAATCATTTCCACGGATTATTCTTTCCACGTGATCTATTTCATTAACAACATTTTAAAAACGAATAAAAAAAGACTAAGGAAGGTAGTCAAAGATTTCAATTACTTAAATCCTCAATCTCTTTTCTTGATTTTCTCATGTAATTGCTCTTGTATATTTTTGAGTTTTGACCATCTTGAAAGGGAATAATGGAGTTCGAGATTAAACCAGAGTAAACCGGATTGGTTATCACAGTACATTCTAATCTTATTGAAGCACATATATCTTCTGTCCGTATGAGATTATTGCCAATAACAGTAAGTCATATGAGTCACATTCATCTAACAATCTCCACTGTCTTTGATTTTATGTTATGAAAAATGCTTAAAACACATTTTGTTGAAAAAAACTCTATTAAAAGACATATTTCATATTTTATAACCATTAAGCTTTGAAGTTTTATCCATGAATTTGACGGTCCTTATAATACGGTCCAGCAATTGCTGGTACGTGTTGAGGTTGGAACCAGTGAGCTTGACTTGAAACTCTCTTTAATTCAAACACAAGCGGAGGCAAATGTTACAAACACAACCGAATGAAGAGAGATAGAAGAAACACCAATAAGAAGAACCTAAAACCTCACTCTTAATTAAATCAAAAGGAATTTGAGATGTTTGCGTAAAACTGAGTAAACTGATTTCCACCCTTCTTCAGACGGATGAAAGACGTCCCAAAAGAAGAAAGCCTTTGGATCTTCGCACATTGTGTACATCTTCACACCCTTCTCGTCCACGTTTGAACAGTTGTAATTTCTGCTAACCCCGACACAACACGGTTTTAACGGGTTCTCAAACCTCTTAACCCCTGACCGATTCACAAACCTTGTAAGATATGGATATCATAGAATAAAAAACTTATTAAAGGATCCAAAACTTTAAAATTTGTTCTTTTAGGGTTTACCGGGTTTGGGTCCTTTGTTCTTGAAAATGGTCAAGAAGGCTTTGTAATAATCAAGGATGACAAAAGTGGATGGCTTGGTCTCTTTGTTGAGCTTGGCCACGGCTTGACGCAACAAATTATTGTGAAAATTCGATGCCGCGTTATCTAACTCGTTGCAACGTTGAAATGATGTTAAGGCGGTGATGCCAGGGAAGCATCCGAGTGGCTGCAGTGAAGGAATCGCTATCTTCTTCACTCCCAACTTGTGGATGCGTCTCAGGTTTACCTCCATTTGATCAACTACTAGCTTCATCAGTGCTGGTAACTCCTGCAAGATATATTTTCCGCTTATGTTTACATGTTAAATTATTGCCATTACATTCAAAGCAAAACATGAAGTTTTATTGTTTTCTTATCAAACATATTTTGATTTGTAAACTCAAACAAAATGAGATATTGTGTTTGCATTTTTTTTTTTTTTTTTTTGGCAAAAAGATATTAAACTATTATGTTTCATAACAAATATATTTGTTTTTGACGGAGTGGTAAGTAAAAACGAATATATGTTCATTTGAAACAATGGGTTCGTAAATGCACAAAAATATGATGTTTTCTTACGTTCAAGGGGCGTTTCTGTGCCACGAAAGTGGCGTAGTCGTTGCCGGCGACGCTGACCAAAGCGAGTGAGGAGGGGAGGTCAGAGGGAGAGTAGATGTTCCCGGCGGCGAGGATGCGTTGGAAATAATCAATCTGAGTTGTCATGTTTGGAAATGGAATAACAGTCTCGAACACTCCTGTTCCTCCGTATGCATAGTTCATTCCGTGCAATAGCCGTTCTTTTCCCGCGTACTCCCTCCACGTGTACGGAATCGGTGACTTAATTCTCAGGTATCTTGCTACACACGCACCAAGAGGTTGGTGTAAATTTTGGATCATAACTTAATAAATGGTTCAAATTAAAGGAATAATCGTCAAATGTAAATAAATTAATATGCATTTATAAACTTTTGAGTGAAATATCTAGCCTTCTAGTGCATGCACTGGTCTAATATTTTCACGGAATCATTTTGATAGCTAGCTAGCTAGTAAACAACATACTCATGATATTTCCCTTTTTGATATCCTATAACAAATCAGTATGGTCGGAGCCCCATAATGTAGTGTTTGTTAGTATTGGCGTGGCCGATCACACCATCCATTCCACATTAATTGTGACAACAAAAAGTGTGCAAGAGAGATAACCTAGAAAATCGGTGGCGAGGCGGCCATCTGAGAAACGACCGGAGGGCTTTTCGGGGAAAGTGAGGCCGTAAGGAAGTTTCCAAGAATCGGCGAGAGACTTTCTTATATTTCCGGTGTCTGCATAGGAATCTCCAAATACGAACAACCTATTCGGTCTCAAACTCTTCGTGTTGCTATGTTGAAGATGATTCGATTTAGCACCTTCAGAAACATTAATCAATAGCACTGAGTTTCGTAGAATTCTTTTATGTGATCAAGATCATTTTAGATGGATATGATCATGAGTATAATTTACGTACCTAAGAAGAAAGATGAGAAGGAAAAGATCGAGATGAACAGTTTTAGAAACTCCATTGTTGTTGGTGTACTGGTATCAGATATTCAGACCAAAAGGTTTCTTTGTGTGTGTGTGAGTGTTTTCTTGTGTTAAAGACGAAACGTGGAGAGAAAAGAGGAGGAAGGAAGTACATATGTGGTGGGGAGAATTTTAAGGAGAAACCTTTGAGAATTTTTAGTGTTGATTACTTTTTCTTTACATTTTCTTTTTGGTTTTCTAGTGAAAATTACGACAAGATATTTTTAAATTAAACGTTGAGAAAAAAACACCAACAAAGATTTTGTCAACTTATTAAGATGGTTTTATCTATATATATTTTGATAAACTGGCCCTTAATCTTCTATAGTCTCTGGATGCATGTTATATATCTATATTATTTTGTTTTGTTTATGAATGTATTTCAACTTTATTTTCTTTATAAACATTATTCAATTGCTTATATAAACAAACAAAAAAACTATGCAAGCTACCTATTTTTTTTAAAGAGAAATTTTTTTTTGATTAATTTTTTTTATCTGTTTAATTACTTCTGTTATATATTTTGAGGATTGAAATATACGGTTTTTGTTTCTAAACGTCATGGAAATGTGATTTTAAGTGATATATATTTGTGGGGTTGTAAAACTAAAACCCACTATAAACTTTTTTTTTCTTTATTATTCCCTTTATTTCATAATAATAGATGTTTTGCCTAAAAACTCACAAATTAAATCACTTATTTTTTCATTTAAAATTTATTCAACCAATCAAAAGTTAACTCTTATCCAAAACATCTAATAAAATGGAGCAAGAGAAAAAACCTTAAAGATCTATTGAAATGGAACAGAGAGAGTATTTAGTTTATTTATCTTTTAACACTGTTGAATTTTATTAGATTACTATTTAGTTTAATATATATCATAAGATCAACGAAATAGAAGTTTTTTCTTTTATTTTTTGACATCGGAAAAATATAGCTTTTTCAATATAAAAAATGATCGAGACCATAATACTAAATGGACCGCACGTCTAGAGGTAGTGCAGTTCCACACATATAACATAATCTCCTCCTTAGCCAAAAAGTCTCAATTTATGTTATATATATAACACAAATTTTATATATACCAAGTCTTTCTTACATCAGAAAAGCATAATCTCAAAAACATCGAACCCAAAAAAAATCATGGCGCGGAGGATCACAACATTGGCTCTGCTAATAGAGATATTGTTTCTTGTGAGTTATGTGAGTCATATCCCCACGACGGCGGCGGATTACGAAGGAGATGTAATTCACGTGGTCGGAAAAGTTATGTGCCAAGATTGTTCTCTTAGTTACGACCAATGGATAAACGGCTCTGAACCCATCAAAGGTATATTAACGCTTCCAATATTTTAACAAAAATAAATTTAACATTTGCAATAAATTTGATTTTAACCAAAAACATTCCACTTTGTATATTTCAGGGGCTGTGGTATCAATCACTTGTATGGACGAGAGGAGAAGAGTGGGATACTACGGCAGCGACAAGACCGATGAGAGAGGCCAG
This sequence comes from Cardamine flexuosa, assembly GCA_963555745.1. Classification (NCBI taxonomy): domain Eukaryota; kingdom Viridiplantae; phylum Streptophyta; class Magnoliopsida; order Brassicales; family Brassicaceae; genus Cardamine; species Cardamine flexuosa. The sequence continues at coordinate 3,110,709 of OY743219.1, read as the reverse complement.
TTCGATCTAATTGTCAACAAAGTCCTCTATGGTGGCAAAGAGCTTAAGCCTCAACTTTGTAATGTCCGACTCGTGTCTTCTCCAGACCAGTCATGTAACATTCCGACCAATTTTGGGAATGGTCAAACTGGAGTGAAGCTAGTTCGACCGTTCACGGTTTTCAAGGATCTGGTTAAGTATTTGGTCGGACCATTTTATTATACAACTCCTATGTGTGAAACCCCTAAATTTGAAAGCAACTACTAGACTCGGAGGATTTGACTTCTTGGCTGAGGTCATTTATTTAGTGGTCCTTTGTTAAAATACTTTTCTCAATTATTTGTAATGTGCATGTTTTTGCTTCCGTGATTTTGTTGATTCTTGTATATGTCAAAGTATAATACCTTTTGTACCAAATACATAAAACTTCAATTATACTATATTTTCCTTGTGATATTTACTTATTCTCTCGATTATATTACTATTAATTATATTTTTGAAAGGTATCATAGTATTATACCTTTCAAGAGTATAATATAATAGTAATAAAAAGCTGTTAAAAGTGTTCTATTCGAAATTCAAATCTTTGATTCAGTTTAAAGTCGGGTTTGTTTTGTTGGATAACAGAAAACTAAAATATTATAACAGGATAATGGTTTGATTTATTTGAATTGAACACTCATAGTTGTTGTAGTGCTAGTTGCATAGAATTTGTCCTAAAGGCGATATTTTTATATTTGGTCTAAACAAAGTATAAAAGGCAAAATACTATAAAGAGATTCGGAAACAAATATTGACAAAAATATTGCCTGACTATTCTGCAACCTTATGAGAACTGTATGAGCAAAATTCTCCAGTAAAACTTATAACCCTCGAGTTTTATATCTCAAATCCGAATATAATTTTTATTTCTCACACAAAGAACATACCACATGAGTGGATTCCACACAAACATAATGAAAAAAAAAAACATAGAGAAGAGAGAGTATTACATAAGAGATAAATAATCTGCTGTTTCCGAGGGGAACCGAAGCTTGCCAAAGGATAGAAGTTGCCCAATTTCTAGGGGGAGGAAAGAAAAACTCGCTGTCTGAATCAGCGTTTCTTCATCATCAGCCTTATGCAATCTTCATTGCTCCATATCTTTAAACACTTTGCCTAGACGAACACAATACCACTTCATTGATAATCTTCTTTTTGTATTTAGGCCATCCCCTAAAACATACCTCTAGATAAATCAGAGGTTTTTCTCATCTTCACCTACTTAGGGATGGCCATTTTCTTTTATTTTGTTGTGTTGTGACAAATTAAGAGAGGTTTCAACGATGGAGGCTTGTTAGGGGTTCTTATAGCTAGCTTTTATATATTTCTTTTCTTGTTTTTTTTTTATTTGTCTATGGTCGTGAAGACATTTTAAAAGATACACCGAAACCATATTACATAAGCTTCTTTTTTTTTGTTAAAAGGTTTTCATCATATTACATAAGCTATAATGTTCTTTCTACTTTTTCTCATTTCTTTTTCATTAAAAAAACAACCTTTTGCAACAATCAACCAATATATTTCATGTTTGTTAATGTCCAATTGTCCATAGTAAACGATATATATATATATATATCTTTTGTTGGTTTGTATACTGTTAATGAATCGATGCAGGATGTTTTGTTTCGATACCGTATCATATACACGTATTTATCTTGCATTGTTTTGCTTACTGAATTACAATACAAATATATAAATTATCCAATGTATAAGCCTCCTAGTATAAGGTGAATTTATTTCAAGGATTTAACAGTTAAATCTGGAGAAGACAAAAAAAAGGGGGAATATATTATTGGTGCAGACCAGAGGGGAATAAAAATATAAAAATATTGTGTAAAGAGAGTATCAAAAGTAATTAAGAATATATATATATATATATATATATATATATTTGTAAGTGGAAGCAGATGTGATGGAAACAAGGGGAGGCTTAACGTGAATATGCTTGGAATTTTGGATCATCCCACGGAATATGCCATTACCGGAATTGCCTTTTCGCAGATCACTCATCTGATGATGACATACATATACACAAAATCAAGTAATTTATTAATTTAATACTTAATCAGATATAACACCTGAGCTGTCAATAACATACAGCTTTAAAAATATGTTTTTTTTTGTTAGTTTAGAAATTTAAAATTTAATGGAATATTTTAAATTTAGATTAAAATATTTTGAAATTAAAATAACTACACTAAACTTTAGTCTTTTTTACAGTTATAGAGGTAAAAGTATCTATTTGATTTACATTCATAAACAGATGTAAAATTTGACTAGAACTTGTAGCCAATTCTGTGTTAATGCTATTGATGTTACCACTTGAATTCAAGCTTGCATGTTAAGAAAAACAAATCTCATGTATAAAATTTAAGAATTTTAATTGGTGTTCTCTTACTCAATTCAATTGATTTTTAGTTAGTTGTGTTAATTGTCTCCTAAATTGGATCCACCTAGCGAACTGATGGGCTCCTACTCAACTTATACAATCAGTATTAGGCCCAATAGTTCCAAATTCTAATAATTGAAATATTGGGTTTGATCAAGCCCAGAGTTATCCGTAAACTAAAAAATTAAATAAAAAACCTAGAACGTACCCATGCATGCTCAAAAGCTGGTACGATGTTGTGAAATCAAATAATAAAACGATGTTCTGTCTCTTTACTAATACTCTTTTGTCTTCAGAATCTCAACTTGTTAATGGGGTTTGCTATCTATTTATTTTAACTTTTTTTGTCGGCAATTATCCTTTTTAATGTATTGATCATTGTCCATAGATTTAGTTTTATTTAATAAAAATATTGTATAGTCGAAACCGCTACCCGCCTACCACCATACTGTATGCATATATTGCCATCGATATGGTGAATAAGCCAAGCATGCAACCACTATAATTAGAATTTATAAGAAGACATTGACTCATTAGGATTGGCCCTAGAGATATTATATTAAGGTCCACTATCATTAGTTACAGTAAACAAGATTATCACCTAGCACTTTGGTCATAATCCACATGATTATCTTACGCTGTGATATTGTAATCTATAGTAAACTAAGTTATCTACTAATATTCGAATATGATTAGAAATGGATGTCTTCATAATCTAGATACTTTAATACTTTAATTTCCACAAGTTATAAATTAGAATAATATATATGATCTCAATATAGATTAATATTTATCCTAGATTGCAATCCATGGGAAGAGTTCATACATTTTAAACCAATAAATGATATAGTGGTCCGTTTTAATATTATCAGTAGAGGCTGTAGAGCAAAGTGTATGAACTTTTGGTTAAATAAAAACAAGTGTATGGATTTTCGCCAGCCTCCTTTTCAAAATGTGAAAATTTAATGACAACAAACAAATTATATACAATGTGCATCCACATATAAATATCAAATGGTATATAATATACATTATCAGAAAATGGCTAGGATTTTGTATATTTAGTGGATGTAATTGGTCTGGAGTCTGGAATAGTGTATTAATTTATCATATTCTTGTTCGAAATCACATACCAGTAAGTGATGGTGAAATCTTCGCAAGTCTTTATTAAAAAAAAAGAAAGAAAAAAAAAAACTTCTCAAGTCTTCACTTCTTTGAACAAACTGTAAAATATAATGTTCAGCACTTCAGCTATTTTTTTTTTTTTAAAGAATGGACTGCCACACAAGGAAAACATAATTTCAAAAGTAAAATTAATCAGAATCTAAAATCGATTTTAAATGCGCCAATCCATGTGGATTTGTAACTTTTTAATCGTTCCGCGGGAAAGACTTGTCATCTTCAATACTTGGTAGGGTTTTCATGTACCTCGTTGGATTAGGCCTTAGGGCACACCACATGCAATTCGACCCAGACTAATCATTAGATGGTATAATTTTGACCAAAATATAAAAATCATTTATATGAAATAAGGCGAAATTTTATTTACTTTCTGTACCTTCTGTAGAAAATCATCAGGTAGTCAAATAGGTTTTTTTAATATATAAGTCAAATACTCTTAAATTGTCTTTGAATAGTCTTTAATCAAATTTAATGAACGACAGTTGTTAATATTGTCGACAGAACCCACACCCCTTTTTTTCTTTGTAATTGCATGAAGAATGCAATGAAAGTGACTATACCTACCACAAACCATTAAATAATTATAAGCCTTAACAAAAAGAAAATAGTGTAATTATCTATTTATACGTAAACAAATTTGGTCGGCATCTAGCTAGAAAAAGAATAAATATTTACTACCTTTCAGGTTTCAAGAAAACCAAGAGATATAAATAACGTTGTTCTTTAGTGAACGAATAGCTAAAACAGGAGAGTGACAAAAAAAAAAAGAATAGCTAAAATAGGTAACGTGTTCACACTAGATTTTTAATTACTAGACTTTTTTTTCACACACAAAAAAAAAAGCACAAAACAAAAGTTTATCCTCTTTAAAAGTCTAATTGAAATTTTAGTGTAGGTGTTAAAGTTCATGAAAGTTCCAACATGTTTCATGTTAGTTAAACTGTATGTGGTAATCACGTGTATTGTGCATTTGTCACTTCCACGTGTATTGAGAAATTTTGTTTTACCAAATCCTCTTAACTATAATTAATTTTTTTCCAGTGCTAGAAATTAAATTGTTTGTTAATAATAACTTTTGTTTTAATAGAAGAGAAAATCTGCGGCTAAGATCACGTATCTACAACTTCTGATTATAATAAAAGTCCAACTTGTTGTAAATTATAAACACTTAACTAGTCCTGGGCAAAATATTCATTATATTCGGTTTGATTTGCTATTCGCTTTGATTTAATTTTAAAAAACTAAATATTTATAATTTTACGAAACAAAACAAATATTAAAAACTAGTATTCGTTAAAAATAAAACAAATATCAAATTTTAAAAATTTTAGATGCAAATATTCGATTCGCTTCGATATATCTATATATATATATATATATGTAGATAACTATATAAATATAATGCATATTGATTATATCTATACAGAAATTATAAAATTTTATTCATCAAATTAGTTATATAAATATTAAAATTTAATAAATTAAGAAGAAATATGTAGTTTTAAATAAAATATTAATATTTTATGATAATTTTTGAATTTTTCTTTATTTTATTTTATTTACTTTATTTTTGTAATTTTCTAATAATTATTATGAAACGAATCGAATATCCGCGAATATTTAAAATTTTAGTGAATATTAGAATGTCCTAATATTCGGTTAGGTCCGAATCGAATACAAATAATAAAATTAACTATTCGGACGAAGTAAAAATAACAAAAATTAACTATTTAGACGAAACGAAACAAATAACGAATATTTTCAAAAATCCAAATATTCGATACATGCGCAGACCTATACTTAACATCACTTGCATAAGAAGTTGGATGAGTTGGCATAATTTGAAACATAATCGTATTTGATTATTTACAACTAAAGATAACGGTGAAGATCTTGTTGGATTTTGTTTTCCTAGTGAATAATTACAAGAATGTGACTACGTTTTGCCGTGATATGTAAATGTTTCATATTACTTTTGCTTCTCACGATGGCTAAGTTAACGAATATATTCTCCACGTTAAAATACAGTTAAAAAGAATGATTGATGACGAAGAATGTTTTTTTTTGGCCTCCCAAAATTAATAAATCAAAGTAATGGGAAACTGAGAATAACAACAAGGAGAAAACGACACAATACAAGAATTGAATTTTCTTTCAATAAGTGGTAGCCAACCCCACTACTTGCATGGGTGGCTTTGGTTATTTGATTTTAGATATTACGTTAATAATTTAGATTCTAAAATTAAAGTATGATCATGATATTGTCATTCTTTGTTCTTATCAATATAGATCATTTTCTCGTATGAAATTATCATATGATTTAACGTATAGTATCTAGATATTTTTCAAGGTATATGATCTGATCTCTACTATATATATTTTTCTTCATATTTTTAAGTTACGGATCTAATCGGATGAAACTAGAACACGTAGTCCAAAAAGTGTGAGACATGAATACAAGAATGTGGGTGGAACAATATATTATAATATTTGTATCCAAAAATATATATATATATTTGTGAAATCTAACCATTAAATGTTGCCAAAAATGGACGAGTTAAAATGTCGATATCACGTTTACAAGTAATGAGAAAAGATAAGCTGTGGCTAGAAATGGCCTGTGATAGATTGATTTATATGCTTTTATCGTTTTACATTCATAATCATTAGGGCTGTCAATTGAACATTTTGTTTATCGGCAAAACCGTGTCCAACTTCAAAATTATCTAAATGAATATGTTCATTTGGACATCAATTAAAAATAAACAAAATTAAGATGAACAGCGAATAACCAATAGACAAATATAATTAAAATAATTTTTTAATTTAAGATAATTAAGAAAAAAATATTTATTTATAAAAAAAATCTCAAATTAATAAGTTAATATTTTTTAACTGAAAAATATATATTTATTACACCTAATTTCATATTTTGTTTTCTTCAGTCTTACCTATTAAGACAAATATATATATATATATATATATATATATATATTTTGTTTACTTATTGTTTAGATTTTTAAATTTATATTTTCTTAATTTTATTTATGTGATTCTGATTTTTTTAAAATTATGGATCAAAGTTTTGTGATTCTGACTTTTTGTTTACAATTTATGAATCAAAATTATGTTTTATGTTTTTTATTTTGTTATGCATTTTAAATATTTGGTCCTTTTTGGACATGAATATTCTTTATCCATTGTCCAAACAAAAAAAATTATCCAATCAAACATGCCCATTTGGACATAGACAGCCTAATTAACTACTAATACTGGATAAAATTTTATTGACTAATAATAGTAATCAACAACGGCTGACTCCTCGGCAAGATAGAATAGACCTTGTCCTAAAATTCTCGGGCAGAAAAAAGGAAATTTGATTACTAATCCTAGTATCATATACTAATACACAAACAAAGATATACTAGTATGTAATTGCACATCTCCTCGAGCACTAACGTCTTTAAAATCTTAAAACCAGAAAAAAAAAACGTATGTAAAATAAAGTCTCTCTTCTCTTTTCTTTTTTTCAAACTTAATTTTTTTGTCGAGCTTTAGTTTTTCAAACTAAAATTGGTGAGCTGAAGTTGACTTAAAAATATTGGGATGCACGTGGATTAGTGTAAGAAAAACACAATCTCACCGGCCAAGGCAGGTCAACATCTCTACCTTCTAACACACTTAACTTTTTTGGTTGAATATTAAAAAGTTTTTAGACAGTAAAAAATTATTTGTTTTACTTTTCTAATAAATATCTCAGACCACAATGGAAAGTTGTTAGGATTGGTAATTACTAAATGTAGACTGTGCAAGACAAGAGAGAAATAATTATAAACATTCGTCTAATTCAAAGGCAAAGAACAATTAGGCATAATCTGAGGGCTAAATTGTAAGAGTAAAGTGGGGGTTATATCAGAAAATAGCCAAAAGATCAGAGTCAGAACTAATAAAGAGGCATTTTCTAAAAGGTTATATCCGTCATTTTGTGTAAAGTAAAAAGCTTGTATTCTATGGAGCAGAGTTTCTGAAATAAGAAGCTGTTATTGTGGCGCTTAGCTTTGGGATTTGGTCCAAATCGTCTCTTTTGGAAATATATTTGACCAAAAAGCTCCAGAAGAAGCTGAAGAAGACGAACGAAGACCAAAGTCAGAATCTTTGAGTTTGTCCGTACGGTTTGTTCAACTCTTATACTTCCGGTTTCCGTGATTACTGAGCTCAATTTGGTTTTCTCGGATCCGGTTTTGTTTTCGAATTCGAGCATTTCCGGGTTTTGCGTATTGTTTGGTTTTCTCTGTTTGACCTCTCTTTTAGATCGAAGTCTTTAAACCGGGATCTTCCATTTTTGTTGCTTTCATTTCATCTTATATGAATATTGAAGATTGAAATGGAGTTTGCTTGGGGTTCTAGTTATCCAAGTTTATACTTTTTAATTGTTTCCATTAACACGATTCTGATAGGGATATTGGGTTTCATCTTGAAGTTGAAAGATTTCAAATTTTAGATTGAAACAATGAATGTTGTAATGAAAGATTTTTGTTTTCATCTGATCAAACTCTTAGAAAGTAGAATTCTTTCAAGTTTTTGGGTTTGGTAAATTTGGCATACTCTGGCTTTATTTGGATACGTGATAGGAATCTCTTCTTTAAATGATAATTCAAATAAAGTTTGATAATTTGATATTAAAGGGTAGATTTTTTATAATAAAGACTTTATGATCGTGTAAATTCGTCTTCTTCCCCAAAAGGCTTTCTTTTTGAGCGATGAAAAAGGGGTTTTTGTTTGGTCCTCTTATTCTCTGTGAAATTAATGAGTTCTTGTTTTTCAAGTGGGACCAAGAATCAGATACGTGTATTAGTTTTCTTATATGATAGAGATTTTAAGGAAGTATTCTCTTTTGTCACCATATCTTACTACTATATATCTTTCATGTTTTCCTCATTGGTTTTTAGATTGTTGCATTCATCTAAGTTAGCTAATAATCTCTTTTTCTGATTTTGTCTCTAGATTCAATCATCGTGACTAGGAACCTGATTCTTGCATCTGCTTTTCTTCGTTGACCGAAACGTAGCTGAACACATTCTATAGTGTACTGGAGTAGCCTCATGTTTTGTTAGGAGGCTGTGAGGCATTTTGCTCTGAGCGTTTTTGCTTTAGCTTCATTTGGAGATTTACATGTCTGGCCTTGACGTGGGAGGACCAGTTGCTTGTGCAGAAAGAACAAAATCTGTTGATGCACTCACTAAGAAAGAGATCTTATCGGCACTAAAAAGTGGAGAAACCTCCGAAACTTCTGAGGATGTTAGGTTCAGAGTTAAGGAGCTGTTACTCCCCAATGGAGAATCCTACAGTGGTTCTTTGCTTGGTAATGTTCCTGAAGGATCAGGGAAGTACATATGGTCAGATGGGTGCGTCTACGATGGAGAATGGAGGCGTGGGATGAGACATGGAACTGGAAAGATGAGATGGGCTTCTGGAGCTTCTTATGAAGGTGAATTCTCAGGTGGTTATATGCATGGTACAGGGACTTATGTGGATGCTTACAACTTAACGTATAAAGGAAGATGGCGGCTTAATCTGAAACATGGGCTTGGGTATCAGGTTTACCCTAATGGAGATGTCTTTGAAGGTTCTTGGATTCAAGGGATGGGAGAAGGGCCAGGGAAGTATATTTGGGCTAATAAAAACGTCTATCTTGGTGATATGAAAGGCGGGAAAATGTCGGGGAAAGGTACGTTAACTTGGGTTACTGGAGACTCATATGAAGGAAGTTGGTTGAATGGAATGATGCATGGTGTTGGTGTGTATACATGGAGCGATGGTGGTTGTTACGTTGGGACATGGACACGGGGTTTGAAAGATGGTAAAGGCTCGTTTTATTCATCGGGAACTCGGGTTCCGGCCGTGCAAGAGTTTTATCTAAACGCTCTTAGGAAAAGAGGCGTTTTACCTGATTTGAGAAGGCAGAACCAAGTTGCTTCTTCGGTTAATATGGAGAATCTTAGAGTTGGTGTGAACCGTAGTAAGCTTTCGAAAGGGAGCTTGATAAACTTGGAGCAGTCAAGGAACGGGAATGTTTCTTTGGAAAGACGTTGGAGTCTTGAAGTGTCTATTGAGAAAGTGATTGGACATGATTACTCGGATTTGTCTACCGCCGTTTTAGATGGCGGAAACAGCGTGCAGTATAACGCAAATGTGCCGATCTTGGAGCGGGAGTATATGCAAGGAGTTCTGATTAGTGAGCTTGTGGTGAACAATGGGTTCTCACGGACATCAAGAAGAGCGAAAAGGAAACATAAAAGACTTGTTAAAGAAGCTAAGAAGCCTGGAGAAGTTGTTATTAAAGGTCATAGGAGTTATGATTTGATGCTTAGTTTGCAGCTTGGAATCAGGTATGCTTTGTTTCTTTCCTGTGAGAGCTCTAAGTTCAGTACAGAGTATATTGTGTTACTAAATTAGTTCAAAACGTTAGATACACAGTGGGGAAAATCACACCGATACAAAGGCGAGAAGTACGAACAGCAGATTTTGGACCTCGAGCTAGTTTTTGGATGAATTTTCCACGAGTTGGCTCTACAATGACTCCTCCTCACCACTCTGAAGATTTTAAATGGAAGGACTATTGCCCAATGGTATTCAGGTTAGTTGTTTAGTATCTTCTAAAACTATAGTAGTTGTCTCCGTAGTGTTTATATTCATTCTAAAACTTTTTGTAGGAACCTGAGGGAGATGTTCAAGATCGATGCAGCTGATTATATGATGTCAATTTGTGGTAATGATACCTTAAGGGAACTTTCTTCTCCAGGGAAGAGCGGCAGTGTCTTCTTCTTGTCTCAGGATGATCGGTTCATGATCAAAACACTCAGGAAATCTGAAGTCAAGGTTCTCTTGAGGATGCTTCCAGATTACCATCATCATGTGAAGACGTATGAGAACACTCTCATTACTAAATTCTTTGGTCTTCACAGAATCAAACCATCAAGTGGTCAAAAGGTTCTGAAGCAATAAGTCATATTTATCCAAATCAATCTTAAGACTTAACTGAACTTTGAAAATCTCTCTTGCATTGCAGTTCCGATTTGTGGTGATGGGTAACATGTTCTTTACAGATCTAAGAATTCATAGGAGATTTGACCTTAAAGGTTCATCGTTGGGACGTTCTGCAGACAATGTCGAGATAGACGAGAACACAATACTTAAAGATTTGGATCTGAACTATAACTTCTTCTTGGAACCTTCTTGGCGGGAAGGTTTACTAAGGCAACTAGAGATAGATAGCAAGTTCTTGGAAGCACAGAACATAATGGATTATAGTCTTTTGCTCGGAGTGCATCATCGAGCTCCACAGCACTTAAGATCCCAATTGGTCCGTGCTCAAAGTATAACAACTGATGCATTAGAAAGTGTAGCTGAAGACGGTGAGATTCTTTTTTTTTTCCCCTTCATCGCCTCTAAAATGATTGATTCTACTTCTTAGGCTTACTATTATGAAATCTTCTAATGAAGCAGATACAATAGAGGACGACATGTTATCTTACCACCAAGGATTGGTTCTTGTTCCTCGGGGAAGTGACAATACTGTAACTGGCCCTCACATCAGAGGCAGCAGATTACGAGCATCCGCTGTTGGCGATGAAGAAGTCGATCTCCTTCTCCCTGGAACTGCCAGGTTAACTAAATCTCTCAACGTACTGACAAATGAGAAACTAAGATTGAACCGGTTTTTGAAGAAAATGTCTGAAAATGTAGGTTGCAGATACAGCAAGGAGTGAACATGCCGGCAAGAGCAGAGCTGATACCAGGAAGAGAAGAGAAAGACAAGCAGATACTACATGAATGCTGTGACGTGGTGCTTTACCTTGGTATTATAGACATCTTACAAGAGTACAACATGACCAAAAAGATTGAGCACGCTTACAAATCTCTTCACTTTGATTCTCTTTCGATCTCAGCGGTTGATCCTACGTTTTACTCCCAACGTTTTCTTGAGTTCATCAAGAAAGTATTTCCCGGCCAGAACAACAACTCATAACGACAAGGAGAGAATTGAGTACAGAGTTTATGTTTTGTTTTTGTAGAAAGATTTAAAAAAATCCTTTCTACATTGTAAAGTATCTTGTAAACACATCTTAAGAAGAGCTTCAATTAAAAAAAAAAATACTATTTTTCCATTTTTTTTTCTGTTTGAGAGGAGGTGAGTGTGAGAGAGAGCGTATGGTGCCAGAAGCGAGATCACAGACTCCATAACCGGAGCGGCGACCAGCAAAATAGACAGAGTTAGGTTTGAGACCAGGATAGTCACTAGCCGAGAGACAAAGTGGTTCGTTATCGCCCACGAAAATGCAGAGATCACCTATGTTCTCCGTGTATTCACTAATCCCTTTCTCCGTGTCTTGCCTAAGGACCATGATTTTGCTTGTCTTTATGACGAGATCCGAGAGCTTTTCCATTTTGTCTTTCCATTCAACAGCTTCTCCCTTGTCCGTAAAGGCAACCAAACCCATATGTCACACAAACAAACAAAGGATCTATAAAAACAGAGTATATATATATGTATAAAAAAAACAGAGTCTATATAAAAAAACAGAGGATTATAAATTTACCATAGAACGATTAAGGACTCGCCGGAAGGGGTCTGGACCAGTAGCTGGCGGACATTGAGACCATGTAAATCCAATTCGGGAGAGATAGGTAATCTCACATAGCCACTCACAAGACCGGAATTAGCGGTGAAATCAGTCGGACCGGTGTAGTCAGAGTTGCAACTGTTCAAGTAGAACTTGCGGTCTCTGTCTGAGTACATGACCGGAGAGAAACGGAATTCTGGGCAAGGTACGTCGATACGAGTCCAATCCGAGTAACCGAGTCGACACAGACTGAGTCTAGACTCGTTAAACTTCGCGGCAACTACACAATCGTCGTTCGGGGAAGACGAGACAGAGACATTGAAGATGCGTTCGGCTTCGTCTTTGATTAAGGGAGGTAGAGAGATTGTCTTTGAACCGGTTTTGAAGATGTTGGTGAGACGCACTGTTGAATCGTCTTTGTTCATCAGAACTAGCCATCCTCTCGACGATCCTATCCCCGAGGTTTTACGGAGATCCTTGGGCACAATCTGATTATCGATCTCCACTTTCTCTTCTTTCCTCGGATCGTACAAGTTCAAGTTCACAACCTTTCCGCCGCAAGGGGATTTTCCGACCACATCGTTCCCGAATAACAGATAAGGAGTCCTCGCCGCCGTCGAGAAACAGAGCCTCCGGTTGAAAGCTTCGAGATTCGCCTGAAAAGCTGAGACATCTTTGAAACCCTAGATTCCTCGTGGCGTGAGAGTTGAGGATTAACAACAATTCCCAAAATATTCTCTTTCCTTGGAGATAAATATTTTCTTTCCATTATTTAGGGAGTTTCAAGAAAAATGTCAAGTTTCAATGTAATTTATATTTATCCATTGTAGTTTCAAATTTGTTTGATCATTGATTTGAATCTATCAAATTCTCCAGTGGATGTTTGGTTTTCAGGGATTCTTAATCACGATTACAGATGTTAACTACTTTTTGTTGATTGATTGCATGAGATATCTGGTTTTTTTAATTAAAAGCAAGAAAAAAAAGAATCAAGGTAGCAACAGACACGTGGATAAAAGATGGACTTTGGAAGAAACGTTTAAACAGAAACAGATACGTGTCGTGAAGCGAAATGTCGGAGAAATAAGAAGAAGGAAGAAGCAATATTAATTTAACGTCTTTACTCCTAAGTGTATTTTCATAGACGTTTTTCAAATATTTTCTTTGTTTGTTGCTCTGTAAAAAAATAAGAAAAAAGTTTCTTCCTTTTTTTGGTATGTATGAATCATAGATTTCTCTGCACAGGAAAAGTTTTTTCCTTTTTGTTTTGTTTTGATTCATTATTTACAATAACGTTGAAAGAACATTAAATCACTCTTTTTGTTTGTTTGTTAAGTAGGGTTTGGTTTAATTAGATTTGATATATCCTACCTAGTACAGTATTAGATCGAGGGTAATAGAGTGAGATCGTAGAAAATGGCAACTTCTTCTGGGCAAAGTGGATACGATCTGTCTTTCAAGATATTGTTGATTGGAGATTCTGGTGTTGGTAAAAGCAGTTTGCTTCTCAGCTTCATTTCCAGCTCTGTCGAAGATCTTGCTCCCACCATCGGTATCTCATTAAATTTTTTCTAGCTCATATATATATATCTCTTTGCCGACACAGAGAAATTCATTTTCTTGTTGAGATGTATTTGCCTTGAAATACTAGCTTACAGTTTGTGAGCTAGACCCTTGTCTGGTCAAAATTCAAATGAAGTCAAACTTAATTTGAGACTGGAAGCTTTATTATTTTTTTGAATTTCTGTTTGATTCCCGGGAAAATAAACTCATAGAAGATCATTTCGTGCTGTGGCCTTGTAGGTGTTGATTTTAAGATTAAACAGCTGAAAGTGAGCGGGAAAAGGCTGAAACTTACAATCTGGGACACAGGTAAAGCTGGTTTTTTGGCAAGTGTGGTTAGTTACCATATAAAACTCATGATCCATGTGAATTTTTCTTGGTTTGTGGTTGTGAAGCTGGACAAGAGAAGTTCAGAACACTGACAAGTTCTTATTACAGAGGCTCCCAAGGAATCATTCTCGGTAATATGATTGTCGGTTACTATTTTGGTTTAAAAAAGCTTTCCAAGACTTAAAAGGTATTCTTGGTGATGATGCAGTTTATGATGTGACGAAAAGAGAGACGTTTATGAACTTAGCAGATGTTTGGGCTAAAGAGATTGAGCTCTACTCTACTAACCATGACTGCATTAAGATGCTCGTTGGCAACAAAGTCGATAGAGTGAGTATTATTAGTATCACTTGCTTGTAACTTAAAGATCGGTTTCACTGATAGTTGTCCATCGCAGGAATCTGAAAGGAAGGTTAGCCGAGAAGAAGGGATGGCTTTAGCGAAAGATCTAAAGTGTTTGTTTCATGAAAGTAGCGCAAGAACCAGAGAAAACGTGAAGCGATGCTTCGAAGAGCTTGCTTTGAAGGTAAGAAATAATCTTGATTATCCCTTTTACACTTCCAAAAACTGATTGGAACTTAGGAAAGTAAAATAATAGGAGAGTTTGCAAAATGAAACAGATAATGGAAGTACCTAGTCTTTTGGAAGAAGGATCAACTCCTGTGAAAAGAAAACTGGATTACCAAGCTCATCAAAGCCGGTGTTGCAGCTCGTGAGTCGTCCATTGCTTTATAACTTCTTTTGTGTGTAAAATTCCTCAAGAAGATGAAGCTTGGCTTCTGTAAATTTATCAATTCCTTAAATCTTTCTTCTTCTTACCTCAGTTGAGATTGTGTAATAAAGTTTTTATAATAACCCCATTATACAGGAAAAAAGCAAAGACACTTCTTCATGTTCTTATCTATTGGTCTGAAAGTTAAAATTTGATCAGAAAAACGATAGAGAGAAATCTCTACGTTTTGGAGCCTTAAAACCATATAGCTTACACACACAACAACTGCATTGCATTAATTCAAA
Organism: Cardamine flexuosa; assembly: GCA_963555745.1. Lineage (NCBI taxonomy): Eukaryota > Viridiplantae > Streptophyta > Magnoliopsida > Brassicales > Brassicaceae > Cardamine > Cardamine flexuosa. The sequence continues at coordinate 3,095,583 of OY743219.1, read as the reverse complement.
GTCATTAAACACTTAATCAAACATTGTCTACCATTTCCAGTACAGTATTTGACTACGGAAATAGTAGCAAATAGACATAATAACATCACAGCCCATCAAATAAGTCTCCCCTCCTACTCGTTCTAAGTAAGAATAACAATAAGAACTTAGAACGATCTCTTGAGTGATGCAAAGACGATTAAAGATGGTAAGAGATTAGAAATCGGTTCTAAACATAACTGCAGCAAGCTGATTTCTCAGTTGAAGAAGACGATGAGGCTTTGTTAGCATCTTGTTTAGTGATCTTGATACCTTGAGTCTGCAAAAGCAACAAAGACAATGTTCAGCATTATAATAGTCAATTTCATAATCCGAGCATCCATGTGCATCTTTACCTCGACTTTTGTGTCGCTTTCGGTGACCCTTTGTTTGATGTCTTTTGCGATAGAAAGGAAAACCTGCTCCACATTCTGGTTTGTTTTTGCACTCTGCAACAGTTTCCAGTAACATCGGTTTAAGAAAATGAAATCTTTAAACGAACAATGAACGAGAAGATAAACATTTTATATATCTATATTTTTTTCCTAGCTCACCGTCTCAAAGAATTTGATTCCATACTCATCAGCTAGAGCTTGTCCCTTTGATGTTGGAACAGCCTGTAGAAGAAGATGTAGCATCAGTACTCGAAATGTAGGCAAAACATGGTTCTTATGAACAGAGTAAACAGCAAAAATTACCCTTTTGCTTTCGTCCATGTCAGCTTTGTTGCCAACCAATATTCTGTTGACACTATCGGAAGCATGCTGCTCAATGTTCTTCATCCAGTTCCTAATGTCTAGAGAAACAATATTTCTGTTAGTTTCCACAAGTGTTTTTTTAAGTTCTTATAAGAACATTGTTCCTGAGACAAAATAAAAGCTATAGACATACTGTTGAAGGATGACTCATCTGTTACATCATAGACGAGTAATATACCCATTGCTCCTCTGTAATATGCTGCAAGAGAACAAACGGACCAAAGAGTTTCAAAAGAAATGGTATATATGTACAATAATTAAGAGAGTAGACAAAATAATTTCAGTTTTTTCAAGTAGTAACATGGTTAAATTCAGAGTAGAAACTAGTTTTACCTGTAGTTATAGTTCTAAAACGTTCTTGTCCAGCAGTGTCCCAAATCTGCAATTTGATACGCTTCCCATCGAGTTCAACAGTTCTTATCTTGAAATCGATTCTGGAAAACATATAAACATACTTAGACAGACCTCTTACAAGACAAAAAAAAAGACACAAGAAGACAGCTAAATAGAGAAAGACATACCCAATGGTAGTTATGAAACTCGTAGTGAAAGTATCATCCGAGAAACGAAGTAACAAGCAACTTTTTCCCACACCTGCGAGTATACACACAAAAACAAGAAATCAAAAGAAGAAAAGTTTATCTGAACAACTTCTATAAACTATAAATTAACATAGAAAATGATGACTCCTATAAACCATAAATCAAATTATAAAAAAGTTTCACTAGTTCTTCACAATCTTAGCAAAGATTTTTTTGATTCTAAAGTTTCCAATTGAGCCAAATTTTCCAAAATGAAACTACATCTTTACTTAAATTACTAGAATGTGTAGTTTTCCTCATCTACGTTGTCGAAAAAATACGGGAAAAAAAAAGCTAGCAAAAAGTTTTAAACCACAAACCCTAGTCAGATCGCAAAACACAGGCACGATTCGAAAGCAGATTCTCAGATAAAAATCGAACAGATTTATGAACGTAGTTAGCTCATTACTTCGTAAGAGGAAGATATATATAGAGAGAGGCAGATACTTACCGCTATCGCCAATGAGAAGGAGCTTGATGAGGTAATCATAGTCTGAACGAGCTCTTGGCGGTTGCGCCGCCATCGGAGAAGATTATAGTAATCACTTCTTTATCCTTTTTCTCACCAAATGGTATAACCGAGCTCTGCTATTTTTTCCCGGGAAAATCACTTTTCGCCGGAGAAATAATTTTTCCTGGAGACAGCCAAAAAGGAAAAGAGAAGAAGAGAAATCGATTCTTATTAGTGCTGTGCTGCTGCTATCAAGTCCAAAGCTGTTCATTGGTGGATCATATTTTATTACTTTTTGCTGTTTTAGTCTTTATTTCTCAATTATTCACACTTACAGGCTTCAACTTTTTATAACGCTTAATTTCGTTCTTGTTGAAATACTTGGTTGTTTGTTTGAGACGTTTAAAATTCGATTACAGTTTTCTACAAACATTCTTCTTCTTCTTAATGGATTTTTTTTTATCATCTTTACCAATAATTCTCAAACGAGAAAGACTCGTGTACTTATAATACGATAACTAAATGTGGTGGACGGTTATAGAGAGATAGGAAAGTTAGGGGGTTGAGCTTAAAAGAATGAGAAAACTACAGAAGACCCCACTATCTAGTAGTGTTGGTGGATCGTTACGAAAAGACAACTTAAAGAGGTCTTGCTTAGGTGTCAAACAGTTATTGGATACCTTGCTGTATTTACGTTGTGCTTTGGAATCCAGCAAAGTATCCAACAACAATGTAACGATTAACGAAAGCCAATTCAAATCTATTAATCTGATCATAATTTCATCATTTAAAAAGTGCCACGACGTTCTTAATTCATTGGTATCACATTTTAAACCTTTGTTTAAAAAACCACCAAAAATAAGACTGAAAAAAGAGTTAGACATTCAAAATCCTTCTCTACTACTTCACTGACTTCCCAAAACTGGTTGAAGAATTCTGCAGGCATGATTAGGAGATTACTACTGAGTTGCTTGTAGCATCTTCGAGGATCCTCCTAGCATCAGTGTTCAAATCAGCTAAGTCACCTGGTGTCTGCATAATCACAACCTTGTTATCGCTAATCATACTTCAAACCCCAAAGATGAAAAGGTTTTCAAATGTTACCTTCTCATAAGAGTTTCTCGTAGTTGGTGAAGCCCCAGAACCAAGCAAAAACCTTATCACATCAACATGTTCACCTCTCGCTGCATGATGCAAAGGCTGTGTAACAAGAAACACTTTGTGATGAATCACAGTATGGAAAGAGAGAGAGAGAGCGTGACGCAATTGAAGATGGAGACTACTTACAGTGTCACCTTCTATATCGGCTGTTTCAATCATTCTCTTCACACATTCTGGACCACTAGCACGGCTAAAAAGAAGCTGAACTATTTCTAAGTACCCTGCAAGCTCAAGTTCAACAAAAAGAACAATAAGCCATAGAATGCGGCGACAAAGCCGTGAGACAGAAACACCAAAAGAATGATAGGGCGATGACCAACTGTACCTCCAGCACAAGCATCATGAAGAGGAATGGCTTCATCTTCATCTTTGACTTCCATATTAGCTCCTCTTTCTAGGAGAAGCTGTGGTAAAAAATAATCAGACGATTAGTGATACATACAAATACATTAGCTATCAAAGTCACAGTGGAAATGACTGCACGCAGCAAAAAGCAACCTGAACACAAGGTAGGTGACCATATAGACAGGCCAGGTGAAGTGCTGTGTCATTATCCTCAAGCGGCTCATCGACTCTCCCATTCAAATTGTCTATCAAATTCAGAAAAAAAAGAACATTAATGTCTTTAAACATTTCAACTTCTCAAAAACAGCAGAAAGTGAACACATTAGGAGTCATCAACCAATTACAATTACAAACACACATTTTAGTCAAAAACTGTATCTTCTCTTATCATCCTTCCAAAGTGAAGCTAACAAAATGAGCAAATAACAAACAGACCAGTGAGGTTGCTAAGATGTGAGTCAAATCATGTGACAAAGATCAATTTTTGAGTCTGGCGAGCAAAACAAGCAATATGCAATTGAAGATGAAACTGAAGTTTCAATTAAAAACCCTAATCGACGGTTTCTCTTTGGCAAACGACGACAACTACAACAATATGAAATTGGCATAACAGAAGAAACAGAACAAGTAAGGAGGTACCAATCGCAGTGCGCAAGGCGGCAACGTCACCGGACTGAGCTGCGGAAGCCAGGTCACGGAGTTGAGAGGAAAGCTCGGAATCGGTGTCGTAGTCAACGCCGTTTTCCTCAAAAATAGCGTTATCTCCGTCAACATCTTCTTCTTCAAGACCATTGCCTCCTCTCGGAACCGCCATTATCGTAGTCAACCTCTCTCTCTTGCTCTCAATTTTTTTTTATCTCCACCGCTGTGCAATTATGTTTTTTTTGTAATCTACACTTAAAATCATATTTAGGTTTTCTTGGTTTGTATTTGTATAGTCGATAAATTAAATTTCTTTAAAATGATTTTTCTAATTCCTTAAAATTGTGCTGACAAGAGAACAAAAAATTCTTTATTCTCAACTTTTGAATAAATCAAATACTTAAGTATGTAACCTCAACTTGTGAACTGTTTTTACTTACGACCATTATTAACTGATTTGAGGTCATTGTCACAACATACATTTACAAGTTATTAAGAAAACTTTGTTCCTCTTCCATTTCCTCTCGATTCAAGTCAATGTCTAGTTTTGATGTAATAAGTTCTTATTGGTCACCGTGTCGTAGATATTGTCAAAATGAAGTTGATTCGAATCCTGCTTAAAAATGCAATAAAAATCCCTCACATTCTTGATAAAAAGAGCAAAGAAGAAGGGAGAGAAAGCAAAACACTAAATTGGATTTGAAATGACTAATAATAATACAGGCTACAAACATCCAGTATATATATAACTTGAAAAACTCCACAAAATTTAATTTACCTCCCACGAAAAAACAATTAGACACAAGATCACAAACACATTCCTTGCTACTACAGTAGAGACATATTCTCTGATAGACATTTCTCTCTACTTCTCTGAGCAATCAGATTTTCAACCGATGATTCTCAAACCAAAAACAAATCCAAGTTTATAAACGGCAAAATAAAATTAATAGTAACCGATTTTGATTAAATGAGAACCAAAAAAAAGGTGAAAGAATAATACCATCTTTGATCGATCTAAGAAGTGATCATATGATCTTCTTCTTCTCCTCCTCCTCCGTCTCGCTTCACAGCTGCTTCTGTTAATCTCTTCCATGTATATTGGCGTTGTTCTTCCACTTCTTTGGATTTCGCTTGTTTCTCTTCATACTGTCTCTGACATTCTTCAAAGAGCTCAGGATCCATTTCCATGAACATTTTCTTGATATTTGTGGTTAGACCATGAACTGCTTGGTTCCAATGAGACTGTATGTTCTTCTCCAGTGCGGGGTATATGATTGGAAGGATCACGCTTCGGTTCTGCGCGATTAGACCCACAATGTGCTCATTGTTCCACAAGAACAGTGCCCGTTCTGCGACCTGTACCAGATTTTTGAGATATGTATGTGAGCATTAAGGCAAAACCCACAAAGAATTATAGAAATTTTTGAGTGATTGCACAAAGACATAATAGGAAACTTGTGTAATTGCTAGCAATCAGTGAGAATTATTAACAGACTTGTGATTAGAACCAAGGGGATCAATCTTGCTCCAGTCTCAAGACACATATGGATACCACATAGAGAAAGATACTCATTCCCTTTTTTCCAGGTTATTCTCCCAATTACAGTATAGTGCAATGAAAAGGTCCATGACTCGAGAGTAAAGCAAAAAGCAGCAGTGTCAATACACTCAGAGAGTGATCTAACAACCCAACGATTTAATCATAGTAGTAGAGTGTGGTGCCAACAACATCATTAGAATAATTTTGCGAAGTGAAACTCAACAGTGTGGCAAAACTAGAGAAAGAAGCAAGTAGAAGGAAAAAAAACAAGATATTGCGCCATAAAGTTGCATTCTTATTTCAGGTGGATGAACCAGACAGAGTCTAAAGAACTTGACTTGAAGGTAATAGGCATAGAAGACACAAGCACGCAACACGGAAAATACATTGCCTCAATATGACTAATATATATCGTGACTTCTTAGGTAGATAAAGCTAAATAACAAAATCTCCATATGAAGGTGATATTCATAGATGAGCCCTCCATGGGGAGCTTTAAAAGAAAAATCAATGCAAACGCATTTACTAACCTGAAAGTGAGAGCTAGTGATGCAGCGGCCAATCTGTTGGAATAATGGAACCATGCAACGCTGGAACTCAACAGGCTGTGTTGCCTCAAGAACTTCTTCAAGTTCTCCAAGGAAGAGATTCTCCTTGGCACAGTTTGTCACAGGCCAATACTTTAACAATCCCCTGATTACTGTATCCGCAAGCTTAAAATCTTTTTCCACAAACTGAACGATGCAATAAGATAACTGCTGATGATATACACCGATTGGTTTTGGCTTATGCAATGGTATCAACACCCTGATTAAAAATAGCTTGTGCTCCTCCTTCATAGGCAATGCAAACCCGTTTATGATACTGCCTAGAATTTCCAAGAGTTCCCCTATCCCACTGTGTCTCTCTGTCTCATAAATAAACCTATAGAATATGTTGTTAATTGCTTTCCTAATAAAGGGCCTGTGGACCATAAATTTCCCGTAGATCCTATGAAGAATCGTTTTCAAATACTCCCTTTCTCTCGGGTCCTCAGAATCAAACAAATCAAGCAACTTTAACACAAAAGAATGGTCAATATACCGTTTGGCCACCTTTGTATCCGTGTCAGTAGAAACAACATATCTCAGTAGCAACTCGTAAACAAGCTGTAAATGAGGCCAAGAAGGTTCTAAATAGGGTTCCTCTTCTTCAGGATCTGCAGGCTCTTGACCTGTATTCTCGTGTGATGCTGGAGGTAGACTCCGGAATAAATTGAGAGAAATCATCTTAATCATTTCTTCTTGACATGACTCTGAGATCTTACTAGAACCAGACTGTATAAAATCCACCAGCTCCAACAGCGTTTGCCTCTTAATCTCCTTCTCTCTCGCGTTCTTAATAGTGTCAGTGAAATCGAATAGGAAACAACAATTCTGAAGTTTCCTCAAGAACAAAGTCTGTCTCTCTGAAACAGGCACATCTCTGAACAACGGGAGTGGCTCCACCGAGCCCATAGGCGGAGGTGGTGGAGTCGCAGTCACAGGAGACGGAGACGAATTGACCAATGCACCACGAGAAGCGTGACTAACGACTACATTGGAGCCAGGACCTGACCTACCCGGCGGACCAATCCCATAACTTGACGGTTCATTAGCCTCCGATTTAGAGGGCTTTCGGTGCCCACCTTTCATGATTTTCTTAAACATGGCTACGCAACTAAGAGCAAGGACTCAAAAGAAACGCACTTTTTTCCACCCTTAACTAGAAACCCTAAGTTTCCGAGAGCTGAGGAGACTGATTTACTAGCAGAGGAGCTCAAAATTGAATCAGCATGCAACGGAGGACGAATCAAAACACTGAATCTTCAGATTAAAAAGCTTCAGATTTCACAGGTAGCTTCAACTATGCCTCTCTTGGATCAAGGCTCCTCATTTGCGTAATCCCGCGGATAAAGATATGGAAATAAGCGAGAAATGATACCGGAATGTTGTCGGAGATCTGAGGTGGTGAAAATCAGACCATTGAACTGATCGAAGAGATCTTCTCGGAGTATATGATTGTTGATCGGACGGCTAAGATTTCCCGGCGATCAAATCAGGAAGAGAGGCTAGATAGGGGAGATAGAGAGAGAGATGGCTAAAGTGGGAAATAAAAGGGACTCAAATCAAAATAGATACAGAGAACAAATATATTACAATTTGAGGGCCTATATATTTTGATTTATTTAATATTAGTCCCCTTATTTTCTTTTCAGATCTATAGGCTCTCAATTTGTAATATTTTTGTTCCTCAATTTTTAATTTAAATCAGTGTTTGTGTGAGTGACTAAGCTGAGTGTTAGTTTATTAATTAACAGTGCTAGCTAAGAAGAGGAAGAAGAGGCAAAGTGCGGGTGCATTGGATAAGATTGGTAGAGGGCTTCGTCAATTTAGCTTGAAAGGTTCTTTTGGTTATAAATTGATCTTCTTTGTGATGAATTAATGATTGTTACTGTTGGTTTCTCATTGATCTTGATTATGTGTACTCTTTTTTGGCTTCTTTCTTCTTAGTTTGTGAAAAAGTGAAAAGCAACTTACAATGAGGTCTTGTGGTGGTTACTTAATGTCTTTGTTTAAAATGACTGATATATGTATTGATTCTAACGTTCTGAAACTACTCTCAGGTTGAAACATTAATTAACTTTCATAGTTAGTTAGAGGTTCTTTAAACTCTGTCTTTAACAGAAACAAGATGATGAGAAGAACATAAGAAGAAGGGTATATGATGCTTTAAACGTTCTAGTGGCGATGGATATTATAGCAAGGGACAAAAAGAAGATTCAGTGGAAGGGTCTAACACGTACCATTGAAGAACTAAAGGTTTCAACTTAGTTTAAATCACCCTTTCTCTGATAGCCAGCCTTTTGGAACCTCATTGTAGATTGTTCTCATTTGGCAGACCGAACATCTCGCATATACGGATAGGATAAAGAAGAAAGCTTGTATCAGCAAGAACTGGAAGAACACGTAAGTCATTCTTACATTGTTCTAATGATTTTTACTATTGGTGAACCAGAGATGGCTTCCATGTCAGAGCATTGAGGCCAAATATGGCGGGAAGGAGTCAGGGTTTTGTATTGGTGTGTAACTTTAGAGCTGACACCGGTTTGGTAAATGAGGTTTACCTGGTTTATTCATGGAATTGGAGAGCCGGTTAAGGAATGAAGAGAAGTTTTTGTACCAATGGTAATACCGAATTTTGGGACTATCGAGTTTATATGTTACGGTACGTACGTGCTAAATCTTTTTCTTTCTTAGGTTAGAATTCTTTATTTCTTCTCATTAGATATAGCGTCGCTTAAAAAACCGGTTGAGACAAAATCTGGTTGTGGTTAAACCAAATTTTATCTTTTGGCAAGAATCAACATACATAAATGGACCTTTTTCAATCGCGATGAACAAGGAACGATTATGTTTTGGTAAATATGAGTTTAACAAAACTGAATAAAATAAACCGTGCCAAAACTTGGCTCATTCAGTATAAATAAACAGATCAATATGATGATAACAGAAAAAGAAAAAGAAAAAGAAAAAGAGAATTGTTGGTATTAGAAGTCTGGTAACGCTTTTCTACAAAAGAAGAATGTTATTTAGCACTTTGCGTGAGGATTCAAACATGTATATACAATACTTTGTGTCAAATGTGAAGTTATACTTAATCTATATCCTATGTTATAGGCATAACACTTATAACATTTTCGGAATAAAAAAACATTTACACAGATATATTAGCCACATTTATGTGCATATAGGATTTGAGTCGTGGATTCCGCAAAACATAAAGTAAACCACTGTTCAAACCTTGCATCCATTTTAACAAAACAAATACTCTTACATCCTCAACCTCTTTTGTACGAGCGATGGATTCTGTCGACCACTCTTCTCCTCCAACTAGTATTTTCTTATGCCCTAAAATGCGATTCTTAGATCAAATAGGCTCAACAACCTCTACAACCTCTTACATTTTCATAGAAAAACAAAATGATCCAACTTTAAAATCTCACCATCTGCTTCACTTCTTGGATTTGTCTAAAACCAAAGTCGACGAAACGAAAGACTTGGTTTGTGGCGCTTGCAAGCATATAACAATCATCGCCACTGATTACTGGTGTGAAAAAAGTTGTCTAACCTACCACAAAGAATGTGTTGAGTCGCCACCTGAAATCAAAATCCCTTATCATCCAAAACATCATCTCCAACTTCACATCCCATCTCCAAATATAGATATTAGAAGTTGCAGCAAGTGCAATTGCTGCGGAGCAACACTGAAGGTTTCTTATACTCTTGTTCTATATGTGATTTTACTTTGCATCCTGTTTGTGCCATAAAACATAACATCCTTTCTATATACAACCCAAAAAGACATGACCATACCTTTACCTACTTTCCTAGAAAAAATTCCCTTGCATGTGACGTTTGTGCGTTGGGTGATGATAAGAGTTTTATCTACACTTGTGATCAATGCGATTTCGTCGTCCATAAGACGTGTCTTTTCTTACCAATCACAATAAAAATATCTCGTCACGACCACCGTCTCTCTTTCTCTCCCTATCCATCTTACTTTTTATATACAGGGAAGTTGGATTGCGGAGTTTGTTGGAAATTGGTTGACATATACAGTGGGAAATACTCTTGTGTGAAGGGTTGCAACTATTATGTTCATTCTAAATGTGCAACACGAAGACATTTCTGGGATGGAAAAGAACTTGAAGGAGAACCAGAAATTGTGTATGAAACTATAAAGACGTTCAGATTGATAGATGATGGAATCATACAATATTTCAGTCATCAAAATCACTACATGAGACTTGAAAAATTAAGTGATGACGAAAAATGGTGTCACGCGTGCATTCTTCCTATCCATGATGGTAACATGATTTACGGTTGCATGAAATGTGATTTTGTTCTCCATGAAATATGTGCACATCGTCCTGGTCAAAAATGGCATCAACTGCATGCTCATCCACTTAGTCTACAGATGGATCATAGAAGTGGTAAGTTCAAATGCAATGCTTGTCAAAGAGATTGTTGTGGTTTCACATATGTATGCTGTGAACCTCGTTGTTCTTTCAATTTAGATGTACGATGCACTTTGGTTTCGGAGCCTGTCGTTCATCAATTGCATCCACATCCCTTATTCTTAACGTTTGAAGAGGACAGGCTCATAACATGCTCCATCTGTAAATTCGGAAAGCAAGTTTTAACTTGTAGGTCATGTTCCTTTGCTTTATGTTTTGGGTGTGCCACTTTACCTCATAAGGTGAAGTACAATTATGATGAACATTATCTCGTCTTTTCCTATAAAAAAGGGAAAACATACTACAATTGGTGTGAGATTTGCGAAGAAGATATATATCCAGATGTAGGGTTTTATAAGTGCAACATGTGTAGCATCTCACTTCATATTAAATGTGTATTGGGGGAAGATCCATTTATGAAAAATGGTAAAAGTTTCATGATTGATCAAGTAACATTTCTTATAACTCACAACGATGGACTCACTCGACCAATTTGCAGAGGGTGTGGAAGTCATTCCCCTTACAAGATAGCTTTTAAAACACTAGGTGGAATGTTATTTTGTTCAATAGAGTGTATAGAATCCTTTGGCCTAGAAAGGTATGTAATACATTTTTTTAATGGTAATTGATATATATACACTATACAGCGACGAAAATTTATCCAAGTTTTCTTTCCATCACAACTGGAACAGATTGTCAGAATAATATCAAATGTGGAAGAATGGTAAAGACACTAAGCGAGAATATAAATGCCTCTTCAACCTCATCGAGACTGGGAATGGGCTGTGTCGATGAGTTTCATAAAGGAAAAGTAAAGATTTTTCCACTTAGTGTGTGTATGTATACATATTAATATGTAAAGAACAAAATTGTGTTGTCGGTGGCATACACTACTATATGGTTGTGATGTGATTATTTCCAAAAGAAAAAAAACAAGAATGTAAGATATTTGTTTACAACAAGGCCCTATTGAACAAAATAATATATATATACTACTACTAATTGATAGTTTCAAATTTGGATTCATATTGGTCTCCCAAGAAGAAATTGAATTCTATTAACACTCTTTTCTTAAACGTAATTAAATTCTGCCGCATAAATTTTTATTAAATTTTTTTACCACATATATCAAAAAAAGAAACTGCAAATACTTTTTTGTTTAACCCCATTATCCTTGATTAAAGGATCATAAAGATTTATCAAAATTCTAAATTAATAAAATACTTTCTTTTTTTCTATAATTTCTATTTTTGTTTATCTTCAGAAGTAAAATATTTTCACTACACCACATATTTTATATTATAAAGTACAAATCACCTCACTTGGACAGAAACAAATTTACCACATAATATTTACTTCAAAAAATAATCTTTTATATAATAAAGTACATGTCACTTAACCAAATAAATTTTGCCACATAGATTTTTATTTAAATTTTTTTGCCACATAAATATTTGTTTTAAATTTAAATCCCACTAAAAATATCAAAAAGAAAACTGCAAATATTTTTTTTGTTTAAACCCATTATCCATTTATCATTGATTTATCCTTGATTAAAGTATCATAAAGATTTATCAAACTTTTAAAGTAATAAAATAATTTTTTCCCTATAATTTTCTTTTTTTTTTTATCTTCAAAAAGTAAAATAGTTTCATTATACGACATTTTTTATATTATAAAATACAAATCACCTCACTTTGACAAAAACAAATCTGCCACATAATATTTGCTTCAAAAAATAATCCTTTATATAATAAAGCACATGTCATTTGACCAATTAAATTCTGCCACAAAGATTTTTATTTAAATTTTTTGCCACATATATATTTGTTTAAAATTTAAATTCCACTAAAAATATCAAAAAAAAAACTGCAATTATTTTTTTTATTTAAACCAATCATCCTTGATTAAAGGATCATAAAGATTTATCAAACTTTTAAATTAATAAAATACTTATTTTTTTCCTATAATTTCTATTTTTGTTTATCTTCAAAAAGTAAAATATTTTCATTACACCACATTTTTTATATTATAAAATACAGATCACCTCACTTGAACAAAAACAAATCTGCCACATATGCTTCAAAAAATAATCATTTATATAATAAAACACAGGTCACTTGACCAATTAAACTCTGCCACATATATTTTTACTTAAAATTTTTGCCACATATATATTTTATATAAATTTAAATCCCACTAATAATATTAGAAAAAAAAACTGCAAATAGTTTTTTGTTTAAACCCATTATCCTTGATTAAAGGATCATAAAGATTTATCAAACTTTTAAATTAATAAAATACTTATTTTTTTCCTATAATTTTTATTTTTGTTTATCTTCAAAAAGTAAAATATTTTCATTACACCATATTTTTTATATTATAAAATACAAATCACTTAACTTGGACAAAAACAAATCTATCACATAATATTTGCTTCAAAAAATAATTTTTTATATAATAAAGCACATGTCACTTGACCAATTAAGTTCTGCCACACAGATTTTTATTTCAAATTTTTGCCACATATATATCTGTTTTAAATTTAAATCCTACTAAAAATATAAAAAAAAAACTGCAAATATTTTTTTGTTTTAAACCCATTATCCTTAATTAAAGGATCATAAAGATTTATCAAACATTTAAATTAATAAAATACTTTTTCTTTTTCCTATAATTTCTATTTTTGTTTATCTTAAAAAATAAAATATTTTCATTACACCACATTTTTTATATTATAAAGTACAAATCACCTCACTTGGTCAAAAACAAATCTGCCACATAATATTTGCTTCAAAAAATAATTTTTTATATAATAAAAAACATGTCACTTGACCAACTAAATTCTGCCACATATATTTTTATTTCAAATTTTTGCCACATATATATTTGTTTTAAATTTAAATCCTACTAAAAATATCAAAAAAAAAACTGCAAATATTTTTTTGTTTAAACCCATTATCCTTAATTAAAGGATCATAAAGATTTATCAAACATTTAAATTAATAAAATAATTTTTCTTTTTCCTATAATTTCTATTTTTGCTTATCTTAAAAAATAAAATATTTTCATTACACCACATTTTTTATATTATAAAGTACAAATCACCTCACTTGGTCAAAAACAAATCTGATACATAATATTTGCTTCAAAAAATAATCATTTATATAATAAAACACATGTCACTTGACCAACTAAATTCTGCCACATAGATTTTTATTTCAAATTTTTGCCACATATATATTTGTTTTAAATTTAAATCCTACTAAAAATATCAAAAAAAAAACTGCAAATATTTTTTTGTTTAAACTCATTATCCTTAATTAAAGGATCATAAAGATTTATCAAACATTTAAATTAATAAAATATTTTTTCTTTTTCCTATAATTTCTATTTTTGTTTATCTTAAAAAATAAAATATTTTCATTACACCACATTTTATATATTATAAAGTACAAATCACCTCACTTGGTCAAAAACAAATCTGCCACATAATATTTGCTTCAAAAAATAATTTTTTATATAATAAAAAACATGTCACTTGACCAACTAAATTCTGCCACATATATTTTTATTTCAAATTTTTGCCACATATATATTTGTTTTAAATTTAAATCCCACTAAAAATATCAAAAAAAAAACTGCAAATATTTTTTTGTTTAAACCCATTATCCTTAATTAAAGGATCATAAAGATTTATCAAACATTTAAATTAATAAAATACTTTTTCTTTTTCCTATAATTTCTATTTTTGTTTATCTTAAAAAATAAAATATTTTCATTACACCACATTTTTTATATTATAAAGTACAAATCACCTCACTTGGTCAAAAATAAATCTGCCACATAATATTTGCTTCAAAAAATAATCATTTATATAATAAAACACATGTCACTTGACCAACTAAATTCTGCCACATAGATTTTTATTTCAAATTTTTGCCACATATATATTTGTTTTAAATTTAAATCCTACTAAAAATATCAAAAAAAAAACTGCAAATATTTTTTTGTTTAAACCCATTATCCTTAATTAAAGGATCATAAAGATTTATCAAAATTTTAAATTAATAAAATACTTTTTATTTTTCCTATAATTTCTATTTTTGTTTATCTTCAAAAAGTAAAATAGTTTCATTACACCACATTCTTTATATTATAAAGTACAAATCACCTCACTTGGACAAAAACAAATCTGCCACATAATATTTGCTTCAAAAAATAACTCAAAATAAAATATATTAAACAGAAAACATGCAACTTCTTCAAAATTCATACTTTTAAGTATTTTAAAATTAAAAAGTTTAACAAAAAAATGATTGAGAAAAGAGAAAACAATTTATTAAAAACAAATTCCTAAATTTTCTCACACACCACACCATGATTAATATAGTTTACCAACTCAACAAATTTCAGACTGTTTTATTTTCCTATAAAATCTTATTCACATAAATTCATATTTATTTCTTGCTCTCTCATATTTTCCATCATTTTATGAATAATATTTTTTATCTGAAGATTCAAGAACTCTTCAATGTCATAGTCATGAAAGTTATAATTTTCTGAATTTCTATCTGATTCATAAAAATAATGAGAGAAAGCTCAATATGGTACAACCACCTCATTTCATTATTGATATGTACATGTGAGTTAATGTGTGCTTAATTTTTATTTGTTGATATTAGCTTTGATTATAAGAGATAATATATCAATATTTAGAAGTTTTTTATGTATTTATTCATTTGTATATATATTATATTGTTTGGTGATATATTTACCATGTTTTAAAAAAATTTGAAATAATTCTTCAATAATATTTTTTGTTATGGCTTCAAACATATAATAATTTAAAAATTACTATAATTTAAAATTTTGATTAGACAATCATTTTTTAGTTTTATCAAAAACAAATTATTAAATTAATATGAAAAATCTTTGCAAGATATCGTTCTTCTATTTAGCGACGAAAATCTAACTAGTTATCTTTCTATAATTAGAACAGATTGTCTGAATCTCAGACCAGAGGTGGTGGAATTATTAGTGGTAAAGACACACTAAGCGAGAATACAAAGTAAGTGCCTCTTCAATATCGTCGAGACTGAGAATGGGAACGAATACTCTAAGATCGGAGAGTGTGTGATATTGGCTGTGTGGATGAGTTTCGTTGAGAAAAAATAGATTTTTTTTCGTCGTGTAGAGGCCGATCCTGACATGATACAATACCTTTGATTTATTGTGTATATTGATATATAAAGACCAAAGTTGTGTTGCCACTAGATTAATTTCACTGTAAAATCTTCACAATCAAGCAACTATTTTTAGCCACTGGAAGAACACGTAAGTCACTTATTTGCTAAATCTTTTCTGAACTAATTTACCATAAGTAATTTTTTAGTTCATTTTCTATTTCCAGACACAGCCTCATGCGATAGTCGAAGTTGGAATGTCTGAAGATATGCAGCTTTTGCATTTCGATTTTAACAGCTGCAGGTCAGTCCTTTGGCTGGAGCCACTAGTGAACCAGAGAGGTCTTCCATGTCAGAGCACTGAACCCGCCAAGGCCAAATATGGCAAGAAGGACTTAGGTTTTGTAATGTTGATCTGTATAGCAGTCTAAAGCTGAAGCCGGTTTGATAAATGAGGTTTGTAGAATCACATTTCTCTGTGTTGTTTATTATGTCTTCAAACGTTACATATATATATATATAAAAGTGCAAGATCATATCTAGTTCCCTATACTACCATTGTCTTTACACAATCACTATAAACTCTAAATATATCAAATCCCTTAACATACGATACAATCACCATAATATATGGGATTGACCGTGATTTAAGTTATATACTTAATATATTCCCAATAAGGTTGACTTGGTTATTCATTGAGAGCCGGTTATGGAGTGAGAGGGACTGACATCTTTTTTTCATTTCTTTCATATCTCCCTTGATTCTGTTTCAGTTTGAAGTAATAGGGAGGCAAATCTTCCTTACAATTGTCTTTGTTAAATACTTATGACCGACTGACTTGAATCTGCTTTTTCTTTTTCCTATGAATATGTTTCTGGGAGTGCTAATCTTTTTTCTAGAATCCTTAGATTCGTTTCATAGAATTCGATTCATAGTGTAAAAAACAAAAAAAAATTAGTGTCATGTTGAAAACCGGTTTACTCAGAACCAATCTGGTTATGATTAACCAGATTCTGCCTTTGGCAAGAATCTACGTAAATGGACCTTTTTCAATGGCGATGAATCATATTCTCGGGGAACAAGAAACAAGTAAAGTATTCTTTGGTGAATAAGGTTTATTCAATAAACTAATAAAATAAATAAAATGACTGTTCATGGATTTCACAAAAAAAGGGAAAAAGAATAGGTAAAACTACTATGCCTTGCGTCAAATACTCAACCATGTATAGAAACTACAATGCCTTGCGTCAAATGTTTGGTTATTCTAATCTCTATTCTTTGACATTGGAATAATGATTACATTATATATATATATATATATATATAAAGATATGAGCCGTGGAATTTCGGAAAACACAAGCCAATCCACTTTTATAAATCTCTTACAGCTTAAACCTCTTTTGTACGAGTCATGGTTTCTGTCGACCACTCTTCTCCTCCTCCTACTATTATTTTATGCCCTAACAATAAATATGATGATCCACACCATATTCTAACCCCGTTCAGTTGTTCGTCTATAAACAAAGCCCACGAGAAAAAAGGCTTGCTATGCAAGACATGCGAGCATAAAACAATCGTATGTGATTATTGGTGTGCCAAATGTAACTTAGCCTACCATAAAGAATGTGTTGAGTGTCCACCTGAAATTAAAAAAGCCCCTTATCATCCCAGACATCCTCTCAAATTACCGGCTGGATGGATATTCTCATATCAAATCTGTTATTGCTGTGGAGAATACATTGCACGTAAATTTTACTTTTGTTATTTATGTGTTGTTTATTTGCATACCGTTTGTGCAATAAGACCGATCATCCTTTCTATAAACAACCCAAGAAGACATGAGCATACCCTTACATACTTTCCTAGAAAAAACTCCCTAACTTGTGATGTTTGTGCGGTGGGTGATGACAAGAGTTTCATCTACTTTTGCTACCAATGTGATTTCATCGTCCATAACTCGTGTATCTACTTGCCAACCACAATCAGAATATCCCGTCATGAGCACCGTCTCTCTTTCTCTCCGTCGTCTCTTTCTCTTTCTGTTCCTAATAATGAATGGTTTTGTGGAGTTTGTCGCAAAAGAGTTGACGAAAACTATGGAGAATACACTTGTCATGTGAAGGGTTGCAATTATGTTGTTCACTGCAAATGTGCCACACGGCGAGATTGGTGGGACGGGAAAGAACTTGAAGGAGAATCAGAAATTGAGTACGAAACTATCAAGACGTTCAAAGAGATAGGTGATGGAATCATACAACATTTCAGTGATCTACATGAGACTTGAGAAGGAGGAGGGTGACGAAAAGAAGTATTGTCAAGCGTGCACACTTGCTATCAACGAAGGTAACATATATAATTGCATGAAATGTGATTATATCCTTGACGAAACATGTGCTCATCTTCCTCGTAGAAAATGGCATCAACTGCATGCACATCCACTTACTCTACAAGTGAATCCAAATGTTCGCACATTTGGATGCGATGCTTGTGGACGAGATGGTTTTGGTTTCTTATATGCCTGCTCTGAAACTAGTTGTTTTTTTGAGCTAGATGTACCATGTGCTTTGGTTTCCGAGCCTTTCATTCATCAACTGCATTCACATCCCTTATTCTTTACATTTGAACAAGGCAGATTCAACAAATGTTCCTTGTGTAGTAAAATCATGCCAAAAACATTGACTTGTGTCGAATGTGAATTTGATTTATGTTTTTGTTGTGCCACTATCCCAAATAAGGTCAAGTACAGATATGATGAACATTTTCTCACACGCTTCCGCGGCGAAGAAACAGTCCATATATATTGTGAGATATGCGAAGAACTCACATATTCTCATGGGTTTTATGAGTGCAAAGTGTGTAGCGTCACACTTCATATTGAATGTCTACTAGGAGAAACTAGATTTATGAAGCCAGGTGAAAGTATCATACTTTACCAAGTTAAGTTTTTTATAATTCCCAACAACCGTCTCACTCGACCTATTTGCAGTAAGTGTGAAAGACATTCCCCTTACAGAGTAGCTTTTATAACATTATCTGGATTGCTATTTTGTTCCACGGAGTGTATACTTTCTTTAGGATGGGCAAGGTATGAAATGCATTTTTTTTATAGTAATTAATCTTATATTTATTTATATATACTGCAGCGATGCGAATCTAAATAGTTATCTTTGCTTCACGATTGTAATAGATTGCTTAAACTGGATGAACAGTGGAGGAATGGTAAAGGCACAGTGAGCGAGAATATAATGTGCCTATGCCACTCTATCTAAGAGCACCTCTGGTTATAAGAAAATTTATTAGGAGGAGTTCTTAAGATTTTTATTAATAAAAACAAAGAAAAAAGTGTGTAAGAAAGAGAGGTCCGGTAGAATTTAATAAAGTTTCTTAACATAAAAAAAAGTAAAAAATAATTAAATAAAAAGAAAAGAGAAGAAGCGCTTCCTAAACTTCTTATATAAAAATCGGTGTTTAAGAGTTTACTTACACTTATTTTACTGCTATTGATTTATTTTATTTTCCTCTTTAAATTTAGTTAAATAATTAATAGTTAATAAAAATATTAATATTTATAATATTAAGATACTCTAATGATAGCATCTCTCGATGGAGATGCTTTTAGACATAACCTCTAAAAGTTTCTTAAACAAAAAAAAATACTATTATTTTAATTTATGTAATCTAGTGATGTAATTAAACTTTAATTTAAACAAAAAATAGAACTAATATATGAAAACATGTGTCCATGTGGGGTTTTAAACAAAAAAATATGAATTCTTAAAAAAGAACTTTTAAAAATTCCTCTCACATTTTTGTATTTTTTATTAATAAAAATTTTTAAAACCTCTAATGTGTTCTTAAAATTTTTGTTTACGATCTATAGTTTTTTTGTTTAAGAACCCATAGGGACACATGTCTTTCATATATTGGTTCTATTTTTTGTTTAAATTTAAATTTAATTATATCACTAAATTCTATAAATTAAAATATATTTTTTTTTAGTTTAAGAAACTCTTAGAGAGGTTCTTACAAAGAGAGATTATTAGACTTATAGAGACTGATCCTGACAAGATGACAATCTATTTTAGTGTGTAACAAATTATGTAAACAATAAACTTGTGTTGCAAGTGACACAAACCCTATATATGGCTGTGATGTAAGCTATTAAGAAAATTTATCAAACGTATTGAATTTATTTTTTTCTTCTAGATAGTTTCAAATTTGGATTCATATTGGTCTCCCAGTAAGCAATTGCATTTTATTTACAACCTATTAATTAACATTCTTTTCTTGAAACGCAAAATACAAGATCATTCTTTCTTTTCTTTTTTTTGGCAAATTGTAAATATTTCATTGAAAATGAAAAGGATTAGGCTTACAATCTTTCAATCATAGACCTAAAGAAATGGTCCCATGGCCAAAAAGGCTAAAAACATGGAAGCATAAAGCAATTGTAGAAACTCAGTCCATCCACTTAACATGAGCACAAAGCTAATGAAGTTAGATGAAGTGAAATCGGTTTTGAATGTTCTTCCGAGACATTGCTGAGGATGAAGGGCAAAACACTTTGTAGAAGCTGAAGATCGCACGGCCGAGAAATCTAGAAGCCTTTCAATCATTCTTTATTGAGATGCAAGATAAATATCTCGCTTAATTAATTAGATGTTTTC